>CM029437.1:57776825-58155282 GCA_017140255.1 Eucalyptus paniculata subsp. matutina | reverse complement strand
TGATTTACTTCTTTTTCTATTTTTTTCTTTCCTCTCACGTCCCTCACGTCTCCTCTTCTTGCTCCCTCTCTGCAAATTCTCTCTCTGTGCAAACTTTTGGCTGACTTTTTCTTCTTTTTTTTTTTTGTCAAGAGAAAAGAGAAGTGCTTTTCTCTTTGGACGAAGACCTTTTTTTTTTCACGCCAATTTTCTCTCCAAAATTTTTTTGCGTTTTTCCCCTGCGAACGCCTATGCAGGTCAACTCCTTTTTATAGTGGTTCCGATCAGCCGCTTTCTATGGAAAATTTTAAACCTCCATCTTCTGTTGCATTAAATCATGGATGCAAATTGGGGCATGATTTCGTAATCAGCTCGATTTTGCACCGATTTCTTCCATTTTATCAAAATCCTTGCCTCTTATTCACTTGATTTTTAAATTGCTTCGCATTTAATGAAATCTGAATGCTCATCAGAATTTCAAATTTCCATGCATAATCAATCAAATCAATTTCCCCCTTTTTTTAATTTTTTTCTTTTATTTGCTCCAATGCAATTTTTATTTTCCTAGATTTGCTAAAATTAGGTGTCAACAGCTGCCCCTCTTTGAAGGTGAGCTCATAGAGGTTGCCTTCAAAGACAAGTTGAGACCTAATTTTAATTATGCACATGCACTAAATGATTTTTTTTTTTTGGTGGGAAGATGAATCCCATTTTGAAATGAAATTTATATGATGCATGGAAATGCTAATGCAAATGATAAAGGAACTTACCTGGAATTACTTACCTTCGGGGATGGTAGAGTAACTCAAGATAAGTTGGTGTTACATGTCCAGGACCCGTACCATTCTACGGTCGCCCAGAATAGTAACATAACTTCACAAAGTGACTGCTTTCCCAGGACTCGTACCATTCTACGGTTGCCCAACATGGCAGAAAGGTTTTGTCTAGGACCCGTACCATTCTACAGTCGCCTAAACGGGGATTTAATTTCCAGGACCCGTACCATTCTACGGTCGCTTGAATTGAGGTTGTCTAGGACCCGTACCATTCTACGGTCGCCTTGACGAAAAAATGATTTTCCAGGACCCGTACCATTCTACGGTCGCCTTGACGAAAAAATGATTTTCCAGGACCCGTACCATTCTACGGTCGCCTGAACTGAAGTTGTCTAAGACCCGTACCATTCTACGGTCGCCTAAACGGGAATCTATTTTCCAGGACCCGTACCATTCTACGGTCGCCTTGACGAAAAAATGATTTTTCAGGACCCGTACCATTCTACGGTCGCCTGAACTAAGGTTGTCTAGGACCCGTACCATTCTATGGTCACCTAAACGGGGATCTATTTTCCAGGACCCGTACCATTCTACGGTCGCCTGTACTGAGGTTGTCTAGGACCCGTACCATTCTACGGTCGCCTAAACTGAGGTTGTCTAGGACCCGTACCATTCTACGGTCACCTAAACGTGGATTTGTTTTCCATGACCTGTACCATTCTACGGTCGCCTGAATAGGTGTCGCCTAGGACCCGTACCATTCTACGGTTGTCTAAACTGGGATTCATTTTCAGGACCCGTACTATTCTACGGTCGCCTGATGAATCTAGGAAAAAATCTTTAGGGGGCGACTCCATCCAGCGCCAGTGCTTGGAAAGGAATACCTGTACAATGACAAGTATTTAAGGTATGAATAGAGATAGACTTACATGGTGACATCTCTATTCCTTAGGGATATGTTTCCTGCAAAACACAGTTGTAGGAAAAGCAATATGCATTCACAGACATGCATTAATTCAAATGAGGCTCATGCGTGATGATTTCTATCAATCTTGCATTGCCTAATTTTCATTGGGAAATATCTCAAAAGAATATTCCAATCTAAACACATGAGTGTCATGGATGTGTCAAATGAGGGATCTTTTGGTCTGAAAGGACTTTTCTCTCATCCTTATCAAAAATGGTCGTTTCATGTTGACCTTTGACGCAAGATTTTGACAATCACTCTATCTGACTGTCATCATGCTAAACAAGGTTTTGTGCAATCTCGTAAGTGGTACGATCTTACCAAACTGAGAGGTCTTTAACAGGGACCGTAATGTGGGCCTAGTCAATGGCTTAACAAAAGAGACTCTTTGAGTCGAGGCTTTTGAAAGAATGAGTGATATTCTGTAATCATCTCTGGGTTTACAAGTCAAGAACCCTGCAAAATGAGAAAGGAATAATCTTGCTCGCACTTCTTCGAGCGATGCTTAAAACATGTGAACCCCTAGGTTAATTCAAGTGCCATAATCAGAAGAGACTTTGTAAGAGACGTAACATAGACTTGGCTCATGGGTTGAGAAACGAAAGGATGATTAGGCCCAAAAAGTGTTTAGGGGGTCAAAGTTGGTGATCATATTGACATTTCCACCACTTTCCTTCTCCATTGTCGAAGATTTTTTATCACAACTCCATTGATTGCAACAACATTTGAGAGAGTTTTTTTTTTTTTTTTTGGGTACCACCTTGTTGGGAATACGACACAAGTCTTTGATTTTTCTTTTTGGGCATCGGCCTTGCTTTTACCAGGGACACTGCTTTTTCATTAGACTTACACAGTTTTCTTTTATGAGCATTTTAGACCATGCTACTTGAATGATTGTCTTTCATCTTGCCCCAGTGTGGGGGATGATCACCAACTGGTTTGACATGAAATGAATTTATAGGCTCAAGTGGGCTATGCAATAGTCAAAAGTGTGTAGGATAAAGAAAGAACTGATCTTCGTCATCCTAGGGCACTTTAAATTACCGTACAAGTTACATTGTGAAAGCAATACTCGAAGATTGATGCAAGTGCAAGCAACAAGATTCCTCCCATTCATTACGAATTTGTCCCAATGTGGGATGATCCTTGACAGGGGAAATTTAAAAAGAATCTTCATAAGCATATGGGGCTCAAACGGATTAAGCAATGGATCACCTGTAGTGTTTGGAATAGAGAAAAGAATGCCTCTCGTCACTTCAGTTGACGTACCCTTTGCGAGATCAACTTTTCCTTACAAGCATGGAATTTTCACACGACTCACTAGGGATTGGTGTATGAAATAGTGTATGGAACAAGGCCTGCCTTTCATCATTCCAAAGTATCCCATTTGACACATTTAATTTATCTCACATAATTCATCAAGGAAGAAAAATGCAAGATTTGCAATAAATTTGAACAATTGAACTCATTGAAGCAATTTATTCATCATTGAAATGCTTGCAGTTCAAAACATGACATGGCAAATTCTATCATGGGTAATATTTCTTGACAGCATTTGAATTAACAGGAGTGGAAAACTCACGACCATCCATTTCTGTCAAAATCAAGGCACCGCTAGGAAGTACCTTCTTTACCACATATGGACCGCTGTAGTTTGGAGCAAACTTGCCTCTGGGATCTGGAAAGATTGGTAACAACTTCCTTAGGACTAGGTCATTTACCTCGAAATGTCTCGGCCGCACCTTCCGGTTGAAAGATCTGGCTACTCTCTGCTGATATGCTTGGCCATGGCAGAGAGCCTTCAGTCTTTTCTCGTCGATCAAGTTCAACTGCTCGAATCTTTGTTGTGACCATTCCGCCTTAGACAAATCCACTTGGGATAGAACTCTCAGAGAAGGAATCTCCACTTCTACGAGTAAAACTGCCTTCATGCCATATACCAGAGCAAAAGGGGTTGCCCTAGTGGAAGTGCGGATCGATGTCCGATATGCCATCGTGCGAAGGGTAACCTGTCATGCCAATCTCGATAATTCTCGGCTGTCTTAGCCAAGATCTTCTTAATATTCTTATTGGCCGCTTCAACAGCCCCATTCATTTGAGGGCAGTAAGGAGACGAATTCAGATGATTGATTTTGAACTCGTTGAACAACCCATCAACAAGTTTGTTGTTTAAATTGGTCCCATTATTAGTGATGATTGCTTTAGGGACACCATAGCGAGCAATTATGTCACGTTTGACAAACTTCACAACATTACGAGCAGTGACATTTGCAAATGATGTAGCTTCGATCCATTTGGAGAAATAATCTATCGCCACCAAAATAAATCGTTGCCCATTTGAAGCCTTGGGATTGATTGGGCCAATCACGTCAATACCCCACATCAAGAAAGGCCATGGCTCGGAAAACTGATGTAGCTCAATTGGAGGAACATTCATCTTATTTCCATGAATCTGACAACGATGACAACTCCGAACATATTGGATGCAGTCACTTTCCAGTGTGAGCCAATAGTATCCTAATCTCATAATCTTCTTGGCCAACATGTGTCCATTCATATGGGGGCCACATAATCCTTCATGCACTTCTTGCATGATTTGAGTGGCATCGATTGCATCTATACATCGTAACAAGACAGAATCATAAGATCTCTTGTACAAATTATCACCACTGACGAAAAATTTCGAGGCCATCTTTGTGATGTACTTCCTATCAACCTGAGTGCTTCCTTCGAGAAATTCCTGTTTTTTAATGTAATTCATGATATCGTAATACCATGGTTTTACATCAGGTTCTTCAGTCACAATCATACAATAAGCCGGCTTCGGCAAAACTTCTATTTTCAGAGGCTCAACCTCTAACCCATCAGTGACTTGCAACATAGAAGACAATGTCACAAGTGCATCTGCAAATTGATTATGAGACCTCGGCAAGTATTCAAATGAAACATCCTTGAACTCTTTCACCAGAGTTTCTAAATACTTGTGGTATGGGAGTAACTTGGCATCCTTGGTCTTCCATTCTCCCACGGTTTGCAGTATGATTAGTGCAGAATCTCCAAACACTTTTAACTTAGCCACACCCATCTCAATTGCGGCCTGAAGCCCGAGGATGCAAGCTTCATACTCGGCTACATTGTTAGTGCATAGAAATATCAATTTTGCAGCTACCGAATGGTGTTGTCCATCTGGAGATATCAGAACTGCCCCAGTACCCGAACCAGATAGGTTTACAGCTCCATCAAAGAACATCTTCCATGAATCTTCATCTATACTCAAGACACGGTCATCAAGGAAACTGTCATCATCATTAGGGACTCTTGAATCTCGGCCAATAGATTAGCGATCGCTCGGCCTTTAACCGACTTTTGTGGCATGAATTGCACATCAAATTCGGAAATCAAGATTTGCCATTTGGCTAACTTACCCACCAAAGCTGGCCGATCAAGCAAGTACTTGATAGGATCGTTCTCAGTCACGAGGAATGTCTGATAATGTAGTGTGTATTGTCGGAACCTATGCAACACCCACACCAACGCCACACAAGTTTTTTCAACATTAGAATACTTCAACTCTAATGCAGTGAACTTCTTGCTCAGGTAATAAATGGTCCGTTCTTTTCTGTCAACAGGACTTTCTTGAGCCAGCATTGCACCCAATGACTCACTATGAATAGTAAGGTAAAGAATCAAAGGATGCCCTGGTGAGGGTGGGACAAGAACTGGTGGATTAATCAAGTACTGCTTCAGCTTGTTAAACGCTTCTCGACACTCGTCATCCCAGTTGACTTGTGCATTCTTCTTTAGAAGCTTGAAGAATGGCTTGGCAGTTTCAGAGAGTTAGGAAATGAATCTCGCTATGTAATTCAATCTCCCTAGAAGGCTCCGGACTTCTTTCATCGTTGACGGAGGTTGCAATTCACATATGGCCTTGGCCTTGGAAGGGTCGATCTCAATCCCTTTATTGCTCACAATAAATCCGAGTAATTTACTGGATGTTGCTTCGAATACGCATTTAGCGGGATTTAGACGAAGCTTGAACTCACGAAGTCGATCAAACAACTTCTTCAAGGTTTCGATGTGGCTTCTTCCTGGTCGAGTCTTTGCAATCATATCATCAACATAGACTTCAATCTCCTGGTGCATCATGTCATGAAATAAGGCGACCATGGCTCACTGGTAGGTTGCCCCTGCATTCTTGAGTTCGAAGGGCATGACCTTATAATGAAAGGTTCCCCACGGGGTAATAAATGCAGTCTTCTCCTTGTCTTCCTCCTTCATCCTTATCTGATTGTACCCAGAAAAACCATCCATAAATGTGAATAGTTCAAAGCCAGCAGTACTATCGACAAGGACATCTATGTGTGGTAATGGAAAATCATCCTTTGGACTAGCTTTGTTTAGATCCCGATAGTCAACACAAACTCAAACTCGACCTCGACCGTCCTTCTTCATCACTGGCACAATATTAGCCACCCATTCGGAGTACTGTGAGACTTCAATAAATCCCACATTCAAAAGCTTCATCACCTCCTCTTCTATCTTCTTCGAGAGCTCGGGCTTAGTCCTCCTCAACCTCTGCTTCTTAGGTGGCATGTCTGGATTAGTAGGTAGGCAATGCTCCACGATTGACGAGTCTAGCCCAGGCATGTCAGCATAGGTCCATGTAAAAATGCTTTGATATTCCTCCAGTAACTGAATTAGGCGCTCAGCCTCGTTTTTGGGGAGATTTGCCCCAATTTTCACCTCTTTGGCTTCTTTAGTGTCACTCAAATTAATAGTGACGGTCTGCTCAGATGTGAGAGGCTTAGCTTTTTCATGTTGCTCCCAGCTACGTTGCACTTCGATGGAGTCTTCAATCGAGTCTTCAGGATCATCATCATCAGCACTTGTTGCAATGGATTGGACCATTTCCACACCTTTGCATGTCATAGGATTGTTCCTGAAACATGAAGTAGATAAATCAGAAAGACAAACAGAGTAATCAACATCTTTGCTTCTTTTTTTTTATTAAAAGAAAAATCTTTGACAAAAACATTTTTTGAAACATTTTGACATGAGGAAGCATGATGAAGCCCAGGCCTCAAATTTCTCCTTGGATTTTTCTTTTTCGTTTATCGGTTGGATATCATCACCGGGCTGGTTTGGTGTACCTCATCATGCCCTCAAAATAAAACTTGTAATTTCATTGAAATTTATCAATCAATTACATTTATTGAATGCAAAAATGCAACACTCAATCACTAAAAGAAAAGGAAATTGAAAACATCTCTCGGAAAACAATAAAAATTCCCACGCAGGGAAATGTGCACAAGCAGTAAAAGAGTTACTCTTGTGGGCCAAGGCCCATTTCTTCAGGGGGTCCTTCATTAATGGCTCCTAAGATGAGGTTGTTGAATAAGCTTGCAACTCCATCCAGCTCATCATTAGGGTTCTCTGCGTTCGGAGGTGTCGGATCATCCATGCCACCCCATCCATCTGGGACTATCTCACTAGGATCAATGTAGTAGCTAGGAGGGGTTGAATACTTCACCAGGTAATCAAACTTGCCACTAGGCTGCCCCAAAGTGTCTATCACTTTCGCTTCTTCATGCATCATTCTTGAAGGACCAGGGAATGTCTCATGAATGCTCGGGGGTAGTGGGTTTTGCCTCTCTCGCCCTTGGTCAGGTGGCGAGTTCCACCTCTCTTGTCTTCGTCCTTCAGAACTTCCCCTACCTCGTCCATGGTATCCTAAACCAGCAGAACGGGACCTCTGAGGGGCTTCAATGGGGCTTCGAATGCCCTGACCATTTCTCCCAAGACCATTGCCAGGGACAAAGTCATTCCCAACCATTACTCTTCCCACCATGAGGGCAGCATTTGATACTTCAGGGTTAGGCGGTGATGAACCCCGAGAAGGATGTATAGTAGACACCAACTCGAATGAGTGGTAACTTGATTCAAACTGGGAGTTTGGCTCCACATAGGGGATAGCCGTCACATGATAAATCCGGTGGTCTTCCTCACCATACACGGTGACCAACTTCTTTTCAATCACAAATTTCACAGCTTGATGTAGACTTGAAGGCACTGCTCCAGCAGTGTGTATCCATGGTCGACCTAATAGGAAATTAAATGCAGTAGGGATGTCCAGCACTTGGAAGGGAATGTTGAAGACGACCAGTCCTATTTGTACATCGAGATGGATTTCCCCGATCACTTCCTTTCTTGTTCCATCAAAAGCTTGCATCGAAGTCTTCGCGGCATGTATCATTGACGGGTCTACTTTAAGGCGATGAAGAGTGGCCAACGGACAAATGTTCAGAGCGAACCCATTATCAATGAGTACCCGGGACACATGAGAAGACTTATGCTTAACAGATATGTAGAGTGCTTTGTTATGTCCCCTGCCTTCAAGAGGAAATTCCTCATCAGAGAAGGCAATCAAATCCTTAAGAAGGACCGATCCCACAAATTCTTCCAGCTTGTCTGCCTCAACCGTCTCTGGCACACGAATTTCACTCAGCACCTTCATTAGCGACTTTTGATGAACGGAGGATGTCATCAAGAGCTCGAGTAAGGAAATCTGAGCGGGCATCTTTCGTAGTTGGTTAACCACGTTATACTCGCTTGCTTTGATTACGGCCAGAAACTCCTTAGCCTCTTCATCAGTGACCGGCTTTGCAGGTTGAGCACTAACTTGACCATAGGTCCGACCAGACCTTGTAACAAGGTCCACATCTAGGTTATAGGACCAAGGCACTGCCTTATCATTGACATACTCATACGGCTGAGGCACCTCTATCACTATCTCTTCGTCAAATGCATCCTCTAATGGGGGCATGTCTACAAGCGAAGGATCAACCTCTTTCTTATTAGCATCAAATGCAGCCTGCTCCTCCTCCCAATTGATGATGAGGTGAGAGATAGTAGAAACTATGCAGTTACGATCAGCATACACAATGATGCCATCATCCACCATTTTGACAACTCTTTCTCTCATCACCGATAGAGGGACATCTTCCTGACCTCGGTAATACCTAGCTCTCACTAGCCCGTTGTAGGCATCCGTCACGTGCACCTTTGAGTTCTTGATCCATCCGACTTCAGGTTCCAGGATAGCATTCACTGTACCCTCATTCTCTGGTAGCGGATTTTTTTGGCTGTTTGGCCGAGCAACTTGAAATGAAAAGGCCTTTGTATCGAGGAGATTCTGAATCTTGTGCTTAAGGGTGAAACATTCATCAGTTGAATGCCCCAATTCACTGTTATGGTAGTCACACTTCTTCGTTGGGTCGTAACCACGAATGCCTTCACGGTTAGGGTGCTTTGGTTCACTAGTGAGCAAACCCTTCTTTTGGAGGACTGTCAGCACTTGGGATGGAGACCCAGGGAGAGGAGAGAACTGCCTTCTATTATTCGCTTGGGCGAATGATTGACGGCCAGCGGGTTGTTGCTGTCTTGGGTTCACCTGTATAGCCGGGGCACGTTTGGCACTTTCTTGGCTATAAGCCACGTTCACATCCACGGCTGCTTCTTTCTCTTTCTTGGCAGAGAACCGTTTAGTAGATGGCTTAGAAAACCATCCTTCTCTTATCCCCATCTCGATCTGCTCTCTTACAGGAATAAGCTGATTGAAGCTCTCGACATACGTACTAGCCATTCGATTACGGAACTCCGATGGAAGGGTCTTCACGAACAACTTCATCAACTCCTTGTTGGTAGGCTCAGGAGTAATTTGAGCTACTAAGTTTCTCCATCTCACAGAATATTCTTTAAATGACTCGCTCCTTTTCTTTTCCATCCGTTCCAGGTCTTCTCGAGAAGGCGCGATGTCCATGTTGAACTTGTACTGTTTGAGGAACGCATCCGCCACTTCGTTCCAGGTTTCGAGGAGGTTTACGTTCTTCATCACGTACCAGTTTAGTACGGGCCCGGTCAAACTTGCGTGAAACGATTGGATCATAAGGGGCTCATTTTTTACGTGCTGGGCCATGTGCACGTGGTACATCTGCAAATGAGACTTTGGACAAGATGTCCCGTCATACTTCTCGAACTCCGGCATTTTAAACTTGCTCGGCATTTTAACCTTCTCATAGACCGAGAGGTCAAACGGGAGTGAGCTTTGAGACTCCTGCAACTGTTTTACTTTCTCTTCCAGCTTTGCAACGCACTCATCTTGATTTTTCTTAAGAACCATGTCATCTTCTAGCTCGGGCATTTCGTCATCACTCATTTGGGCCCTATTTGCTTGCCTCGGGACTACTATCTCGGGGAGAGCGGGTGGAGGAATCGGGTTTACTTGGAGGGATTGAAGTTGAGCTGTTACAAGCTGCAGAGAAGCGGCCAACTATTTGAGTTGATCTTCCACGGAGGACATGCGATCGCGCATCTTGCTTTGGTCAGCCATTTTAGCCTTTGATCATGTAATAATGGGAGAGCGCGGAGGATCCGTTATTACCTGAATTGAATAAATGAATACACATAAGCACTTCATATAAAACAATGTCGGTCCATGACGAAAGTCTAACCGCTTTTATTTATTATTGAAATTGTTTGACATCAGTAATGTAAAGAGCTTGCAAAATCTTAAACTAATCAAGTAAACGACTCAACTTCCTAAACATTAAGCTAAAGTCAAAAGACTGAATAGATTCAAGCCACTTTATTTGGCCTGATCTATAAACATATGGGAAGCCAATGCTTGACGTAATTGCCTCTTCTCCTTAGCGTCCTTCTTAGCTTGCTCTTCAAGTTCTTCAATCTTCCTCTTGTGACGGTTAAGCTCCGCTTGCCGAGTGGGCTTCTCGGTCACATCTGGCACTTTTGGGAGGTACTCGATCGGAATCTTGTGCTGATGGATGTATCGAGCTGTGGCATAATAGGTCTTTTCCTTCCCCTCGAGCTCATCTTCAGGTAAGCTCAACCTTTGTTCGTGACATGCAATCCAAGCTTGTTCGATATAGCGGAGTTCCTCCTTATGATCACCATCCTTAGCAGTGAATTGGACCTGGAACAAACCCAGCTTGAGAGGGGGCAGTAGATCTTGCACAACTCGATATTGACGAGCCACTCGAAGTGGGTAGTAGGAAGTGGCACCGGTGATCCCCAATAGCAGGACCGGCTCATCATTGCCATGAGAGAGACACGCTTTGGAGACTTGAAACCATTTAGCATGCCATAGGAAAGTCTTGGTATTCGGATTTTTCAATAATTTGACCCATTTTGAGTAAGAAAGATTTGGAGTCCGATCTTGATGATTTTTAAATACTTCGATGGGATGATGGAAATCAGTGATATTAATAATATTCATGCGAATATTGACCTTACTCATATGAGAAAAGAACCAGATTTGTAAAAGTTCAATTGGTGCACGAAAGGTTTTATCTTCATTTTTCTTAAATCAGGTGAGTGACAAAAATGTTTCAGCTAAAATAGTATTGACAAAACTAATCCTAGCACACACTTGTTTGGCCACCCATGCAATAAAAGGATTAATGGCGCCCTTACGAAGAGGGAAAATAACAAATCCGAAAAAAGCTAGGAGGAAGATCCTACTTTTTAAGAGAGTGTTACCACTAGCAAAACTTTGAGCTAGGAAAGAAAAATGACATGCAAGACAATTATCTTTCAGCACTCTTCTTATCAAATTCTTATTCATCTTAAGAAAATCTGACAAAATTGATTCTGGTTCTAATCCGATGGGTGGATTTATTAATTCTAATTCCAAGGGTTTTCCTATGGCAATGTTGTATTCTTCGAGAGTCGGAGTCAGCTCATGCTTACCAAATATAAACGTTGATGTTCGGGGGCTCCAGAAATGAGCAAGTGCTTGCATGACGCCACTCTGAACATCAACGTCAAGGAGGGGAACAAGGCGACCAAGTCTGCTCTCTACATAGCTTTGGCCCTCGTGGCCTAGACGATCCCACCATGACTTGAGTTCAACCTTTGGTGCAGGCATGAATCGAACGTCGGATCTTCCCATTGTTTATAGACCAGGACTCGACCAACCTAATGTCATGGACTGACCAAAGACGTAAATAAGTAAATTGCAAGAGTAAAGGATAGAGAGCTTACTTTACCATACAATTAAAGCAACCACATAGACAGGCGCATGAAATGTGAGGCTCGATTTCTATCTAGACGGCTTAGCAAAGTGGAGTTAAAAGGATGGGATGACTTAGTTGCAGCCTCGCATACTAAGCCAAGTCCTCTTAACTCCGACTCAGTCAAGAATGATACCCAATGCGACGCAGCCTCGCGGGCAAAGGTAAACATTCTTGACACCAAGAAAAACTTTCGGCATTGAGTTGGGCAACCTCTACTACGCAGCATCGCGGTCGAAGTCGTATCCAACTCAATACCATCCTATATATCCTAGTGCGGCCCAGGTCCGGCCACAGGTTGTGTGTGCAATAGTGTAGTGCTAAAATGCAAAGCATGCACAATAGTTTATATCAAGCAGCACTTCAATAACTTGAATTTAAAACATTCATCTCCAACTCCAACCTGTAAAACAAGGGTTAGCAAAGACTACTCCCCTTATATCTCCTCATCTGCAAAAACATTTAACACCTTAAATGTTAAGGACGTACCTGGGATCCTCGCTGCCAAACAAAAACATTTTTCAAAATATAAAATTGGCCTAAGTCCACTAAGAGTTTCAACTCAAGTCCCCAGCGGAGTCGCCAAGCTGTCGCGACCTATTTTTCGGGTGTACCACCTAAAACTAGGTTAATGGACTACTAAGTCTTTAAACTTAGCTCGGGCTCTCCCAAGCCCATACCAATTCGCGACTTAAGTTCAAGTTCTTAACATGCAATTGATTTTTTAATCAGGAGTCACCACTAATCTATTTTTTGGTGGGTCGATTAGAAACCCAAGTAAAGTAACGGGAGTTTCACTTTACTCCTACGAACCAGAGACTATGGGTACGGGGACTTGGTTACACTAGATTCCTCTAATGCCCTTTCGGTACCATTCTTTTATTTTCAAAAAATGTTTTTGCAGACAACTTAAATTGATTTTAAATCTATTTTCCTAACATGCGAGGTGATCATGCGGGTGCATAATCCACCAATTTAACACCCAGATAAACAATAAATAAATTGCAAAAACTTACCTCAAAGCAACGAAAGTATCTGCAATGTTAAGTTAAAAACCACATCAACAACCCTGGATATGGTTTCTAATTAACACGCAATTTCTTTTTGTTTTCACTTAATTAATAAAATGCAATATTAACTAGATGACCTAATTCTAATGTCATGCAATTTCTAATTAAATGGACCTAACAACAATATCTAAATGACATGCATTTCATGAATCTATTTTTTAATGATACGCAATGACATTTTTTATCTTTCCTAAAAATGCAATCTATTCTAGGGAATAGAACTAATTTATTCTAAGACATTTTTTGTATTTTTTCATGAAATTCGGAATTAAATAAAATGTGAAAGTTATCTAATTGATTAAGATTTTATTCAATTTGTATTAGGAATTAGGTTGAGCTAAATCCTAATTTAAACTAAAATATTATCTTAACCCAAATAACCTTAAAATGCAATCTATTTAAGAAAATACCTAAACTTATAACAAATTAAGAAAAAAATATTATCTAGATTTAAACTAAGTGCAATTTAATCCTAATATGCAATGACGTGCAAAATATGTTTTAACACTACATGACATGTGCATGATTATTTTTTTGTTGTGTTTTTGTTTCATTAATTTCGAAAAAAAGGTCAAATAATTAAACATGCAATTTAAGCTAATGAAACAAAAATCTAACATCCTAAATTCATGTTTTTATTTTTATTTTCAAAATTTGGTGATAAATAAAATGTCTAGTCTAAATATGCAAATGACCCTAAAGCACGCGATATTTTAACTCAAACATACTTCAAGATAATTAAAACAATTAAGATAAAACAGATCATCCAAAATCATCAAAAATATCACACATCGTTCAGATCAAGGGGTAATATTTCGCTGATAAAATCGATAAATTGATCTTAAGCCTTAAAGATCAAAATATCAATTTTATTCCGCTTAATTAATTATTTCATCTAAAGCCTTATAGAGATGAAATAAAAAAACCTAAGCGGTTGCGAATCGATGATATGTTGAAATTTCCAATCATATACTAAAGACTAATTATACTAAAAAACAAGATAAAGTAAAATAAAATAAATAAAATAAACTAAAGAAAACTACCTAATGTGTTTTCTTTTTTTTTTTTTTTTTTTTTTTAAAATTGGGCTTGGCAGCCGTGGGGAGCTTTGGCGCGGGAAGTCAAGTGCTGGTGCAGACGCGGGTAAGGCGAGCAGCGGTAGCGTGGGCGCGAGGCTGGCTGTCGGGCACCGGGGAGAGGCGAGCAGCGATGCTGTGGGCTCCGGCGGCATTGGGTCGCGGTAGGGACAGCGGCACGACAGCGGCACGACAGCGGCTGAGCGTCGGGCAGAGACGAGCAGGGGCGCCATGACTCCCGGTGCTACGGATTGGCGACGGCAGAGGCGGAGCAAAGGCGTTCGGGTCGTGGAGGTGGCTGGTCGCGTTGGCGCGGCTCCAGCTGGGCTGGCGAAGAACGGACACGGAGTGGCGGGCGGCCGAAGGCGTGGCTGATGCAGGCGCGGCGGTGGTGTCGGGCTCTAGCGCAGGAGTGCGTCGAATCGAGCAGCACTCTAGCGCGGTGACAGGCGAGTAGGAAGCAACGGCGTTGGGTCGTCTGGCGGAGAACGGCAACGGCGCCTCGGGCTACTGGGCGGTGGTGCAGCTGCAGGCGGTGCAGAGGGGGTCAGTGCAGGTTGCTGCAACAGGCGGTCAAGGCGGAGAGGGCGTCGGGCACTGGTGTAGTGGCGGGTGACGCTCGGCAAGGTTAGGAGCAGCGGGCTTCGTCGGAGCTCCGGCATCGGGCTGGGCAATAGCAGGTCGCGGGTGCAGAGGCGCGACGGTGGGCGTTGAATGCGCGCGGCAGCGGCGTCGAGGGGTTGCTGCGTCGGCGGCAAGGCGCGGCGACGGTGCTTGCGGTGGCGTAGCGGTGAGTGGGCTTCGGAGGGTTCAATCAGCGGTGGCCGGCGCAGGCACTGGCGCGGAGGGGGTGGACCAGCAGCAATGGCGGAGGCGAGCTCATGAGGAAGAAGATTGATTTTCTTCTTTTTCTATTTTTTTTCTTTCTCTCACATCCCCTCACGTCTCCTCTTCCTACTCCCTCTCTGCAAACTTTTGGCTGACTTTTTCTTTTTCTTTTTTTGTCAAGAGAAAAGAGAAGTGCTTTTCTCTTTGGATGAAGACCTTTTTTTTTTCACGCCAATTTTCTCTCCAAAATTTTTTTGCGTTTTTTTTTTTATCCCCCGTGAACGCCTGTGCAGGTCAACTCCTTTTTATAGTGGTTCCGATCAGCCGCTTTCTATGGAAAATTTTAAACTTCCATCTTCTGTTGCATTAAATCATGAATGCAAATCGGGGCATGATTTCGCAATCAGCTCGATTTTGCACCAATTTCTTTCATTTTATCAAAATCCTTGCCTCTTATTCACTTGATTTTTAAATTGCTTCTGCATTTAACGAAATCTGAATGCTCATCAGAATTTCAAATTTCCATGCATAATCAATCAAATCAATTTCCCCCATTTTTTTAATTTTTTTAATTTTTTTCTTTTATTTGTTCCAATGCAATTTTTATTTTCCTTATTTTCCTAGATTTGCTAAAATTAGGTGTCAACACACCGGGACATAACATCATTGCCGACGGATGACGTCATCCATGACGTCATCGTTGGCAAGGTGGTGGCCGAGTTGGTAGGCTGATGTCATGAATGAGGTCAGCCCTCGCTAAAGGCGACTCACATGCCTGTGGGTGTGAGCGCATGAAAGCATTTGGGGGTGCATGACACCACTTGCCGGAGCCCTCGTGGGGTGTGTAGGCGCATGGTGGCATGTTCGACCTCTTCTAGAGGGGTGTGACCTACCAAAATGCTTGTTTCGACAAAAGGAATTCAAATATGTGATCAAAATGCACTTTTACTGGACCAAAAATCACGCACAAAATGGTCCAAAGGTAGATCAAATTCGAATTGCTTGTGGGCGGCACATTGGCCTCCGCCGGAGGCGTGTCACCCACCAAAACGCTTGGCTCTTCAAGACGAGTCCAAATATATGTTCAAAATTAAATTTCAATGGATAAAATTTGTGAAAACGAGCCAAATGCAATAGTTTGAGTTCTAGGCCACGAGACTCTAATACCAAATGTTGGTTGTCGAAGCAGCATCCCACGATCAACAAAACTGGAAACTCAAACTAATTGGAGGAGAAGCGAAGATTTGCATACTTGATTTGGAATCCATCGTTTTTTATGCGAAATGGCGATAATTCAACACTCATGTTCTTTTTCTCTATAGCCCTCGCCTCCTGGCATGATGAAACCATTCCTCATGACTTCCTTATGTGAGGTGAGAGTATGTTTGTGGAAAAATGAGGGTTAGAGGAGGGATTTTAGTGTTATTTATAGAGTTTTCTACCGGGCCCTCACATCACAGGTTGGGCTCAATTCGGCCCACACAAGTCAAGCCTATATTTGACTATTAAGAGATCTTATATCTTATCTTACTAGACCAATCCCGTAAAATAAAAAATTACAATTTCAATTAATATAACTCACATTAAGAAAACTCTTACATCAATGTCAAGTTAAATTTTAGTGAGGCTTTAAAATTTTGTTTCTTCCCAGAAATTAGACGAAAGAAAAATGTTTCTTATTCTTTTTTGAAAGATTCTCTCGCCGACTTTACTATGTAGGGAGGCTGTCAATACTAAGGGGATTTTCAGCTCGGTATAGGTGTGAAACAAGATTGTAGCTCATAGTCTATTTGGCTCCACTAATCCTGTGCATCTACAATTTATATTAATTCAATAAAGCAATGTCTTCATATGATATACCGCTATCTTAAATTCAAATCAACGACTAAAAAAGGTTGAATATGTTGTACTTTATGTATTCTAGTTAACGAAGGTAAGACAATACAATGGATGGCTAATTTCTTATTTTACTTCCCTCTATCAGCCTGACATCTTCTACGAACATATATGAAGCAATGGAGTCGTTAGTTGCTACTTATGACTAGCAGGGGTGTCAATGCATTTCGGGTCGGGTCGGACCGAGTTTTGATGTTACTTGACTCGACCTGAATCATAAGGGGCACACTCCGACCCGACTCGAAATGCATAAGACCCAAACAGAAAGAAAAAAAAAAAAACGGATTGAGTTGAGTCGGGCCAGGTTGGGTCTTTTGGGTTTTTGGGTTTTTTTTTTTTTTTTTCTGGCTCCCACTCAACTTGGTTGTGGATTACATTGCATAACCGTGCTCTGGATTGTGTGTGAGTGTGTGTGTGTGTGTGTTTTTTTCAATATCATGATAAATTTCAAATTGATATGCTTATAATGCATTTATTTTTCATTATTTAATTAAATTTGATCGTTAAATTGTTGAATAAAATGATACGTGGCAATTAATAGTGTACTAGTTAAAGATTTTTACGTTATGTTTATTACAATTGTAATTAATAGAGAGTAAATTTATTACAAATGTACAAGTTTAGGATTTTTTTTATGATAAAAAAAAAACAATCTTTGATAAATTTACACAAATATAGTAGTTTGAGTTTTTCGTCAAAAAATTTATTTAGGGTAAATTTATTATTGGTGTATAAATTCAGATTTTTCATTATATTAAAAGAAAATGCCACAGAAAAAAATCTAAAATCATGTGCACAATGATATCGTATTCCATTCAAAATCCCGAGCTTAAATCTATGTGGCAAAAATAGTCACTGTCTATCACAAACCGTAATATCAAAACCCAAATTTTTTTGGGCTATTTGTGTTGCGATTGACATAATTTAGAATTTTTATTGATACAACAGAAAAAATTTGGGATATTATGCTTCGCAGCGTGAATAGGTCAGAAACTTTTGGTTATATAAACCTTCATTAGCTTTAGCTGCGGAATCTTGTTTAGTGTGTCTTGTGCCTTCAATTCTCATGCTCAATTGCAAGAACTTACCTCAACAGTTAGAAAAAGCAAAAGCATCTCAAAGCCATCATCATGTACAAGATTCACTACTAAGAACTCATAGTGAACAACAACTTCCCCTGGATACTGCTTCAAAACCCGATCGCTGCACCCAAAGGAAGCACCCAAAAAGGAGGCGAAAACGCCAGCAGTGAGTAAGTAACAAAGACGCATCGTCCTACTTTGACTCTCACAAACTCACAAACAGCTGGTGTGCATAATTCACAAAACTCATCCCTGGAGCACTAGGTCAGAGAACAGGTGTCCTCGTAGGCACCATTTAACCAAGATCAATGAACCTGTTCGGGGAGCGATTGGGCATAAAAGGTCTCGTCTTCTTGATAACACAAGCACGCTGGAACCCAGTGAGAGAGAAGACGGGGAACCTGTTCGGGAATCGATTGGGCGGAGGAATCTGGATGGAGCATGGACTCAGCTGTGCCCCAAACGAAACCATGGGCAACCCGCCAAGGCAAACGGCCTCGAGCGTGCGATGGAGCTCGGCTAAGCTCGGCTGAGCAGTCCACCGACAAAGATTATCGAGTCCTGCGTGGGCAGGAGGTGAAGTCAGTGTGACAAGAGCGTCACTCATACCCGACTCGACTCGTATTACTAAAATACTTTCATATTTAATCTAATTTATGAAAATTCATATTTAAATTGAGATGAGAGCGTGACATGAGCGAGTGCATATTGAGTGAGAGCGAGAAAAAGTCATAGAAGTGGGTTGTGTCTAAGTAAATTGTGAACTCATTTAATACTCATATTATTTTAGCATTTGCTAATATAAGCTCATTTTATAACCACTGGGTCTAAGTAAATTGTGAGGGCTTTGAATTCTCATATTTTCAAGAAGAGTCAAGATGGGGACAATTCAGCTTCAGGTGTGAGTTTCGACTTCGACGTGTATGAAGGTAAGACAAAAGTCTAAGAGTAAAAGTTAGAATTTATGACCCATTTATTAAATATAACTAATTAACCCATAAAACAACTCATGCCACTAAATATGGGTTAAGAAATAGGCCTATAATTCATTTTGACAATCTAATAACTAACAACTATTGAAGGTTGTTATCCTTGAAATAATGATGACTTTAATTGTGATGCCAAAGACTTTAAAACAAGTTAAAATAATCTGGACTCCTTGGGAGACCATAACGCAAATTTGCTGCTTTCCATATAAATTCTCTTCTTTTTTTTGGCCAGACAAATTATGGGGAAATTTGTCAAAAAAAGAGTCCTAAACTTACTGTATTTGTGCTGATTTAGTCATAAATTTTTTATTGGTGCCAATTTAGTTCTAAACTTTTTGACATAGTGCTAAGTCAATCATTTCGATTAATTTTGACCGAATATTGTTGACTTGGACATCGACCAACTTGCATGGCATAGCTAGCATTAACGTGGACAATTTTTAATAATATTTTAGTATTTTTGGATTTTTTTTTCTTTTTTCGAATTATTTATTTATATATCATTTTTCGTTTTGTTTTCTTTCGTTTTCCTTTTTTGTTTCCCTTTACTTTATTCTTTCTTTAGCCGATTGTTGGAGCAGCAACAAGCTAGATACGAGGGCTGGCAGGCCTCGCCTAGGCCATTAGCAAGGTTTGAACCCTAGATTTGGTGAGGACAAGCTTTGCCAGGAGCTAGGCGAGGCTTGACCCCCACCAACCTAGCATGAGGCCACCCTTTCAGCCTTTGGCGAGGCTTGTTGGCCCTTGCCTATGGCTGGTTGCCCGATCGACTAGAGGAAGAAGAAAAAGAAAAAGGAAAAGAAAAAGGAAAATAAATAAATAAATTCAAGAAATATATTAAAATATAATTAAAAGTTAAGCATGTCAGCATTGGCTATGCCATATAGGCATCAATAATATCTTATCAAAATTAGTCGAAAAGACTGAATTGACACTAGATTAAAAGGTTTATGACTAAATTAGCACCAATACAATATGTTTAAGATTTTTCTGGCACTTTTCCCTAAGATATGTGCAACCCCATAGGTCTAGGGCTATATTTACTGGAAATGAATTGAGATTCCACCTTCTCAGAACTATATGTAGCATTCTATAGGCATCTCTATAGATAAATAACCTCATAAGTAGGGGTCTCAAAAAGGCCTCGCCAGCTCGACTCGACCCGGACTGACCCTAAATTTAGGGTATTTTAGGGTTAGGCCAAACTTTTTATCGGGTTTGGGGCTGATATCAGTCGGTGGGATAAGGGTCGAGTCAAAACGGGCTAGAAGGGTCTTTTTGGTACCAATACCGCACAAACCTTTTAGGCCCCATCTGAACCATCTCTCTCTCTCCTCTCTCTGTCACTCAAGTTTTTCAACCTTAATTTTCCAGCCACCAACACACAGCCAACGTCGCTGTCACCGCCCAGGTTACCATTGTTGCCGTCGCCATTATTGTCGTCGAGGAAAGGAAGCTCAGGGGTTCACCGTGGCAAGATGCGTAGGAGATAGACAGCTCAAACCTCCCCTCCTCCTTTCATCAAACCAAGAATTAAAGCGATCCTTAGGGTAACAAGACAACAGGGTCTTTCAGTTCTAGAGCGGAGCACCACGTGCATAACACGATTGCTATTGCATAGAAATGAATCATAATGGGTTAAATTGGTTAATTTGGGTTAGTCCATTTTTTATTCGACTCGAACCCGACTAGATCCACTGATTTGATGTACTACTTGCTAATATAGACTAATAGTTTGGATAGTTTTTCTAATACTTTTCCCTTAGTTTGGATGGACCGCTCATCCCCCCTCCCTCCCTCTCGTTGCATGTGCTTGTGGCTGACAAATCCATTTTAATCCTTTATATGTGGAGTATTTTCTCTTTTTCGGTAAACTATATGATTTTCTCCATGTTGACCTAAATGTTAATTGTTACTCTTTTTTTATTTTTTGCGAACAATGCCAATCTGTTGGGACAACACATCGAAATCAAAAGGGAACAAAGGCATCTTTACGTGTTCTTTTTTCTATTCTTATGCACATGGCTCACGTTAACCTTTCCCCCATGGTAAGGACGAATGATCCAGCAAAACGAGTCAGAGAAGCCCAATGAAGATTACCAATTTTTACAGTGAGACTCAGAACACACCAGATAAAATCACTTGAGAATCAGAAGTTCACCTATTTCTTTTGTTTGGGTTTAAATAATGTCAAATTAGTTTTGTTGTCATCGGTGTAAAGATCATTCACGTTCAAAAAGCACTGGGGGAATGCCAAGCGTCTTTAGCGTCTAATAGTTAATACATTGCAAAAAGGAAATAATGCTATCTAACTAAACCAATACCAAGTGCCATGCCAAGTGTGAACTAATGACAGTATCTCCTGGAAAATTTTTAAAAAGAAGTGTTTCCGTCATTATTGGTAAAATTATTGCCTAATTGAACCAATTCCTATGATTGGACGCAAAGAGGAATCTGGTTTTTCTCTCTGCAACTTTCTCTCCATGCTGGTTTGAGGGAAGTACTGTTTTTGGAGAGACATATTCGACGAAAAAACTCACAGATTTGCAAGAAAGAAATCACTCATAAGAAATCGATCATCAAAGCTTGATATTTGTCTCGGAGGTCTGTGGTCATCTTTCTTCTCCACCAGCACCAGTTACGGGAGAGCACAGGATGCGCCCTGTTCTAACCCGTTCTGCGATCGACTAACTCGAAGATCATCAAAAGATCATCAATCTTACTCGATGCGTTTCCATCGGTTCTGATTCTACTCATTAGCACTTTCTGAAGTTCCTACCTACCAAGCCGTGACTTCGATGGATTCTATAACAAGGTAATGCCTCTATTCTCCAATGCTCTGCTTTGATGGAGGAGATGCTGACATGCTTTTCATCTCTGCTTGGAATTAATAGTAGTTGTTTGATATTACTTATTTCGTTTTTAATATCTAATATTGATTTATGTAGAGTGTAGCCATGGATCTGAGTTCGAGATGGTTAGAATCAGTGCCTCAAACAATTGCCTATTAATTGTTTGAAGATATGCCTCTGACATTTTGGTGAGAATCGGTTTCAGAAATCGTTCAATCTGAGTGTGTATTATTGATGTTCATAGGATGCTATTTGATTCATTGACTTTTAGAAATGAAAATGCACGCATTTCGTTGTCACCGAGAGTGAAATTAAACTCTCAATTGTTGTGTCTGGTGCATTGCCTATACTTGCAGCTGTGGATGGTGGTCGTTCGCAAGGATACATCTTGGGATTGATGATTCGAGTACTCCTTTCCGATGACATTTGTGATTAAGTCCTTTACCGAGTTATACTTCCACATCTCTGCTCTTTGTTTGCGGGAGGTTGTGGCTGGTGGGTGGGCATGACAATTCGATGACGGCCAAAGATTGTCACCGGTAATGTACCGGTGATTCTAGCTAAGCAAAGCAGATGGAGGTTTGAATGTTAAGCTTCTTTGCAGTTTGCTAAGCGTAGATGTACGAGTATGCTTGTTAGAATCTAGGCATGAAGAACATTGAAAAGAGAAACATAAGCGTTTGGAAAAAGAGAAATGGAAAAGATATAGGTGTGTTTGATAACCATATTTACTGAAATAATTTCTATTCAAAAATAATTTTTATAATTTTGTTTCATTAACAAGTTTTTAAGCATTCAACGCATTTAATAATAAGACAAAATTCATATTCTCGAAATAGAAAAATAACAAGAATGCGTTTAGACAATTCTCAAATTTTTTTATGACATAAAATTTCTTTTAATTCTTTTAATAATTTTATGAGATTTTTCTTTTTTTTATTCTTTTTTCCTTCTCTTCTTCTTTCTCCTCTAGCCAATCATTGGCAACCTTGTTGCCCTTAGGGGAGCCTCACTAGCCCTTGGTGAGGTTTGGCCTCGCCTTGGTTGCCTAGATTTGATGAGGTCGAGGCTCGCTGAGGGTCGACGAGGGCCATACCTTGTCTTTAGCTGGTTGTTGGCCATCGCCGAGCCCATGCGACTAGTTAGAGAAGGAAGAAGAAAAAGAGAGAAAAAAGAAAAAGAAAACGGCTTAATTCTAGAATTATTCCTAGGGACCAAGAAATAATTTTTTTTTTCAATTCCTTGTTTATGTTCCAAATCCCAAGCCACTAATTTGTTCTTGGGAATAGAAATTTAATTAACATTGTCAAATGAATTTCTATTTTTTTTTATTATAGAGAACAAAAGAACAGAAATAGTCAAGAATTAGACGGTTAGTAAACAAGCCTTAAGAAAACAAACAATAAACCCAAAAAAAAAAAAAAAAAAAAAAAAAAAGATACATAAAGATAATAAAAAGAGAGAGAGAAAGAAAACAATAAAAAAAAAAAAAAGGCTGAATTAGGGTTTAGTATGAGTTGGGCTGAATCTTGTTCGAGTAAATTTGGGCTCGATCTGGTTTAGGAACCTTGCGCTCGGTTTAGTTTAAAATGGTTTGGGCAGAGTTATTTTTGGTTTTAGTCCATTGAAGAGGCTGGTCATGGAAAGCCCATTTTTGTGCTTGGCCCAAATACACAAAGCCCTTGTTTAGTCCATATTCATACCTAGCCCATGGGCTCGGTCCTTGTCCCCTTTGATTACAAATTAATGAAATAAAAAATAAAAAAGGAAAAATATCTTTAAAATATCTTTAAAATATCTTTAAAATAGGCCTTGATTAGATTGTTAGATGTTAGCATTAGAAATAGTTTAATGTCATTTAGTTAATATTTATAGTTTTGGGAATTTCATGGCTGAGTTTAGTTTAGGCTTAGTAGATTAGCCTTTTTTTTTTTTTTTTTAAATTGTGAGATTCGATTGTTAAGCTCATGGGGATGCTGTCCTGGAATTTAACAATTAGGACATGTGATACTCTTTGCCCAACATTGTATCTTACCATACTTTATATTTTACTCACCTTTCATTATTATTCTTGATCTACTTATGATTTCTCTTATATTGACTTTTGTGTTGTGATTCGTTTTTCTTGGTTGGAAGGTTAGGTTACACACTAGGATCGTAATAAACATAAAAGAAAATCGCATGGACACTTAGCAAATGAGAACTTTATGACTCATAATTAGATAAAGATTACATGGGACAGTTAGTTAATAATCGATCAAGTTTGGTGCCAAAATAAATTGAGAACTCTAGTTGCATACAAGGCAAGCTATTCCTCTATATCTCACTTGATGTCTAACCGACGCAATAGTTTAATGGATATGAAATTCTTATAAGATGAATTGGTTAAAATGGACACTTCAAGGTTGTGCATAGTAAGGATTTGGAAGAATCCGTACTAGTTGAGGACCGTTGGTCCTCAATTTGATATTATTTCTACATCCGTCTACCCCGCGCGACAGCCTTCTGTATTCATAAAAAAATTAAAAAGAAAAACGCATTACCCTTTCACTTTAGAGGAACCGAACGACATGGCATTAAACCACTGGGGGTTCGCCCCAGTGGCCACCCTTCCAACATGGAAGGGGGAGGTGAGGGGTTCAAATCCCTACCTCCTCAGGGGGGATGGGATAGGGACGCGTAAGTTTCGAGAGTGGGTTGCAACTCCCACGCCCTGCAAGAGGCAGGATACAAGTCTGCGAGTGAGTGTAGAGTAGGAATAGAGTAGGACTGACAAAAAAAAAAAAAACCGACATGGCATTATGATTAGATAACGAAAAGGCGCACGCTCTTGTATCCACTGAATGTGATGAACGTGCAGTACAATTCAATACCGCTGCAGCGTCTCCCCATACTCAGATACCTGGCGCACGCTCTTGTATCCACTGAATGTGCTGAACGTGCAGTACAATTCAATACCGCTGCGGCGCCTCCCCATACTCAGATGCCTCGCCCCTTGCTCCCTTTGCTAGTCAAATCTCTCTCTCTCTACGCATGGGCCCTGCCCATGTGCCGCCTGGCTGCACTATCCTCCCCCTTCCATTGAATTTTTTATTAGATTTTTTTTGTTCAAGTAGAATGACTCCTGATTGGACTTTATGGTCTCCCAAGGAGTCTTAAAAAATTTCCAAAGTTTATAAAAAGTCTCAGGCATCTTATCGTCCACTTGCTAATGCAGAACGTTAAGCGACATATAGACAGCAGAACGTTAGGTGAGAAATAGACAACTATAACTTGACTTTAAAGTGAGCCGGCCAGGCTTTTTAGGTATCGGTACTCTTGCTTTTTATGTATTGTTACTCTCTTGCCTCGATCATATCCAAAACCTCAGTTCGTGTCTTGGCTAGGCCACGCCACACCAACCGTTTTTCTCTTTAGGTGAGAGAGATTTCTGGAAGTAATAAGCTCCCCACCAATGGCAAACTCAGAGGCCGGAACGAGTAGTGATGTTGCACGAGTATCAGGAAGTGAGTGCCAAGTGTTATTGAGTTTTAGAGGATCCGACACTCGTCATGGATTCACAGATTTCCTCTACCATGGCTTGGTGGATGCTGGAGTCTGTGTATTCAAGGAGGATGATGAACTCCCCATTGACGAAGTGATTGGTGAGAACCTTCTACATATAATCAACAACTCCATACTCTACATACCCATCTTCTCTCGGACTTATGCTTCTAGTAAACGGTGCCTCCAAGAGCTTGCACTCATAGTAGAAAATGTCTCTAAATCTGAGGGTCAAAAAAGTATCATTCCTATTTTTCTTGATGTGGAACCTGAGGATGTTAAACTTAGGACTCCACTTTATAGCACTGCCTTCGAGAAACACAATGAGGACTTTCCTCAAGAAGCAGAGGCTTGGAGAAAGGCTCTTGCAGAAGTTGATGAAATCAAGGGATGGAATGTGAAAAAGGATCAAAGGTAATAATCGTTAAAGATCCCTACCTATTTCTTCTTTTTCTGTTTTAGGGGATGCAAGTTGCCCTGTGATTTTTTTTTTTTTGAACGGAAAATATTGAAAACAACCCGCAATTCCTGCTCTTATTCAACCTTACATCCTCTACTTTTAACTTCTTCCCTAAAATTTTCCCCTGCGAGGTCAAATAACTTCAATTTGATCTGCATTCTTACTTATTAAAATAAACAATCTGCATCTTCAAACAGTGATCCCATATGGTGCCGACTTTATTTTGTATTTATTTTGTGAGTTCTCCTCAAGAAACATCAATTACTCAAGGAAAGTAAGATTCTGGGAAGAAAAATCATGTGGCACGCATGTATAAGAAATTAATGTAGTCAACTAATGAAAGCGCTTGTGTACATGACAGCCAAGCAGCGATTGTCAAATTAGTCGTTGAAAAGGTTATGGAGAAGCTAGAGATGAAACAAAAATCAGTGACTAAACATTTAATTGGACTTGAGGATCGGGTAAAACAATTGACAGAGTTATTAGATGTCAACCATCAGGATGTGCGGCTCATTGGAATTCATGGAAAGGGTGGTATTGGTAAAACAACCATTGCCAAGATCGTCTTCAATAAACTATCTTCCCACTTTGAAAAGTGTTGTAGCTTCCTTGAGAACATACGAGAAAGCTTCTTGACCAAGGAAGGCATACTCCAATTGCAAAGGAAATTACTCTCTGACATTGCTGGTTTTGGATCTGCAGAACAATTAATGGATAGCGAGCAAGCAATGAGGAGGATTGGAGACACACTCAGCACTAAAAATGTCCTTTTGGTTTTGGATGACGTTGATAAAAAAGAGCACATTAAGAAACTAATAGGAGTTTATTCATTACATTCAGGGTCTAGGATAATCATTACAACAAGAAACAAAATTGTTCTGAATGTTAAGGGACTTAAAGATGAAATTCTATGCTATGAGATGCTAAAGATGGATGATGCTCCTGCACTTCGCCTTTTTTGTCAGCATGCCTTTGGTAGAGAATTTCCTTCCGATATTTATCATGGGCTTTCAAGTAAAATTGTCTCAATTATGAGAGGGCTCCCTTTGGCTATAGAAGTAATAGGTTCGTTACTCCATGGGAAAGATGAAGCATTTTGGAAAGAGATATTGGTTAGGTTAAGGGAAGTACCTGAGGAAGACATCATGGAGACATTGAGGATTAGCTATGATAACCTAGACAAATATCAGCAACAAATTTTTCTCGATATAGCGTGCTTCTTGTTCAATGAGAATAAGGCTGATGCAATTTACATGTGGGCTGATTGTCAATTTTATCCCATAAGAGGACTAAAAGTTCTTACCGATAGGTGCTTGATAAAGATATTGGACAATGATAACATCTGGATGCATGATCAACTTATAGAATTGGGAAGGCGAATTATCCGTCAAGAAAGTCCATTCAATTCGGGAAAGCGTAGTAGGTTGTGGATTGCACAAGAGGCCCTTGAAATCATAAGAACCAAAAGGTAAGTAAGAAATGTCCCATTTTCAAATTAAAATTGTATATTTGGAATTAAAGATTCCTTTTTTTTTGTTTAAATCTTTATAATTTCTTTCTTGTTCATTTGAGTTGTGAAACAAGTGGTTGGAAGTTGATAAACTTCTATTTCAAAAAATTTCACTTGCAGAGGAAGGATGAGATTCAAGCTCTTAAGATATTTAGATTTGCTGACCCCATAGAGATTACAAATGAAGAGTTTCAAAGGTTAAAAAATCTAAGATTCCTCGAGCTACACTGGGGAACTTATGCTGGGGATTTTGCGAGGTGTCATTCAAATTTGAGATGGTTTTCTTGGCATTCTCCTCAGGACTTTAGGGCAGCCAATATGTATTTGGATCATCTTGTTGTTTGTAAACTCGACACTATTGACTTCAAGGATGATTCAAAAGCATGGGACTTGATTAAGGTAAATTACTTGTTTTAGTTCTAGTCTAACAATTTCCATGTGTCCTATGTGATGGTTCTTACAATTAAATGTCATCCATTTTTTACAGAGGGCACAAAATTTAAGAGTTCTATCTGTTACTCGGTGTTCTAGCATAACAACAATCCCAGACTTCTCCAAATGCTCGCATTTAGAGAGGTTGACTCTTGCAAACTGCTTCAATCTAGAGAGAATTGAGAGCTTCATAGGAGATCTAGTGTCGTTGATTGAATTAAAGATCGAAGAGTGCGGTGGTCTTACTGATTTGCCTAAAGAACTGGGGGCATTGGTGAAGCTTAAGCACTTTTCATTGTCGGGATGTAGAGGGTTGAGAGAACTTCCAGGTTCACTTGGAAATTTAACCTCATTAACAGAGTTGGACTTATCAGGTACCAACATTGCTAAAACTCCTAGAATGCCTTTGTTGGGTCATGCACAGGAGATTCCTCCGGATACATCTGACTTTAAATCCGAGTCAGACAAGGTGCGGCATCTTCTTCATCAATATACAGTAGATGTGCATGAATTGATTTGTTTTAGTTTCAGTTTGATGCTATACATTGGTAAAACAGCACAAACTGTAATAAAGTTAAAACATTATTCTGAAATTTACATGCATGAATTTTTTTTTTATCCAACGACAAAAAATCATCAGAGATACCTTTAAATTATTTCAAATGCATGAGAGTTCTTCTGACGCTTTCTTTGTAATTTGAAATGTCGTTTGGTATAAATTATGCAAAAACATATCTACAAGTAATGTGAACTGTGATTTTTAAGTTTATTTTTTTATTATATATAACTGAGCGTTCTATATTATGTAATTTCTGACACGTTCTTTGTAATTTGAAATGTCGTTTGGTATTAATATAGCAAATACACATGTATAAATAATATAAATTCTAATTTTTAAGTTTTTTTTTAATATAACTGAGTGTTCTACATTATGTAATATTATGTGTTTATTTTGATGTCACAATGTTTTAATTGCCATCTTGGACTTTAATACTGTTACACAATAGGCCGCAAACTTTGAACAATTATAGATTACCAAACACCCCCAGCCCCCCGTGGGCCCCCGGGAAAAAAAAGAAAAAGAAAAAGAAAGCTTGGATTTACTGTTGCATCCATTATTTTTTCAGTTTGCAATAACCATTAAGTGTTACCTAAAACGGACAGACTTTTCTTAACTAATTTTATAAACCTTGCATTATTTTGTATTTTTTTAACTTCATAAAACATGGAATAGATGTTACTGTGCTCTAAATGAGTTAGTGCATTTTCAGTTAACATGTCACGGTTAAACAAACGGAAAAAGTAACGGCTGAAACAAATATGAAAGCTTGGAAAGTAATCTATAATTTTTCAGAGTTTATGTGGTATGGCAGTGCCAAAGTGTAGGAGGGTAATATGATATTTTCCAAGTGCGGAGCCACAGTACATATAACGAATTTGTTTAGCTCAGAACTTTCAGTAATGGATGACCTGATGTCTTCTGTTAAGCCTTCCAAAGTCTTCCAAGAGCGAGACATACTTAATTAAGCCCTCAAACAATGAAAAGAAAATTCAATAATGAAAAGTTAAAATATATGTGATTGCTGCTTTTTCTCCTAGCTTTACTTACTTATTACTATTACTGTTTGGTTTTGGATTTGCAGTTCCTAAAGTAATCTTTCCTTCCTCTTTTGAGGTTGTTATCTTGGTGTTGGACTTCAACTAGGTTGCATTTTTTTTTTTTTAATTTAGTCACTTATCTCTCATTGACTTTTCGGTGTTGGATGAATTTGGCTCTTCAATATTGCCACTAAACTCATTTAATCATTCTTCAACTATCAATAAAAAAAAAAAAATTGCTTTTATAGATGTTAGATGATAGATTACAAATTATAGATTTCAAAGGCATCATACTTAGTCTTCATCTAATATATATTTTTTCCCGATATGCATAATTAATGAACAACTTAAAGAAAATTCATAATAAACAGTTAAAAATGTATGTGGAATAAGCATTCTTGTATTATGTTACTTAAGCCATTTTCTGTTGCACCTTAATTACTTCACCCACTCACTCACTCACTCTCACTTTACGGACAAAGACCGAAGGCGGTGAAAAGGCCATAGCTTGGTGGATGAGCAAAGAATCTTGCAAACAAGAAATGGAACAGGTGAGTCATTAGTTGAAATGATTGTGATCCGATCCTCTTGTTTCTTCTCTTACATTGCCGCTTTTTATCCTTGCATTACTCACTTATCTCTACTACCGTTTGGTTTTCCTGGATATTTGGAGATTTCTAAAGCAATCTTTCCTTCCTCTTTTGAGGTTGCCATCTTATGTTGGTCTTTAACTACTTAGTTGCATTTTTTTTTCCTATTTTAGTCACTTATCTCTCCTTGACTTTTTTGTGTTGGATGGTTATGGTTCTTCAATATTGCCACTAAACTCATTTAATCATTCTTTATATAGCAATTCATAAAAACTGCTTTTCATAGATAAGATATTAAAATATAGATAACACATTATAGATTTCAAAGGCATCATAAGATGTCTCTGTCTAATAATGTCTTCGTCTAATATTTTTTTTCCCAGTATGCATAAGTAATGCACAAATTTAACATTTTAAATATAGTATAGTTATATGGATTATTTAATTTTTATTGCATTGAAGAGCCATGGAGAAATTAATATAAAATGATTGATCATAGTTGCACAAAAGCAAAAAAAAAAAAAAAAAAAAAAAAAAAAAAAAACTTAGTTAATTAAAACCATTACAAAAAATAAAAAGAAAATTCATAATGGACAATTATGATATATGTGGAATATGCATTCTTGTATTTTGTTACTTAAGCCATTTTTTGTTGCACCTTAATTACTTTACTCACTCGCTCTCACTTTACGGACAAAGACTGAAGGCGGGGAAAAGGACACAGCTTGGCGGACGAGCAAAGAATCTTGTAAACAGGAAATGGAACAGGTGATGATTAGTTGAGACAATTGTGATCCGATTCTATTGTTTCTTCTTTTATATTGCTACTTTATAACCTTGCATTACTCTTTAATCTCTACTACATTTTGGTTTTGGATATTTGTGGCTCCTTAAGCAATCTTTCCTTTGTCTTTTGAGGTCGCCATCTTGTGTTCGACTTTAATTACTTAGGTTGCATAATTTTTCTGTTTTGGTTACTTGTCTTTCCTTGACTTTTTGGTGTTGAATAATTGTGGTTCTTCAATTTGCCACTAAGCTCATCTAATCATTCTTTAAATACCAATTCATAAATATTTTCTTGGATAAGATATTAAATGATAGACTACAAATTATAGATTTCAAAGGCATCATACAATGTCTCCGTCTAATAATATTTTTGTATAATATTTTTTTCCAATGTTCATAAGTAATGCACAAATTTAATATTTCAAATATAAGTATAGTTTTAGCGATTATTTGATTTGATTATTGCATCAATGAGCCGTGGATAAATTAATACGAAATGATTTAGTTGCACAAAAGAAAAAAAGTACTTATTAGTTACTTAAAATCCTCACAAAAAATAAAAAGAAATTTCATAATGAACAGTAAAAAATAAATGTGGTACACATTCTTGTATTTTGTTACTTCAGCTATTTTTTTGTTTCACCTTAATTACTGTACTCACTCAATTACTCACTTTACGAACAAAGACCGAACGCGAGGAAAAGGCCAAAGCTTGGTGGAAGAGCAAAGAATTTTTCAAACAGGAAATGGAAATGGTGAGTCATTAATTGAGATCATTGTGATCCGACTCTCTTGTTTCTTCTCTCATATTGCTGCTACTTTTTATCCTTGCATTACTCACTTATCTCTACTATCGTTTGGTTTTGGATATTTGCGGTTCCTAAAGCAATCTTTCCTTCCTCTTTTGAGGTTGCCATTTTGTGTTGTACTTTAACTACTTAGGTTGCATTTTTTTTTTTCTATTTTAGTTACTTATCTCTCCTTGACTTTTTGGTGTTGGAATGTTATGGTCCTCCTATATTGCTACTAAACTCATTTAATCATTCTTTAAATATCAATTCATAAAAATTGTTTTTCATAGATAAGATATTAGATGATGGACAACAAATTATAGATTTCGAAGGCATCATACGATGTCTCCTTCTAATAATGTCTTTATCTATTTTTTTTTTCCAATATGCATAAGTAATGCACAAATTTTAAATATAAGTATAGTTTTATGGATTGTATAATTCGATCATTGCATTAATGAGCCATGGAGAAATTAAGATAAAATGATTTGATCAAAGTTGTACAAAAGAAAAAAAAGAATTCCTTAGTTACTTGAAACCCCTACAAAAAATGAAAAGAAAATTCATAATGAACAGATAAAACATATGTGGAAGACGCATTCTCATATTTTGTTACTTAAACCATTTTTTGTTGCGCCTTAATTACTTTACTAACTCACTCTCATTTTATAGACAAAGACGGAAGGCGGGGAAAAGCCTACAGCTTGTTGGACGAGCAAAGAATCTTGTAAACAGGAAATGGAACAGGTGAGTGATTAGTTAAGACAATTGTGATCCGACTCTCTTGTTTCTTCTTTTATATTGCTACTTTTTATCCTTGCATTGCTCACTAATATCTCCTACCTTTTGGCTTTGGATATTTGCGGTTCCTAAAGCAATCTTTCCATTGTCTTTTGAGGTTGCCATCTTTGTGTTCGACTTTAACTACTTAAGTTGCACATTATTATTTTAGTCCTTTGTCTCTCCTTGGCTTTATTATGATTGTTCAAATTGCCACTAAACTCATTCAATCATTCATTAAATATGAATTCATAAAAATTGCTTTCATAGACAAGATATTAGATGACAGATTACAAATTATAGATGTCAAAGGCATGTCCTTGTCTAATAATGTCTTTGTACTTTTCCAATATTCATAATTAAAGCACAAATATCATATTGTAAATATAAATATAGTTTTATTGATTATTTGATTCGATTATTGCATTAATGAGCCATGGAGAAATTAATATAGAATGATTTGATCATAGTTAGAACTCATTAGTTACTTAAAACTCTTACAAAAAATAAAAAGAAAATTCATAATTAAAATATATGTGGAATGCGCATTCTTGTATTTTGTTACTTAGGCCATTTTTATTGCACCTTAATTACTTTACTCACTCACTTACTCTCACTTTACGGACAAAGACCAAGGGCGAGGAAAAGGCCACATCTTGGTGGACGGGCAAAGAACATTGCAAACCTGAGATAGAACAGGTGAGTCAACAGTAGAGATGATTGTAATTCGATTATCTTGTTTTTTCTCTTAGATTGCTGCTTTTTATAGATGCATTACTTACTTATCTCTACTCCTGTTTGGTTTTTGATATTTGCGGTTACCAAAGCAATCTTTCCTTCTTCTCTTGAGGCTGCCATCTTGGGTTCAACTTCAACTACTTGGGTCGCTTTTTTTTTTTTTTTTTTTCTCTCAATTTTCGTCACTTATCTCTCATTGACTTTTTGTTGTTGGATAATTTTGATTCTTCAATATTGCCATTAAACTCATTTAGTCATTCTTTAAATATCAATTCATAAAAATAGCTTTCTTAGATGAGATATTAGATATGATAGATTTCAAAGGCATCATAGATGTCTTCGTTTAATATTTTTTTCTAAAATGCATAATTAATGCATAAACATAAATATTTGAAATATAAGTATGATTTTATAGATTATTTGATTTGATTGTTGTATTAATGAGCCGTGGAGAAATTAATATAAAATGATTTGATCATAGTTGCACAAAAGACAAAAAGAAAAAGAAAAAAAGAACTCATTAGTTACTTAAGACCCTTACAAAAAATAAAAAGAAAATTCATAATGAACAGTTAATATATATGTGGAGTACACATTCTTGAATTTTGTTACTAAGCCATTTTTTGTTGCACCTTGATTATCTCACTCACTCACTCACTCACTCACTCTCACTCTACGGACAAAGACTGAGGGCAAGGAAAAGGCCACAGAATGGTGGACGAGCAAAGAATCTTGCAAACAGGAAATGGAACAGGTGAGTGATTAGTTAAGAAGGTTGTGATCCGATTGTCTTATTTCTTTTCTTAGATTGCTGCTTTTAATTCTTGCATTACTCACCTATTTCTACTCCCTCTTGGTTTTGGATATCTGCGGCTCCCAAAGCAATCTTACCTTCCTCTTTTGAGGTTGCCATCTTGTGTTGGATTTACCTCTTGGGCTGCTGACTGTTTGTTCTATTTTAGTCACATATCGATCGTCGACTTTTTGCTGTTGGATAGTCTTACCTCTTCAATCTTGCCACTAAACTCACTTAATCATTCTTTAACTATTAATTCATAAAATTCCTTTCGTAAAATAAGATATTAGATGATAGATTATAAATTATAGATTTCAAAGGCATCTTATGATGTCTTCGCCTTATATTTTTTAACCAATATGCATAATTAATGCATAAATTTAATATTTTAAACATAAGTATGGTTTTATGGATTATTTGATTTTATTATTGCATTAATGAGCCGTGGAGAAATTATTATAAAATGTTTTGATCATAGTTGCACATAAGAAAAAAGGGGCTCATTAGTTACTTAAGACCCTTACAAAAAATAAAAAGAAAATTCATAATGAACAGTTAAAATGTATGTGGAAAACGCATTCTTGTATTACGTTACTTAAGCCATTTTTTGTTGCATCTTAATGACTTCACTCACTGACGCACTCTCACTTTACGGACAAAGACCGATGGCGGGGAAAAGGCCACAGATTGGTGGACGAGCAAAGAATCTTGCAAACAGGAAATGGAACAGGTTAGTGATTAGTTGAGACGATAGTGACCCAATTCTCTTGTGTCTTCTCTTAGATTGCTGCTTTTATCCTTTTGCTCACTTATCTCTACTGCCGTTTGGTTTTTGATATTTGCGGTTCCTAAAGCAATCTTTCCTTCCTCTTTTGAGGTTGCCATTTTGTGTTGGACTTTAACCACTTAGGTTGCATTTTTTTCCTATTTTAGTCACATATCTCTCCTTGACTTTTTGGTGTTCTATAGTTTTGGTTTTTCAATATTGCTACTAAACTCATTTAGTCATTCTTTAAATATCATTCATGAAAATTGCTTTCGTAGATAAGATATTAGATGATAGATTACAAATGATAGATTTCTAAGGCATCATACAATGTCTTCGTCTAATTTTTTTTTTTTGTAATATGCATAATTAATGCATAAATTTAATAATTTCTATATAATTATTATTTTATGGATTATTTGATTTGATTATTGCATCAATGAGCCGTGGAGATATTAATATGAAATGTTTTGGTCATAGTTGCTCAAAAGATCAAAAAAGAACTCATTAGTTACTTGAGACCCTTACGAAAAATGAAAAGATCATAATGAATAATTAAAATCTATGTGGAATACGCATTCTTGTATTTTGTTACTCAAGTCATATTTTGTTGCACCTTAATTAGTTTACTTACTCACCCACTCTCACTTTGCGGACAAAGACCGAAGGCGGGGAAAAGGCCACGGCTTGGTGGACGAGCAAAGAATCTTTCAAAGAGGAAATAAAAGAGGTCAGTGACTAATTGAGACGATTTCAATCTGATTCTCTTGTTTTTTTCCTCTTAGAATGCTGCTTCTTATCCTTGCATTACTCACTTATCGCTACTACCGTTTGGTTTTTTTTTTTTGGATATTTGCGATTCCTAAAGCAATCTTTCCTACCTCTTTTGAGGTTGCCATCTTGTGTTGGTCTTTGACAAGTTGGGTTGCATTTTTTTTTCTCCCTATTTTAGTCACTTATCTCTGCTTGACTTTTTGGTGTTGGATAGTTTTGGTTCTTCAATATTGCCATTAAACTCATTTAATCATTCTTTAAATATCAATTCATAAAAATTGCTTTGGCAGATAAGATATCAGATGATAGATTACAAGTTATAGATTTCAAAGGCATCACAGGATGTCTTCATCTAATTTTTTTTCCAATGTGTGTAACTAATGCACAAATTTAATATTTTAAATATAAGTGTGATTGAGATCGATATAAAATGATTTGATCATAGTTGCACAAAAGAAAAAAAAAAAACTCATTAGTTCTTAAGACCCTTACAAAAAATAAACAAAATCGTATTAGACAGTTAAAATTATGCAAAATACCCCTTCGTGTATTTTGTTACTTAAGTAATTTTTTGCGGTACCTTAGTTACTTTACTCGCTCGCTCGCTCACTCTTTACGGACAAAGACCAAAGGCCGGGAAAAGGCCACAGCTTGGTGGACGAGCAAAGAATCTTGCAATCTAGTTGAGACGATTGTGATCCGATTCTCTTGTTTCTTCTCTTAGATTGCTGCCTTTTATCCTTGCATTACTCACTTATCTCTACTACTATTTGGTTTTTGATATATATATTTTTTTTGGTAAAGATATTTGGTTTTTGATATTTGCGGTTGCTAAAGCAAACTTTCCTTCCTCTTTTGAGATTGTCGTTGGACTAACAAGTTAGGTTGCATTTTTTTTTTCTATTTTAGTCACTTATCTCTCATTGACTTTTTGTTGGATAGTTTTGGTTCTTTAATATTACACTAAACTCATTTAATCATTCTTTAGATATCGATTCATAAAAATTACTCCCATAGTAGATAATATATTAGATGATAGATTATAATCTATAGATTTCTAAAATATCATACGATGTTTTTTGTCTGCTATCTTTTTCTCTTTTTGGAATAGGCATAATTAATGCACAAACTTAATGTCTTATGTAATAATTGTACTTATTTGATTCGATTATCATATTACTGAAGTGTGAAGAAATTAATGTCAAATGATTCCATCTATGCAGTTGATTTGTGGTATATATATTTGTGTTATGATGATCCATCACCTAAGAATCTGTTGTTGACCGCTTGAGTAAAGATACTTCAATTGTTTGTTTTGCCTCTTTGTTTAATAATTTTGTTAAAATGCTTATGCGATTTAATCCAGAGTTGATCTATCAACTTGCATTAAGCAACAACTGTGTGTTACATTTATTTGCTGCTTTGCCAGTGCATGCATATATAGTGGGTTTGACTAGCTTTGTATGTTTCGCCTCCAATGGGCTCGACTAGTTGACAATGCATTTTTAGTGCCACTGCAAACTTCCAACAGCAGGATTGACATATCATTCTAGTACATGATTATTTCAGTGTAAATTAAACTAGATATTGCTTGTACAGATAGTCAAATATTATATCAGGATGTCACTTTTATGAGTGAACATATTTTCACTAATAAGTGCAACTCATGGACGAAAGGTGGCACTAATTGATTTTAAAGCATATTACTTTAGATTAAGAAAGAATACGACAACGTACAGACTTCCATAGACTATTTTAAAACAATATGTCCCACGGTTAGGGATTTTTCCATATGAAAAGTAGAAGATAAAACTCCTTTTTAGTTCCAAAATGCAAAACAATTGAATCTATATTAGTATTACAAATTAAATAAATAGCTAACATTAAAAGATAGTAGTACATGAAGTACATAAAATTATCCAAAAAGAGTAGATTATTGTAATTAAAGTGAAAATAAGATGAAGGATTAAGTTCACTAAAATAATGACATTGAAGTTAGAAATAGACACGGAACTTGATGTCGAATTTTTTTTTTTTCGATCGAAACTTAATATGGAATTAGAATAGCAAGACTCTTCCTTTTTTTTTGGGGGGGGGGGGGGGGAGGGGGAGAAATAATTAGTGCAAAGATTAATTTTAAAGAAATAAAATTAGTATATTAATAATAATTAACGAACAAGGCTATGTGGAGGTGTCATCGAAGACTTAAGAATCGGGGACTTACTATCAACCCTTGATGCAAACCGATGTATCGTTGGATAAGAGAGGACGTGAAAAATCGGAGTTCGCCCCTATTCAGAACTCGGCAATCCCCGTGAGCCAAACAAGCACACAAAGCTTAACACCGCCTTCTGAAACATTGCAGGCCGATGGTAATACGAGCCCGCAACCATCCTACTTCATCAGAGAACAGAAGAAATCCGACGATGGGTACGATTGGAGGAAGCAGGGTCAGAAGCTTGTGAAAGGGAGCAATCCGCGCACCTACTACAAGTGCACATTCCCGGCTTGTCAGACGAGGAAGATTGTCGACAGATCTTTGGATGGACACATTACCGGGATCGTGTACACGGGAGATCACAACCACCCCAAGCCACCGTCCACCAGAAGATTGTCTTCCCAATCGATTCAGCCTCCATCTTCTAACACCGCAAACTTGGAGAATCCCGATCAATTGGCTTCGGTGGCGTTCTCCGAAAAGGGGCGGCAGGACTCTTCGGCCTCAATGGGGGATGAGGATTTCACAGGGGACTCTCAGACGAGCAACTCTGCAAGCGATGACGATGTAAGTGAACCTGAAGCGAAGCGATTGAGAGGAGAGAATGAATATGAGAGCCATTCAGCTTCCGGCAAAAGGACTGTGAGAGAGCCTAGAGTTGTGGTTCAGAGATTGAGTGAGGTTGACGTTCTTGATGATGGATATAGATGGAGAAAGTATGGACAGAAAATGGTGAAGGGAAGCCCCAATCCAAGGAGCTACTATAAATGTACATGGCGTGGATGCCCCGTGCGGAAGCATGTCCAACGCTCATCTCACGACACGAAGATCCTGATCACGACTTACGAAGGCAAGCACAACCATGATGTCCCCGCAGCAGTGGCAGGAAAAAGATAGATGTTTTATCTGTGAACGCAATGGGCATTTTGCCAAAAATTGACCTCAGCGAAGAAAAGAAGAATGTAAGTTTTACAGAATAGATTCATGGTGTCTGGAAGCTAGAAGGCAGTCCTTAGTGAAAGGCTGAGTAGCCGTATGGGTGGGATAGCATATTTGCTTCAGGCATTCATGGTCTCCTTCATAGCCCCTTCATGGTATATATATATATGTAATTATAATGTCGAACTCAGCCCCATCTTGAGACTGGGAATGGAGAACGAGTTTGACATTTTAGTTTCTAATGAAGTGTCAGACTCTGCGTCTGCGGGGGGGAAGCGAAACTGATGGCACCTCCTCCATTGATGATTTCCAGTCAGAGTCGGGCAATACTGAATGTTTTGAGGCCATGGGAAATAGGAGGCAAATGAAGACAGAAGGATTGGGTGCTATGATAGTGTCAATGGGGGGAGAATGGCGTGTATGGAATATAGGAACAAGGACAAGGATGAGATTGTGGAACCTGCCAACCCGACTGATGTTGCCAGGTCGAGTTGCCAAACATGCAAAGGAGTTGAAACTACGAGAGATTGCGCAAAGCTACAACTGTAGTTGAGGATCGATTTTCTTCTGTAAGTACTGAAGATTTGCATTATCTTAATCGTGCAGTCTTTAAGCTTATGTCAAATTTCAACGTGGTCTAGGTGAAGAGGGGCAGAACTGTAGACTGCTCGAGTACTTGCAAAAGCAGGCAAAGTGTGACCATATGTGTTCAAACGCAAGAAGGGATCCTGCAAAAAGAGGCAGAGCAAGGGACGCAACTTCTACTTCAGCAAAGGACATGACATCAAATTTTGGAAGGGGCATAACTTCAAGTTCGCGGAGCAGTGCAACTTTGAGTATCGGAAGGGGCAGAGGTACAGGAAAGGGCACCACTTCGAGTTCAGGAAGGGGTACGACTGTGAGTATAAGAATGGGTAGAGGTTCAAGTTCAAGAAGGGGAACAACTAAAACGGGCAGAAGTTCAAGAGAGATCCAGATAAAGACTTACATTCTGCATCTCTGGATGAAAGCAATTGACGGTACCTCCTCCATTGATGATTTCCAGTCAGAGATGGGCAATGCTGACTGTCTTGAGGCAACGGAAACAGGAGGCAAATGAGGGATAGAAGGATTGAGCACTATGGCAGTGTCAATGGAGGGAAAACGGCGAGTATCGAAAATAAGAAGAAGAACAAGGATGAGATTGGGAAACCTGCGAACCAAAATAGCGTTGTCTGATTGAGTTGTCTAAGGTGCAAAGTAGTTGAACACTGTGAGAGATCCTGCAAAGCTACAACTGAAGTTGAGGATCCAAGAGCCCTTTCTTCTGTAAGACTGATGATTTGCATCATCTTAATTTAGCAGTCCTTAAAAACTACATGAAAATTCAACTTGGTCAAAGTGGAGAGGGATAGAAGAACTATGGAGAGTGACCGAGTGCTAGCAGAAAGAGGCAAAGGAAGGGGCATCTCTTGTGCTTCAAAACCAGGAAGGGATCCATCATAAAGAGGTATAGCAAAGGGTATAGCTTCAAGTTTAAGAAACAACAAAGCTTCGAGGTTGGGTAGGGATGCAGCTTCTACTTTCGGAAAGGGCACGGCATCAAATTCAGACAGGGGCATAGTTTCAAGTTCACAAAGCAGTTCGACTTTGAGATGAGGAATGGACACAACTAAAATGCATAATTTTAAGATCAGGGACAAACCAAGGCTCAAGCTTGGCCAAGGCCGAGCCTTAAGCATCAAGGTCAAGATAAGATTAGTAAGGCTAACACGAACAAGCACTGCCGCAATAAGGCTAACACGAACAAGCACTGCCGCAAGCGGAAGATCCAAGGTTATATAGCATACGTAGTAGAAATGCACGTTCTTTAGTGTCTGACTTACCTTTATTCTTTGTGTGTGCGCATGCCACACGCAATGCAAGGTTACAGAGTCTTCTTTTCGGAGGAGGCTCGAGACCAATATGTCCAAGTAACGTTATATTTTCCTTGAATTTACCAACATTTTTTCTAGGGGAGACTCAAAGCCAACAAGTATTTAATGGACGCGGATCATATGTCTCTTTCAATGAGCCAATCTGTTGTCTCAATTCGGTTATAGGTGTTTTCCCTACTTCTTTTCTGCCCTCTTCCCTAGCTTTATTCCCAATCTGTTAGGTTGTTTTCCTAATTACTGTAATAATATATTGTCCTATTACAGCATTCACTTCTTCTAAAATGGCAGGTTTACTCCATTCCTATTTCTCGTCACTCATCTTTTATGTGATGCTTTAATGTTCTCTCCTAATTTAAATCCAACCATAGGAGGATGATTGATCTTTGCGGTATAAAATATGACATAATATAAGCCGTATAATGATTTTCTATGTTATTTATATTTGTATTTTTTACTTTTTGTAGAAATCAATTGAAGAGTTTCAGATTTACTTTCTCTCTGTTTATTTCTTCATATCATTCTTCTCGAAGAACCTTTCTTTCTCTTGAAAGTGTATATTTTGGCAAACTATTGTCTTTTGCCTTTATTTTTCTCTAAATAGGAATCTTCTTTTAAGCTTTTGTGTACTATTTCAAAGGAAGTGTTAATTTTGGCAATCTGGAAACGGAACCGAGCGTGGCCTTGGGGGTACCCTGCATTTGCTAGGATGAATAGTCGTAGACTCGTTTCTTGGCAATGGAGGATCAATGTACAAGTAGGATGTTACTTGGTCTTCTGTTTCTCCAAATCAATCGCAAACTATTCTCTCGTGCTCTGTTTCTGGGGTAAGGGAGCATGATGAATTTCATCGGTCTACTCTTGTTAAACTTGATTTCTATTGGGCCACATGAGAAAGGGAGCATGATGACCTACGCTCGTCAATACAGTTTTCATGTCTAGGCATTGCTACTGTATGTAATGGAGTCTCTTTATAAGATCCCACCACACATCTATTAAGAATTAATGGATCGTCTTTGAGCAAAATCGAGCAAAGAAGTCTCATTTCCTTCTGCTGCCGCTTCGTAAAACCTCCTCTCCATTTTCCCTCCGAAACAAATCCAGGCTTCATTATTGCGTTTTGCTTGTGGCATTCTGCTTTAAGATGGCTGCGAAAGTCCGCTCATTTTGAGTCAAACATCGACATCCTTAATAGGAAGCATCTTCTCGTTGACGTTGGAAATTTGCCCAAAAAAAATCGTATGACACGAATAATTCATATGTGGGGGCAATTGAATGTAGTTTTGAGTGATGTATGTCCTGGGTAGATAAAAGTTTATGAATTTTACTCAGCAACCATGTTGTACCAATAAAAATAATTTTTTTCTCAGAAACATAAATATATTTAAAAGTTATGTACGTGCTGATTTTTTTCTAGGATCCTCTTGTTAATAAATTATTATATGTGAGCGTAACATATATCCTAAATTGAATTTTCGTATTAAAAAAAATGATTGATTTCACATGGATCCCACTCTACAAAGCTAATAGTCCGATTGAACTTAGTGAACGTATTAGCTACCTGAAATACTTGCTTGTTGCTGGACAATGCTGCTTTCATTTATCATCCTTGAAATTATTTCCCTGTCACGCGATGTTTGTATTCATCCGTGGAATTTGTTGTTTTTTTTTGTAAGGTCCGTGGAATTTGTTGTTGTTGTTTTTTTTTTTTTATACCCAGGGAACCATGTACAGCCGGTAGCTAGCGGGTAAACCCTGGAGCGACGTTAGCGGAGGACCCACCACTCCGATGTCGCGCTTAATATCCCGTGCGTCCTGCGGAATTTGAATCCCTCCATCTTGGTAAATGTCATGGGGGCTCTTATCCAGCTAGACTACCACAGGCGGTAGTTGTGGAATTTGTTCTTGATCTTTTATCATTTGCAACTTTTCCAAACCTAATGAATTTATGTGTGGCCCATTTCTCCATCACTCGTTGACCTTCTCCGCTTTATGTGGGGCTATCGACGATGCCGGAGCAGCTTCGATCGCCCTAATCGATACTTTTAAAAGCTCGATTATTGAATGATGGCATTATCGAGGATTGATTCCCCGTGTATTCCCTATTAGCACAGCGTAGCATCACATCGCTCATCGAGGAGAGAGCCGACCCCAAAACGCGTGAGGGGAGGAGGTGGACCCCAGAAGTAAATGAACAGATTCGGGGGGCGGTTGGCGAGCGAGATGGACACGCCCCGATAGACAAATATAATCCACAGCTACCAAGCACCGGGCCGTTATCCATGCGAGAACAAGTCACAAATCACGAGCTACCAGTCCACATATGGGCAGGTGACCCTTCGATTCCCTCTACGAACGACCTTTGGGCTTCCCTAGGCCCCAAAGGCCTCTTGATTATCCTATTGTACAGATTATGTAATGATCATGGGATTCAAACCCCATCATTAGATCGAAGAGGGATCAACGGTTTAGATGAGTCCCGCACTTGTATAAATTGGGGCCCTCCCCCTTAGTTGTACTATCTCGTTCACAAGTTAATATACATTCATGCTTCATTCTCTATACATTTCTTGTGAGTCGAGGGTGTGTGTGTGCAAAATTGACTTAAGAGAAATCTTAAGACCACACGAGTTAGGGAACATGAGGTCAATCGACCCGCAATAAGTGATTGGAGAAGGGGGACGGAGGCTGTTTTTCCGAGTCGTGCGTATCATTTGCGTTGCATTGCTTGACTTTTAACTTGTACACGCTTTGACCCACGGCCATTTAAATGTAATAAAAACTCTAGTGATGAACGAGCAAGATTCTAGGGGGCAAAGCTTCTTGCAAGTATTGACTTCCCTGGTAAGGAAAATAAAGAAGAAAACAAATTCAGAAAACAAAGATAGAGGATTGGCCTTGCAAGAAAACAAACTTCTACCAGACTTTAAGAGCAATATCAAAAAAGTATCAAATTAAACTTATTATACGGATGCTATTTCAATTCTAAATCTTTTAATTAGCCCATTTAAAACATTTTGACAATTTGTCAACATAGTTATTCCTATAACTTTTGACCAAAAATCACCGACAGGGACAATTTTTGTAAATTTTTTTAAAAATTCTGAGTATATGAAATATTGTTTTTTTTCTTCACTGTGGTTGATGAGGGTTGCCCGTGGGAGAGGGCAGGGTGAGCGCTTGCAGGCTCTTGCCTAGGGATTGGTGAGGGTTGCTAGCCATAAAGAGAGAGAGAGAGAGAGAGAGAGAGAGAGAAAATAATAATACAAAAAAAAAAAAAAAAATTTATAAGAGAATAATAAAAAAGTCAATTTTTGTTTTGAAAATTTTAAAAAATTATCCAAGTCAGTGCTGGCCATCCTACATGACGTGGCCAATGTCAACGTTCATTGATTCCAACTAAAAATTGATTAAAATGACTAAATTGGTGAATTGTCCAAAGTTTTAGAACTAAATTAGTCAAATTAAAAGGTTTAGAATTAAATTGGCATTCATACAACTAATTTAACACTTTTTTGATAACTTTTCCATTGATGCTGCTACGAGGTCACTTTTTCCAAAAATGTCACAAACTAGATTTCCATGTTGCACATAAGAACTGTTTTGCCAAGATGGTTTCAAATTTTCTTATCAATGAAGTGTTATAAATATCTCATTGATGTAATTTTTGACAAGATATTTCAATGTGTAAAAAAAATTATTTTAATGCAAAATGTAATTCCCGAAATAGTTCTTGATAATGTCGTACATTGTATGGGCCGTTGACCTTGTGTAAGTTGATTGACGAGGCTTATTATATGCACAAGGAAAGAAGGATAAAGGTATTGAGAGTTACCAAACTGTTACAAAATGTTTAATCAGGTCCCTCAGATTTTTATTTTTATTTTTTTGGTTTTTTGCAATTGGGTTTCTAAACTATATATATGCTTCGTCTGAGTTGGTAATTTCATTATAAATACAGAGGGAGATGTTGGCGTGGCCGTTAACTGCTGATAGAGTAATTATAATATAAAATATTTTCGAAATATTATAAGATAAAAATTTGAAAAGGAACGAAAATTAATTAAAAAAAAGAAAAATTAAACAAAAAATCATTTCGAAGGAATGCATGTGTCTCCATCTAAAGTAGTTTTGTGCTGCATTCTGGATTGCATTAGTTTGGCCTAAAGCTAAATTCAATGTGTAATACTAATTCTTGAAAATCATGAGAAATGCATTTGTTTCCTTCTACGATAGCATTCTTGGCCCATCTCGGTCCTCTTCACTTGCTCACGAAGCTTTTGGAGAAGCGGAAGATCGTCCTCTTTGATCTTCTTCAACAAGCTGTCCACGAACAAATGCCTCTCCAAGTTCCAGGGTTCTGCGACGTCTGCCGCCTCGGGGTCCATCATAGCCGCCCGCTTTGATCTTCTTGAACATGCAGGTGGAATTGACGAGGGCCACTGACCTCAGATTTGGGCAAGGGCCGCCCTCTTGCCGCTGACTGTAGTGTCCTTACCCTTCTCCTCTTGATTTTTCTTTTTCTTAACAATTTTTGCTTTGTTTTTCAGAATTTTACTTTTTTAAATTCAGAAAATTAATTTTTATATTAAAATTGCCTTATGAGGTGCAATGTCAGCATACAATGGCCACTTTACATCTTCTTTTATAATTTTAATAGGAAGACCAACTCAAATGACAAAGATACAGTTTAGGAATTCAGTTGTACAAACAAGGTTGAGGGAGCTTATTGAATATTTTGAAATAGTTTAGGGACCCGATGGCTTTATTCCGAAGGGGGGGAAGGACTTGAGATTGACCTTTCTGCTCTCCCAAGAAGTCTTTAAAATTTCCGAACTTGATAAAAAAATCTTGGACTCCATCGCGGTGTCCACTGGCTAATGCAGAACGTTAGGTGGCAAATAGACAATTGAATTTGACTTCAAAGTGAGTCGGTGAGTGGTTTTAGCTTCATTATGGGTTCCACTTGGAACCTAGAACTTACCCCTGGATTCAGGTTCCTTATTTTTTGGAACCTGGAACCTATCCATCGAAATCTGGAAATTGAAATTTACCCTGTTACAGCTTCTAGAGTCGGTTCTAGGTTCTAATAATTTTTTTTTTTTGGGGTTGATATTTAGTTAAACAAAATGAAAATGAACGCAATAATACCAAACAAGTTTATCATTCACCGAAGAGAATACAAAACAAACAAAATTATCATGCATGTAAATCAGGGACTCTAGGTCATTTCTTTTGCTACTTGTTCTACCAAGTTGAGTGTGCACACTTGCAAATTGAATTGTTCCTCTGTATCAATATTTTTGGGTGAACGGAACAGTAATTACACAAAACATGTCGTATGTGCATATGAAGATACTAGTAATTTTAAATGAAGCGGAAATCATCTGGAGTTTGGTTGAATTTAATGTGCAAACCAGTGGAGGGATCTTGCCATCTTGTAGTTGCAAGGTCATGAATAAAAAATGAGACATGTGCATTTCTCCTTCACAATCACTAATTTCTAGGGCATAAAAGGATTTTATGCAATTGCTAGATACCTAATCCAAGGTCAGCCAGAAATAATCTTTTTTCTTCGGGAGTTCCTTGGGGGACCAAGCAAAAAGTTACTTGGTTGTATGTCACCGTGAATGTACCTACCCAGATAAGAAGCATAAATGTGAAAATCACAAATGCTGAACTTGGCATATATTTTTGATACTCTGGTCTAGTAGAACCTTAAGTGACTGCTCGATAGAGAAAATGCTAAGGAACATGTGATTGGAGTCAGCTATTACTCTTTAGAGTGCAGCTTCTCAAGTATAGAGATTACTTCAACGGCAATACTTGCAATTGCTTCCAATGGCCGGCTGAAGTAGTAAGGAAGGAGAAAGCATCAGAAGCTGAAAGAGAATTGGGGATTGTTTAACAGAACCTAGAGTAGACACCGCAAAAGCTATTAATGGGGAAATATACGTTTGGGAAGTTGCTGATTTGAGGAGCTTTTAAACTAGGTCCAAGTAAATACATGACCTGCATATACAAAGAAGATCATCGAAAACTTTGCATTATAGAATTACAGAATACGAGTCGATGGAATTGCACATACCATGACATAATAGTCACTTGGTTGCCCCTTGTAATGAATTCGTGGCAGCGTTGTGCCATGACTTTCACTAAGATCACTACACAATATGCAGAACTCAGATGCGAAGTTCAACACGCAAATCCAATTTCACATGCAAGAGCACCACTTGGCAAAATCGGTTGAATGGGATATAGGTTGATTTTGTGTGCAATGAGTTGATTTTCACTCGTTGAATGGACTTTAGAAAGAAAGCATCTCTGGGCGTGATTTGTCAATTAATAGTCTCATGGGGATGGTTTATGATTTTCTTCTTGATATATATTTATCTGTTACAGCCAATTCCAAGTTCCAACTCTTGATTGTTTGCGAGGGTCGAGCAATAGACTGAATCAAAAGCCATAAGTAGAAGTAGGAAGTAATAAGGACAGGGTGGCAAAACGAGTGTTGCATGTAATGTCATGTAGTGCATAATAGCGCTAGTACTTGAAAGAAGCATTTGGTGACATTACTTAGAACATCTGTCTAGCACTTAATGTAACAGTATTTGCTTGTCATTTGGGTTTTTGAAATCTAAGTTTGGCTCAATCATAAACGAATTCTTTGCCAGGGTCTGCCCTGTCACTTACGCTTTGGTTTGGAGTTCCATAAGAGGGAAAATGCTGATAAAATGGGGAACAAGATGGATGATTTTCTGATATTTTCGAGGTGTTGCTTGATGAGTACTCACTCCAAGGAAACCAAGAATGGGTAGTGAAGCTCAATTCTTCAACTGAAGCTAGGCTGACTTTGCATCTCGCTACTTCTATTAACTATCATAGCATCAGTAGCCACGGGTGGTGTATGCAATACACACTCACATACTATGAGCTTCATCTCTATGCCGTTGGATATCTTGATATAAATTTGTATAGACACCCCATCAAGTGAAAGGCTGTCTTGTTCTTTTTCACGGTGCCTTCCAGCTACAAATTTCCATTGTTCTTCTTGAGATCTTTCACATTTGATGCAAGAGAACTGTGTTAGGTTTGTTGAAGAAAAGCATCTTTAAATGAGGTCTGTGACACTTGTGTGATCCATCTTTGTTTCAGTGGTGACTTACCTTAACATTTCATTTTTGAGGAATATTGCACTTAAAAGCAGTAACAAAGATGGAAATCAAAAAATGTTATAACTTTGAATGATGCATCTCTTTTGGAAGTCGAGACAACTTTGATTTCATGGGTAGGATTGACCAGGAACATATTGCATGTTGTGCTTATCTTAGATTGAGCTATTTAGGCAACATTATTCAATTGATCTTTTCCATTTAGGGGACAAGTTCAGTATGATACTTCTTTTGAATGAGCATCAAGTATTGGAGCTGCATTGGACACTACCCAGATGTTTTCCTTGCCGTGATGATTTTCCTTTTTTCCCCCTTTGAAGCCAATTATCCTACCTCGAGTCACAATTTCCAGGCATAACGTCAGAGAGAGGGGGCAGCTGAAGACTGGTTATAATTTCACAGTGCTGGGTCACTGGAAAGTACTGGTTGGGTGATGTCAACGGCACAGCTAAGATGATTTATGCATAGTACACGAGACTCTGGCAGATTTGAAGTGAATTTGAGATTCAGGCGGGGAAGAATCTGCGACTTGATAAGTCAGCATGTGCATTATGATTACTACATCTGCCTATTAATAAAACACTAGGAATATCTCGGGTTATACGTTTTCTTTTTCCCTTGTCTATGTTAAATCTTTCCATGGAATATAACAAGTTTACTGTGATGTCAATAACAGCACTGCTTGTAAGCAGAAAAATTTTCTCGTCATTTGATACCAAAGACTGCTTTTAAGGACAACTCCAATGCGGGTGCATTAATTTTGGAGGCATGCTCTGACAAGAAGCTTTAGTTATTGTGCGGTAGAGACAATTGCAAATTCAATTATTCTGTGTATATATTGTTATTGTGCCTTCCAAGTTAGCCATCTGTTTTGAGATAGTTTATCCATCTCTCAAGATTAACATATATCTTTGACTCCTGCATACTTCACTTTACGGCCATTCTCACAACTTTACTGAACTATTGGAACTATGCGTGCGTGCGTGCCTACGTGTGTGTGTGTGGGCGTTTTCTTTGGTGTTATTTTTCTTTGGGAGGGTTGGGGGTGGGGTTCTGGTTGATATGTTCATGCATGCACTCCTTTTTTGAGAAATATAACATTGCATGCAACCATGATATTCTTATGATGAATTGACAGGTATGTTCGTGGATTTCTAGTGCAAGGGAGATAGACAGAAGATATAAAAAGTTGTTTGTCAAGAAAGTTTCCAGCCCATCGACTGGTCAGATATTTGTGGACACTGCTGTCTATTCAAGGAATCAATGCTTTTCTTTGGCTCTATCATCCATTGCAAGCAAGAGTTCTGTCCTTCTGCCAATTGGGCATTTTAAATGCAAGGACATGGTATGTTACAACTTGTAATTGAGGTATAGAGACTCATGAGGCATCTTTGGAGCATGGGTGTGATGAACTGTTCCTAGTTCGCTCAAAACGTACCTCAAAACTACCAGCAAAGGGTTCTTCTATACCTTTGTTTCATTTGAGAAGGTTAGATTAACACGTGAGAAAATGTGCATGTGCACACAGAGAAGAGAATTTATTGCGATGGTGCTTGAAACTCTATCCTAGTTGCTCTTTAAAGGTTCATGTGCTCATTGACGCTCAAAAATGCGTTTACTCTCTCCTGACAGCATGAGGAGGACATGATAATGGCTTCTTTGATTTGCATTATGGATTTTGGTTGTCAGAAGCTCCTAGTCTGCAAATGGAGTTAGATTGTGGAAAGAAACTTCAGTTCGATACAGAGTTAGTCACAAATTTGAATTAATTCTTGTATCTGGTCCCTTTATGAACTATATTCATATGATTTGCTGTACTTTTTATTATCAGCAAAAATATTAATCGTCTTGAGTTGGTGGAGCTAATTTCAGGAAACATCTTTGCATAGGTGGACTGGTTTGCTAGAACTCTGTGTGGTGTCTCGTGTGGTGGACTTTTCCTCCCCTACGCAGGTTAATATTGATTTGGGAAGATACTGTCTTGCATCGCAGGAACTTAATTTCAACTCTTTCATTAGTGATAGTTCAGTGAATCACTTCACTGGAAAGTCACCTTTCCCAATGTTGGATAAATTTATAGAATATGTAGCCTCAATTGAAACTGTATCAGGTGATCGCTATAGTTTTATTTTCAGATAAACAGATTGATGAAACATTTCAATTGCTTCATAGTTCATAGAATTCTACCTGAGACTGTGTATGTTATTAAAGTTGCTAACCTTACCTGAAAGAATTTTTATGGGACTGATATGTCCTATTTGAAAAGAAACTATTGGTTGACACTTTACCCTTTCATGCAGAGCAGCATCAAGAAAATGATCTGGTTTTAAAGGCCTATCGTTTCTTCTCCTTTTCTCCTGTAATCCTCATGAATCTGTCGCTGTATTAGGTAAAATTCGAAGCTGGTACTGGTTCTCAGAGCATGAATTCATGGTTTCCAGCTTGTCAAGGAACAGGTTCTGTGAGCGGATAGGCAAATAGCATAGAGCATTCGCGGAATATGCTACGTCTTTTCAATGGAAAATTTCTTGTGTTGAAGCGTGCTCTGAGTCTACCTTCAGTAGACACTAACTTATTTTTTTCCCCAATTTGACTGGCCTAGTTATCTATGTTGCGGACCTGATTCGGGCTGTATATTGCCAAAAATGTCACGATCTTGATTGCAAAGTTACAGAAAATTTCTGCCCAACATTTATTTATTTTTTTCTTTTGTGTGAAAATGAAGGTAAAGTGAGCTTAGTAATAGCCCAGGCTACTGCTGTCTACTGCGTTTGATCCTGGAGGATACTGTGCCTGATTTATCAGCATTCTTTGATTCTGGCAAATCCTCCTAATGTAACTAATAACGTAGTTGACATTGATGTAAACACGACAAATTGCTCCCCTATGGATGCTTGGTGGCTTGAAGCCATAAGAGTCGCAAATACTATAAAAAAAACCAACAGGTCATGGAGTACGACCACAAGGCAAGTTATCCACTTTACTTATTTGTGCAAATATTTTAGGATCTTTCGACAGGTCATATGAAACAAGGACTGGCGGGTGGATGTAGAAATTAATACACCTCAGGGTGAGCTCTGAGCTTGAACTCGACCATTCGAACGGCTCAGAGTTGCAATTATTTGGGAGGAAAGTCGATCCGTCTCAGTTCTTCAGCTTGCAAACTTGAACAAGGGTAGCACTTCATGGATCCTTTCAATCCAATCGGATTAGAAAAGGAGCATCAAACTGAAAGTAGTTGCTGTGAAGATGTCGTTATCGACCAAAGCACTCTGAGTACCGATGTTTGGTTTGAAAATTACTTTTGCTTGGTAGACTGTAGTACTCCAGAAGAGCCATGTTGTTCAAGACGAAATATCAGGCCGTGAATCCATTCCGACTACTCATGGAGGGCAAGAGTGTCATTTTATGGAAATTCTTGGTTTATCATAAAATATAATAAAAGAAATACATAAAATATATTAAAATTTAAAAAATCGAAATATATAAAAAAAATCAGAAACTTCTAAAAATTTCAGAAAATCAAGAAAATTTTAGAAAATTTGGAAAATCCCTGAAATTAAAAAAAAAAAAACAAAATTCCAAAAAAAAAAATTTCTTGAGGGAATTAAGAAAAAAGCTTTAAAAATAGTTCTTTGGGTAATTTTCTCTTAAAAAGTGGGAGCTTTTTTATCTTAGATTTTGCTAAAAAATTGAAGAACAAGCCCTTAAAGCTTCATTATAGGGTTTCGTTTATTCTTAGAAGCGAACACTCTTGATTGTGTACTTTCAATATGATGATTATGACTTCCCCTAAGCTTGATTAAGATTGGCATTTATTAACTTCTTAGCGTTAGATGTTTGTTTTTTATTGCAATTTATTTAATTTTTTCCTTGATTGTTGATTGTTATTTTAATGATTGTGTACCTATATGATTATTTCATGTGTAAGTGGATAGGTTTAAAATCAATCCAAACTATCCGACAAAAATATTTTGAAATGAACAAGATTAGGTACTAAAATAACACTAGTTGATTGATTACTGTAATCAAATCTTCAACCCTAAATTCTCTAGTTATGTAAGAAGTGAGATATACTCATCATGCCTCACTTAGTTTTTAGCCAACCCCAATAAATTAGTAGCGATTCCTCATTAGAAAATTCTTGTAGCGTCATCTCAAATATGACAACATCACAAGAGGTGTGGGCTTAAGAGAGTTTGTGCCTAATCACGAGCCATAGGCCCATCATTTTGGCAATATTCCTAAATCTATTCTCCCCCCCCCTCCCAAGGGATAGGTCACGACAGTTAAAAATTAATTTCCTTGAATATCTAGTTATACTTATGGATGGTAACACGTGATTGAGTGACATCTTTTTTGTCAACCACTTGCGATTTCATAGTATTCAAGATGTTGGTATAAGCCTAATTTGAAGCTGTAACAGACTGCCAATTGCAAAAACAAACCAAAAGTTATTCTCTAGTTTTAGCTTGACCACAAAGTGATCAAACGTCCACAAAGCAAATTTTTCAAGATGAATCGAGGATGAATGTATGTTTAAAAGGTGTGCCAGCTTCTGAGAGCAAAATATGACATAGAAAATGTCACTTCGACTGAAATGACAAGGACACTAAAATACTTGAAAAGTAAAGTGCGTAGATTGAAATTGAAGGAAATCGGAAGGAAATTGTTAGGATCAAAGGAAATCATAGGAAAATTAGGGTGGTGACCACTGAAATTAAAACCAAAGTGCAAACAGAGGAAAACAAATCATTGAGAGAACTTCACTCTATTTCCATGATTTCCTAAGGCAATCGAGTCTCCTACAATGAACTGCCATTTCATTCATGATTTAATTTAATTTTGTAACCACTCCAGCCGTTAGCTCAAACAGCTCGAGATACCCTTTCTAAGTTTGATTGAGAGGTCAACGATAAACCTCATCGAAGTTACTTCGCACAACATCCATGAGAAGCTAAACAGTATAAGCTCCGTATCAAAATTGTGATTATTATAACTTGATTCCTCATACTTCGCTTTGCTCCCCTAACTCATACTGATAATTGAATCTCTCTTCAGTATCTCAGCCATAAATTATCACCACCAACAGAAACTAAAGAATTATGCAATAAAAATTCCTAAAAGAGGTGGTGCTGAAAATAAAGAACACCAATGGGAGTAAAATATGTTGATAACTATCATTTTCTTTTCTCTGCTTTTATTAACACTTTGTCTTATTGCATTTCATTATATATTTCCATCGATGAAATTGTTTCATCATTTTGATGGCACGCATCACGCAATTGATAAATGTGAACTGGTCAACTCAAAAACAGCATTTGTCCTCCTCTTCATTTCTCTCTCGAATTACCGATCCCTTGCTTTGTTTCTAGAGCTTTGAAGCACAAGGAAAAGAACCCCACTTAGGCCTTTGACGTCCAAAGTGAACTGTTCAACTTCAACGGCCTCCTTTGCTTCTTTTTGGGGTCCATTCCGATGAGCACACACAGAGCACCGACCCATTATTTATTTAGTGGCCAACAGCCAAACCTGATAATAGGTTTGAATTAAAATACTGAGAAATAATGCATGGACGATCAACCTCATTGAGATTTCCCAGGGGGATTAAAGAATGCACGATAATGGAGGAATTAATTCAGTCCGAACACATAGTCGTCACAAGTGCACTCTTCTGCCCAAACCCTAAGATAGGAAAGCTTTAAGCTTGTAGATGGAAACAATGTTGACACTAGTCTAGCTGAAATATGGATTTTTTATGTCATGAGCCATAATGCACCAGCCTCTGTCAGTTGATGCTCATTGAAAGTCCTGACGAGACAAAAAGAAAAAATGAATGACATTGATCTCATAATGTGCCGAGCAACAAAGATCAAGTCAATCTTGGTTCGTTGATCTTTGTTCATCTTCACTTTTTTGCTGACCAAGGTTCACACATTATTAGTTCATATTAAAAAGCCCCACTCAGTTCTATCCCCACAGAACTACATTTTTTCTTCAGAGACAGTCTTTTTCTTTTTTGGTCTTACTCGGTCTCTCTTTATTATATATACTAGTGCATGTTGCTGCTACACACATAAAAGTTTAGAAAAAAATAGGAAAAGATAGAATTTGCACCCCCTAATATAGACATAATTACATATCCCATCCTCCCAAGTTATTGTTTACATTCTAAGTCTAAAATCTTTCTATTTGTTTGTCATTATAACAGCTAGAAAACTTTTACCAAATTAAAGATATCCATAGATATGAGAGACAAAGATAAAGTAATATATAGAGTGTGTGATTGAGAGAATGCTAACGATCTCATAATAATGACAATATAATTTGTTAGAGAAGTTTTTTAGGCCATAAAGTCATTGGTTTCACACAACTAAACACTTTTGACACATAAATTTTGGCAACCCGTATAATTACTCATTAATTGCATAAAAAATTAGGGATTAATCTTTAACCCCTAGCAAAAATAATTTTCATCAAATTGCATAACATATAGACATTAGAAGCATATGCATTACTAGTATTAGAATTTATTAGTTAGAAAAAATTATTATTAATTAAAAAAGGGAGCAAGGCTGGGCTTGCCCAGTCCTTTCTTCTTTTTCTTTTCCTTTTCCTTTCCCCCCTACTGGGCCGGTCCCCCCTCCTTTTCCCTGGGCCGTCCCTCTCCTTTTCTCTCTCCCTCCCTTCCTCTGTCTTGGATGCTAGCTGAAGGACGATGCGAACGAAAGGAGACAAGGCAGAGTAGCGGGCGTCGCGTGAGACGTCCAGTCGGGGGCAGGCCAACAGCTGCAGCTAGCATGGCAGGAGGCCATGCGCACTGGATGGCTTTAATAGGGAGAGAGGAGCGAGCTCTTGGAGGGAGATTCGTTCGGAAAATATAGAAATTGAGAGAGAGAGGGGCAGCCAGAATTCGCCTTGGCTGGGCGTCGCTCAGCCGTCCTCGACGCAAATTGACATACCCTAGTCGGCATGGATGGTGGTCGTTGGAGGAGGCGGTGAATCTTGATTTAATATAGGATAGTTGGCGTTTTGTTGTTCTGGGTTTAATGGACGTCGATGGTCCTAGGGCCGTGCGAGGAGGACAACAGGAGTAGGACTAGAAGGAAATAGGAATATAGGGGTGAGGGGAGGATATGGGTTGGGTCAAGCCTAATGATTTTTGGGCCAAAATAGGTTTTACGAGCTTGGGTTTATTCCGGATTTTGATTTTGGGTTTGACCCGGCTTTGGAAATGGGGGCCGAAGCTAGATTTTGTTGGATTTGGGCTTATCTGAGCTTAGTGTGTTTTGGATTCTGGATAGGATTGATGGGCTTGTTAAATTAGCTTTGGTCCGAACTTGATCCATTGGGATTGGGCATGGGTAAATGCTCGAGGAATTGGGCTTAATTCTATGAGTTGACCCCAATTCTTGTTTATAATCAATTAAAGCCTCATTACGTGTAAAGCCCATTTCGTGTCCTTGAGCCCAGATTCGTGTGACCTGCGGTAGCGCATCTTCCTGGGTCCCTATTTTCGGAATAAAAAATTATTTTTTAAAATTATTTTAAAATATAAAAATTTCCAAAAAAATTATTTTTTTTAAATTTATAAAAAAGATTAATATTTATATTTTAAATATGTGAAAATCCTTAATAAAAAATTGTGCTCAAAATTGAACAAGTTTTTAAAGCTTAACAATAGGGTTTAAATGTTCTTAGAGATGAGTGCTTGGTCATTATTCAAGCGTTCTCTTTCAATTAGTAATTGATTACATGCTCTCATTGATTATCGTTTCCATTTTAGCCTAGTCAAGAATGACATTTTTCTTATTTCTTAACATTTAATTCTCACTTTGCCTTGCAACTTATTTAATACTTTATTGGCCGTTGATTATTATTTTAATGATTGCGCACTCGTATAATTACATTAGATGTTAGTGAATAGGTTTCACATCAATCAAGACTGCTTGACAATGCTTCTTTCTCAAGGAGCAACATTTCCTCTCAAAAAATTTTCTTCTAGCGGGACATCTTCAGGGGTCATCCCTGGTTCAGAACTCGGCCTTCGGGAAGGACTCACAGGTCGTGATGGACCAGAGGAAGAGGAATAGGATGATCTAGAACCACTAGTCCGGATGAGGAGGTAGGAGCACCTGGACAATCTGCCGGATCAGGTCGCCCAGTTGAACAAGGAGAAAACACCAGATCGGGACCAACATCAACATCACCGCACAGGCACAGCATTACTTGAGCATTTAGGCTGAGAACTCTGTGCTAAGAGCCCAGGAGGGTGAGCTCAGCCACATGTTGAAGTCACTGGATGAGATCATCAAATTCTTGAATGCGAGCAATGGAGCTTTGGATTTGGGGTTGCCCACGATGCCAAGAAGCTGACGAAAGGGAATCTCACCGCCCATTCGAGCAGGTGCTTGCCACGTCTCAGTATCGGGTTGGTAGTGAAATTTGTCTTCTTTTAATTTTAAATTTTAGATTTTATTTATTTTGTAAAAATGAATAATTTAAAAAATATTCTTTTAAAGATAATTTTTTATATCACTCATAAAAATGAATGAACCAAGAATATTTTCATCTTTCATGAAAAAAATATTATTGATAATAATAAAATATTATTTAATTATTTTTATCATTTATTTAATCTTTTTTAGCATGAAATTATTATTTGAGAAAACTGGATGACTAGTGCGGGCATGGGACGATGCTACGAGCCACTGTACAAATGGACAATCAAAGATAAAGTTGGTATGCTCCGAAGAATTTCATAAGAGAGAGGCGAATTACATTCAAAATTAGCATTATTCATGAGTAAATTTTATTTACAGTGAACCCCCCCCCCCCCCTCACTCTAATGCTCCAATCATACGATTTTTTCTTGACATTTCTTTTTTTCCCCATTTTAATTCACTTTCATCAATTTGTGTGTGGAGGTTTATACTTGCTCAATTCATTTGCCTCGGGCTACCCAAACACCTAGTTGTGGTCTAATTAGGCGCTGCAGCTATTTGATCACGAAATGGACAATTGTATGTTTTATAAAGTCTCTTTCTAAACCCCTGATATCAAGTGAATGAAGTTATTCGTTTGTTCACTGTAATTTCGTTTGTTCTTTATGCATTTGCTTTCTCAGCACCTTAAATCCTAGTATTCATCTTTCATTTACTTCAAATTTCAAGCTTAGTAGTTTCCTGTCAAATCAACGCAGACTCATTTCACAAAAAACCAAAATCAAACTTTTGGTGGAAGATATCTCACTTCCATAATAAATTCGCATTTTTGGTGAAATGAAAAGTATTGTTATTTTTTATTAATATAATATTTAAATATTAAGTCACACATTTATCTATCAATTTAAGTTTTTAAAATAGTTATCAATAATCCCACCATATCTTGCACTTATCTAGGAATATGAACCCTCTGTAAGGGATTTTTAACCCTCAGTTTGATTTTCATGAAAACTTTGGACATAGATTTAGTCTTTATATAAAAATTATTTGGGTTGGCCTGATCAAACACGATTCAGTATATGCCTCAATGCACATAACATGTTGTAGTCTCTAACGTGTGCTGCAAGTCGCATATTTTAGTATAGACAAACCAGCCCTGATTATTTGGGTGCTTCAGGTGCGTCTCTCCTCCCAGTGCATTCGCATGCTCGGAGCATTTGCTTCCTTTGTTCTTGTTTTCCCGGCTAGATTTGCTAATCTCATTCTCGATCAATGAAAAATTCGAGTGAACTTTCGAACTGCACGTGGTGGATTAGGTCTGAAATGTCTGTAATTGCGTTCAGCGTGTGGTATAATGCTTTACTGGGGAATGCTGGCGATTGATCAACTGAAGGATATTATGGGGAATGCAATTAATGCTGCAATTGATTCTGTTTTGGCTATTCTATGCTCCCTTTGTGACATTTGTTATGGACTTGATCAGAATAGGCCACGGAAGAGAGAGCGGAAGAAATTTAGAAGGAAATGGCAGGAGGGACATGGTAGACTCTACATTGAGGGCTCTCAGGCCAGGATCATCAAAGAATCAACTTAGGCTGCTGTTGAGGAAGGCCAATTTATTGAGTTATAACCAGCTTTCCATTGCTATAGGACTCAAGCTCCATATTTAGTGCTTGTCCTGGCGAACGCAGATTGAGTTTCCATTTGTAACTTCTCAGTTTCGTTCAACAACTATTAGAGCACGCAAGTCCAGCCAAACGATGAGAAAGGTTCATTTTTTTTTTTTTCTAGTAAACTTAGGGACAAGGTTAACCAATTTGAGATAGAGCTTTTTTTTAAGTATGTGGACGTGACATTTTCTGTTCATCAAGGAGATTAGTCGAGTTGCATATCTGGATAGCCCCTTATCATCCAAAAAGGAACTTGCAGAAAGCTTTCCCCACCCTTCTTCCGAAAAGAATTCTGTAATGAGACAGAGCAATTATTTTACTTTGCTTACTCCTCTAAAGATTAGTATCTTTAGTCATGAAGTTAAGACCTCCTAGTCCTAGGTAGATAATTATCTAGATTGACTGATCTTTAATTTAACTTTACATCACGTTTATCTTAAAATGTTGGAACTTGGATAGATAAAGAAAACCACATAACTAGAATTCACATTCCACTTAGCTCTGCTAGGACTTAATTCTCGATCTGTCTCTGCAACTAATGATTGCGCCATATCAATATCATGAATACTCACTATATAAGGTATTTGGTGATTGCATAGATAATATATGAAGGTGATCAGGAGGCGGAGGATGTTCTTGCAAATAGAGATGTGTAGGAGGAGTGACTAGAGTTGCTTCAAGCTCAGGGACGGGCACTGCCTCAAGTTCAGGAAATGGCGCGGCTTTCAGCTCAGGAAGCGGTAGAGGTTTGAGTTCACGAAGCAGCTTTGACTTCAGGAAGCAGTTCAGAAAGTTCAAGACTCCAGCATGCTTTAGAAGATTGTGAAATGGCGTGGCTTTCAGCTCAGGAAGCGGTAGAGGTGCGAGTTTGCGAAGCGGCTTTGACTTCAGGAAGCGGTTCAGAAAGTTCAAGACTCCAGCATGCTTTGGAAGACTCTGAACGGAATCGTCCGCACACAAAGTAGTAGTCAGAGGAGTGATTTCAGGACAAACTGCATCAGATTGAGAAGCTTGAACTTAACTTGGGGTTTCTTGTTATAGTTCTTTAGCTGAATGAATACTGACAATATATGAGCTTCCGCCATATTGTCACTATGCATTTTATGACTAGCTGTTCTCTTTCTTGGTAAACATTGATCAAGTGGACGGGCACAGGTGATTATTCAACTATTTTGCGTCACAAATAGTGATCAAAGTCATTTTGTTAATTATAGTGTTCCCCTGATTCTTCCAGAGATTTGAGCTAGTTGATGAACACGGTTGCCTCATTGAATTTTGCTTGAAAATCGTAAATTGTCAGGAGATGGATGCAATAAGTTATTGTCTTCTTGCACTCTGATTCTTCCCTAGGTCTCATGAGCAGCTACTACTCAGTGTCCTGGACTAGTCCTAGATGACACATTGACACTCTGCCAGTCCAAATAAACCAGCATGCACACTGAACACTTGGTCCAGCACAATGGTTTTCGACACATTCTAAGTGATGAATAAGATTAGCTTAAGCCTTTCCAATCTCAGTCTAAACAGGCTATGCTTTAGGACTTCAGAGTAGTGATCACTTGTTCAGACTTCGAGGATATAAACAACACTTCATGAAGTAGCTAGCAGACCCTGCATCTTTTCCGCAGAAAGCTCAGTCTCTTAAGCTCGCCAAACCTGGTAATTTTGTTCCCAAGGCACAAATTAAGGATCTCCAAATCGTACCTCATTTTTACGTAGATTACCATATTGGAGACCACAACAAACATCCAGGGATATGTACAACATTGATCCCAAAAACAGGACAGTAACCTTACACAGCCTCGTCGTTGGAATTCCCTCTTTGGTGCATGACCATTGTCTTGGAAGAATTTTCCTCTCCCTCGCTAATATCTCGAGGTTGTGGACTGTCTTTAACAGCAGACGTATCGCATGCCCCAGAAGAAGCAGAACCACGAGTCCGATTCACACGAAGATTCTGAACTCATTGATTGAATTGGTGAGACAGTATGAAGATTACTATTGAGAAGACATAGGTGAGTGCTAGGGACATAATGGTAACCCACATGATCACATAAGGATCCACACATAAACACTTTTTTGCCTTGAAGGAAGACCGCTTAAAAGTAGCAAAATAATGCTGAGGGATAGAATGAAACTCTTATTTGTTCTTATTTTCCAATGCTAGATACTTTCTCATCTCTCACCTTACCAGTCCTCGGAGAACAGATGCCAAATCCTCGAATCTGTTTTTGCTACTTATCAGGGATGACTAATGCTAGGAATGTGAAGACAAGTCAACAAGATTGGTGCATCAAGTGACTTGACATACTCATATTGTGTATTTGGTCATCCGAATTTCTAATTACGATAGTATTAGATAGGATATGTTATGAAATTCAGGGATTTTGCTATATCATATCTACTCTTTAGTGATTGCAGTAATTAAATCGGATATATTCACATCATATCACGTATATTATTTAGTATAAACAACATATTAATATAAATGAACAAAAAAATTTACATACAGAAATGGTAAGTTCTCTCACGACACTCTTGCCTACTTTATTTTTATTTTTTTAAAATTTTATTTTCCTCTCTTTTTAAATTAATTTCTTTTTTATTTCTTTCTTCCCCTTCCATCATTTTGTAATAAATTTCAATTAAAAAGTAAACTATAATATTATATCTAAAATACTAAAATACCTAAAATATTGAATTAGAATTAAATTCAAATATATAAATAAAAATAAGATTAAATTAAAATAACTAAATTTTTTATTATTTTGAATTTTTTGTATTATAATTTAAATATGATTTATATTAAAATATAATTTTAATTTTTTTAATTTAAGAAGATTGTCATTTAAGAAAAATAACTTTCTTGTTATTAATGTTAGAAATTATATTCATATTTATCCCACCTCTCTCATGGAATAATTTTATCTAGTCTATCTCCCCTTTTATATCCGACTTTATCTTGTCAGGTACCAAACGTAAGATATGATAAATTTTATCATATCTTGAATTTTATCTCGATTGCTAAATGCAGCCTTAATAGATGTTAGATATAAAATTGCATATGTAATAGCTCATTCTGCTTTATATGTACCAAGTTTGTAAATTAGTTTTCACATTTTTAACATTACTCATGTGACGTGACCCTGAATGTAAGATTGAGCATACATTGTCGGGAAAACATAAACATAATGGATTTGATAATAAGTATTTTATGAGCATCAGATTACAGGTGGTTATATTCTTATGTTGGGTTCCTTTATTATGCGTTAAAACGATGATAATATATTTTCCTAAAACATAATAGTTTGTATTTCTTCAAAAAATGAATATACTAATGAAAAATATGTTCATAATTAACAAAAATGTTTGAGGCAAAAATTGTGGATGATAATAAAAATATTTTCCATCAACTTTTTTTTTTAGCGATAAAAAATCATTTTTAGGAGAATAGTTTCCAAATCATTGACTTTCTATAATAATTACCAAAACTCTTGTTTATTCCAAGAACTCCCTCCTCTTGGTAATAAACTCCCTTAATTATAGTATTGGAATTTATTGGGATAATTACCAAAAAATTCTTAAATATATTGCATTTGTGCCAATTAAATCATAAACATTTCAATTTAGCCAATTTAGTCATTAACTTTTTGATAATTTGGCAAATGTAGTCCATCTGGTCAATTTTTACAAGAAATAGCTGACGTGGTCATTGGACATCCAACGGCATAATTGATATTGATGTGGATAATTTGTGCAATTTATTAACATTATTTCTGATTTTTTTTCTTTTTCTTTTTCCATTTTTCTATTGTGTTTTCTTTTCTTTTTTCTTTCCTTTTATTTTTTAAATGAGGCCATCGACCCTGATTGGCACTAGGCGAGGGCGTCCTAGCCTTTGCCTAGGCCCTCACCAAGTTCTAGACAAGGGCGTCGCACCCTCGCCTAGAGGCAAGGGTTGACTGGCAACCTCGCCCACCTAGAGTTGGAGAAAAAAAGAAAGAAAAAGAACACAAAGAACAAAAGAAGAAAAATAAAAGAAAAATAAAAAATTCAGAAAAATTTATCACATTAGCAACGGTTGTGCGTGCCGATTGTGCCACGTATGACACATAGGAGACCAATGTTGATTAAACTGTTACGTCAATGACTCCAGGCCAAAATTGGTTTGAAAAACTAAATTAAAAAATTATTAAAAGATGTATGACTAAATTACAATAATTGAAAGGTTTAGGAATAAATTAGCAAATTTATTAAAATGTATTGGACTAAATGGGCACTATCGAATTGTTTAAGAATAAACTGGCTGTCGTATAATAGGTTTAAAAAATTTTGGACAATTATTCAAGAAAAAATTGGCAAAGTTTGAGGGTCCCCTCTGTCTCTATGTTCTTTTTATATTTACTCTTGGGATTTCCGTTAATGATCATTGGAATTCATGCGTCATCCCCTCTCTAATTGCTCCACATTTTCATGATTTCCTCTATTTTCACGAGTTTCGTTACTCCTAAGGTAATCCTGTGTCCTGTAATAACTGCCCCTTCGTTCCCACTTCAATCTACTCTGTAACCATTCCAGAACTTATGACTCAAATAGGGTGAGGTACTCTTTCCCTTCCTCTAATCAAAACCGTTCGCAACACACCTTAGATCAAAGTCATGCCACACTAGCTCCAAGCGAAATTAAACTGGACAAGCTCCGGATCGAAGTTGGGCTTAGTATAGTTGGACTACTTATACTTGGCTGATGATTAAAATCTCTCCTCAATATTTGGGCCATAAATGTTCACCTGCAACGGGAGCTAAAGAATAATGTTGTGAAAATCTCTAAAAGAGGTAGTACTGAAAAATCAAGCCCAATGAGACTAATATGAGAGGAACTGTCATTTTCATCTCTCATTTTATTATTACTTTATCTTACTACATTTCATATCATGCTTCCACTAAAAAGATTATTTTATCATTTTGATGCCGTGCATCCCACATTTGATAAAGCTACTTTGATCTTAAAGTGAGTCACCAACAAAGACCAAGTTAGTCTTGGTAGTCTTCACTTTTTAGTCGGCGGGGGTTCACACATTATTAGTTTATATTGAAAATCATTTTCATTTCTTTGCTTTTACCAATGCTTTATCTTACTCCATTCCACATCATATTTCCATAGTTGGGGTTTCATCATTTTGATGGAGTGTATCACGCATTTGATAAAGCTACTTTTGATCTTTAAAGTGAGCCAACCAACAAAGACCAAGTTAGTCTTGGTCATCTTCACTTTCTAGCTGGCGAGGGTTCACACATTGTTATTAGCTCATATTGGAAAATATTGAGAACTATCCTTTTCATTTCTTTGCTTTTACCGACGGTTTATCTTACTCCATTCTGCATTATACTTCCGCCAATTGAATCGTTTCATCCTTTTGATGGCGTGCATCATGCGTTTGATAAAGCTACCAAAGACCCAATTAGTCTTGGTCATCTTCACTTTTTAGCTGACCGGGGTTCACACATTATTAGTTCATATTGAAAATATGGAGAACTACCATTTTCATTTCTTTGCTTTTACCGACGCTTTATCTTACTCCATTCCACATCATATTTCCATCGTTGGGGTTTCATCATTTTGATGGAGTGTATCACGCATTTGATAAAGCTACTTTTGATCTTCAAAGTGAGCTGACCAACAAAGACCAAGTTATTAGTCTTGGTCATCTTCACTTTCTAGTTGGCGTGGGTTCACACATTGTTATTAGCTCGTATTGGAAAATGTTGAGAACTATTCTTTTCATTTCTTTGCTTTTACAAACGGTTTATCTTACTCCATTCCGCATCATACTTCCACCAATTGAATCATTTCAACCTTTTGATGGCGTGCATCATGCGTTTGATAAAGCTACCTCACGCGTTTGATAAAGCTACCGAAGACCCAATTAGTCTTGGTCGTCTTCACTTTTTAGTTGGCGGGGGTTCACACATTATTAGTTCATATTGAAAATATCGAGAACAACCATTTTCATTTCTTCGCTTTTACCGTCACTTTATCTTACTCCATTCCACATCATATTTCCATCGTTGGGGTTTCATCATTTTGATGGAGTGTATCACGCATTTGATAAAGCTACTTTTGATCTTTAAAGTGAGTTGACCAACAAAGACCAAGTTAATCTTGGTCATCTTCACTTTCTAGCTGGCAAGGGTTCACACATTGTTATAAGCTCATATTGGAAAAAATTAAGAACTATCCTTTTCATTTCTTTGCTTTTATCGACAGTTTATCTTACTCCATTCCGCATCATACTTCCGCCAATTGAATCGTTTCATTTTTTTAATGTCATGCATCACGAGTTTGATAAAGCTACCACACGCGTTTGATAAAGCTACCGAAGGCTTAATTAGTCTTGGTTGTCTTCACTTTTTTTGCTGGCAAGGGGTCACACATTATTAGTTCATATTGAAAATCTCCACTTAGTTCTAGCCCCATGACCCACTTTTTTCTTTAGTGAGAGACTCTTTTCTTTTCTGGTCTCACTCAACCTCTCTTTTTTATGTACAGTAGTGCACAGTGTTGCTACATGGCATAAAAGATAAGAAAAAATTAGAATAAGATAGAAATTTGCACCCCGTAACATCAACATAATAGCATATCCCATCCCCCAAGTTATTCTTTGCATTCTAAGTCTAAAATAGGGGTGTGCAAAGAAACTGAGAGTTGCCCGTAACCGGACCAGCAGTTCCCATGGGGACCGGTCCGGCTCCTAATTCTAATTTACTAGAATTGGTGAGTACTAGTCCGATTCTCAATTCTAAACATGAAACCACTCACTCAGACCGAATTGCTATATATACATATTTAAAAAAAAGAAATTCCCACTCAATTACTTAATGCCACCCGATTCCAATTATTTGGTCAAGTATATGATTTTTTTTCCATGTTGAATGAAGTGTTAATTACTATGTCCATATTTTTTTGTGGATAATGCCAGTTTGTACATGTTATTGGGGACAACACGTCGAAATAAGAAGGGAACAAAAGTTATCTTTTCCATTTTTTGACCATTTTAAGCTTAAGACTTGGCTGTTTAGAGACGCTTTTCTAAAGCACAAGAAGCAATTTTGCTATGAAGTCAAGGTGAGTCAAGATGCTCTTACCCAATAGGTGCAGTTAAGGGATGGAATCTAAATGACCAATGAGTGGGGAGATATTTTACCAATAGGTTTATTCCTGAAATCATTGGTCCTCTCCAGATGAAAAGAGAAACATTCATTGGAGAGAAATAATAGTTAACAAAAAAAATGAAAGAAAATAATTAACACAACGAAACAAACAGATAAGTGCATAAACCTTAAGCATCGACAAATTAATAAATGTTCGGATGATTAGTAGAGTGGTAAGTGTGAGGTAGTTTGTTGGTTATTCATTGATTTAGCAGTAGGATTCAAACATAAAGAAAAGATGTGTTGACCGAATTTTTATTTGGTCTATTGTTAGTATAAAAAATAATTTACGCTTCGTTATATAATTAACATGTTAAAAGTTTTTATTACGTAGCTATCTTGAAACACACATGTCACATGTTCAATATTAAATCCGTTAGAAAAATTTACATTGGTATTAAAATAATAATAATCAGCGAATTAGGCAGATGCTCATTCAACATTGATATATAGAAAATATAAATGGAAATGAGAATGTTGTGAACTCAAAGGTTGGAGATAAAAACTTCGTCTTAAAGCAAGAAAAGAACTTTTGTGTATGAGAGATCAAATGAAGTAGAGTGTAGTAAAATTTAATGTGATTGCAAGATTTATTCAATTTTAAAAAGAGGAGGAAATGCAAAATACTCACTAGACATACTATTTCATAACAAACACCATCTAATTACTATTGAAAGTACAAAGAAACATGTCCATTAGAACATCCTATCTTGAGAAGAGGTGTTTGCGTTTATTTTATTTAAAAAATATATTCATCTCTTCGGTGCTTGTTTCTTATATTTGTCAATTTATCTTTAATTGTGTTTCTTTTGCAATTAAAAAAGAGAACTGAAAATTGCTGTTATTTGTGCGGAAGGTCTCTCTTGTTCACATGCTGTTTATGTTGTATGAGATGCTTTCTCACGCAATAGATAACATATCTGAATTCTGGATTATGTCATCTGAGAGATCTTATATTGGGCAGGCTTATCCTCTTGTTGGTATTCTTCATGCTAGGATCCTTGTTCATGTAAATGCTAGGCAGTATCACTGGATTTTGAGACGAAGACAAGCGCGTGCTAAGCTTGAAATGCAAACATCAAAGTTAGAAAGGTGAATTGCCTTTTTTATGCATGTTGATTTAGAAACTCCTTCAGGCCTTTGCCGCTTATAAAAATTAATTATAAAGCTTTTTTTTATTATTATTTAAAGGTATTCCGTTCGTGTTTACTTCCTTAGCCACATGCTATACTGTCATTAGATGCTATTTTTAGGAACTTCTATTTTGTGGGAAATAGTCTGACTACATGCTTCATCTTCATCACAGCTTTTGCAGCTATAACATCATGTAATTAACTGGTGATAAACTTAATTGATATCTTTTCTTTGCTCGTTCTCTGATATGGTGTCATTCCTTTCCCTTATCTTCGTTTAATTGGATCGATAGCCATATCTTCATGAGTCGCGGAAGCAGCATGCCATGAGAAGAGTCGGGAAGTAGAGGGTGGTTTCTTAATACAAGTAAAACCGAGGCTTCGAATGATGCAGCCGAAGAAAAGGGAACAAATTTGGTCGGCCATTTGCAACTTCATTGGGCTCTGAACCTTTGGCACCTGACTCCTTTGAAACCTGGAATTCATATAATAATCACATGGCAAGAAGGTTCTAAATAGGGGCATCGGCAGTTTGGTTCGATTCGGAACTGAATCAAACCATTAGGATGCGTAGCTAAATTGAACTGCATCGCAACCTGAACTGAATATGATCTGAATGAAATCCTAGTTTGACGCCGGCGGGCTCGAGGCTCGCCAGATCGGTGAGGTTGGCAAGACTTGAGCCTCGCCCGACGCCGGCGAACTCGAGTCTCGCCAAATCGGTGAGGCTCGAGCCTCACTGGGCGTCAGCGAGGCCTCCGCCTCACGAGATCCGGCGAGCTTGAGGCTCGCTCGGCTGGTCGCGGCATTGCGTGCCGGTGACCGGAAGGAGGAAGGAGAAAGAAAAAAATAAGAAAGAAAAAATAAAATAAAAAAAATTATAATTTCGATTTTTATAAAAAAAATATTTTTGGAAAGTTAAAGAGAAAAGAAAGAAATTATAAGGTTTTGATTAAAAATGGGTTCTTAATGCAACCCATTTAAGACCTACATAACTTAAGCCTTTAGTTATGAAACCCATTTAACTACTATTATTTAAAAACAAGCGACCCATATATGACTTATTTATGATTTAAATGGATCATATATGGGTTTAAGACCCATTTTAACACCTCTAAGTGTAGCTATAAGATGTCCATTCTCTTCGAGGATTAGGCTTTCACATGAATTTGAACCCCAGAGAACATTACAATTAAAAGAGTTGGAGTTGACATGGGTGTCGCAGGGAATGTAGCTCCCCAGTATGGTCAACCAAAGAATTTTCTCCGTGTTCGCCCACAAGTTGCAGTAATTGAAGCCACATCTCCTTCGGTTTCTGCTTTGTAAAGCCTCCTTTTCATTTTTGCTTCTTAAGCTTCGAAGGGATCGGGCTTCGTAGTTGCGTTTTGCCAGTTGCATTTGGCTTTAAGATGGCTAAGAAAGCCAATTCCTTCTTCTGAATCGAACATTAACATCCTAACAAGAAGCATCATCCGGTTGACGTCGGAAACTTTTCTAAATTGTTGACCAAGTCATAAGCCCAAAAAGATAATAGCAATATTAATAATATTATGACAAGATTAGTTCATATATTGGCACGGATGAAAGTAGTTTTGAGTGGGGCATATCATGTGGAGATAAAATGTTATGTATTTTAGTCTACAAGCATGCGGTTACCAGTAAAAATAAAATAATTCCCTCAAAAAAATAAATATATTTAGAAGTTATGTATGTGCTCGTTTTTTTCTAGCATCCTTTGGCTCATGGATTATTGTTCTTAATGAGAAATTATTATACATGTGAGTAGTATATATACTAAACTGAATTTTGATATGGAAATAATGATGAATTCCACATGAATCCTCCTCCACTAGATCTGATAGCTTGATTGACCTTTAGTGAATGTATTAGCTATTCAAAATACTTACTCAACTGGTCGATGTTGCTTTTATTTATCATCCTTGGAATTCAATTATTTATCCATTACGTGATATTTGTACTTGTTTGTGGAATTTGTGGTTCATTTTTATCATTTCATACACAGTGAACTTGTCAGTCCACACGCGGCGGCTATCGACCAAGGTGATTCCTCTAGCATAAAAAAAGAAAAAGAAAAAAATTGTCGGTCCACTCCATCTCTTCCAAACCTAACGAATACATGTGGTCCCTTCATCCATTATTTGTGTACCTCCTTCACTTTTTTGTGGGGCCATTGATAATGGTTGGCAAATGACTCACGAAATCGGAATGCTTGAGGATGTAATTCAGCTAATGTGAAAATACTAAATGATTCGATTGATTGATCGTCGATCGATACTTTAAAAGCTTGATTGTTTAATGACGATGCTTTCAAGGATTGAATCGACGTTTACTTTGATTTGTGCATGGACATGTACGAATCACAAGTCTATGTCAATACAGCTGCACATCACTGGCTGAAGAGAGATTCGAACCCAAAACGCGTGAAGGACGAGGTGGACCCCCCGGAAGTAAATGAACAAAGGACGGATTTCCCGAGCCATGCTTGTCATTTGCGTTGCGTTGCTTGACCTTGACTTTGTTTACTCCGTCAGCCACGGCCATTTAAATGTCCTATAAACTAGATTTTTAATGTTTCATTCAAGAAGTCTTTTCTTGTCGATCTTTGGAATAAAAGGAAATCAAAGGAAAATCAGAGCGATGACTACTGAAATTAAAATTAAAGTGCAAACAAAGGCAAAAAAAACACTAAGAAACTTCACTAAAATTGAAATATCCTCGGAGTTATAGACATGTTGATGCTTAATTGGAAAAAATGAAATGAAAGCTACACTATTAGTCACAATGCACGTGAAGAATAGCAAACTTTAAAACTAAAATTGAAATAGAAAGACTTTGGTTCAAAATGGAAAATGTTTCGGAGGAAAATTTGGCAATGTTTTGGCATAGCTTGATTGTCCCCTATTTCTCTGTTTTTCTTTTATTTATACTCCTGAGATTTCCTTCAACAATTATTGGAATTCTTATGTAATACCCCTCTCTAGCCACTCCATATTTCCACGATTCGCTCTATTTCCATGATTTTAATAACTCCAAAGACAGTCGTGACTCCTGCAATAAACTGCCATTTCATTTATGATTTAATCTAATTTTGTAACCATTTAAGCTATTAACTGAAACAATTCGAGGTACCTTTTCCTTAATCTAATCAAAACGCTAACCAATACAACTTAGATCAAAATCCGGTGTCACAACCTTCAAGTAAAGTTAAATTAGATAAGCTGCCGATCAAAGTTGGGTTTAGTGTAACTTGACTCTTGAATACTTTGCTCAACTCTCCTAGCTCATACTGATGGTTGAATATCTCCTCAATGTTCGGGCCATAAATTTTCACCTCCAATGGGAGCTACAGAATAATGTTGTGAAAATCTTGAAAGAGTTAGCATCGAAAAATTAAGAGCATCAATGAGAATAATATGAGATAAGAACTATCATTTTTTTTTCTATGCTTTTACTAACATTTCATCTTATAGCATTTCATATTATATTTCCATTGATGAAATTGTTTCATCATTTTGATGGCTTGCATCACGCGCTTAGTAACACTACTTTTGATCTTAAAGTGAGTCGACCAATAAAGATCAAGTTAGTCTTGCCTATCTTCACTTTTTTGCCGGTGAGGGGTGATCTATTCACTCTATTAGTTCATATTGAAAACCTTTGCTCTTCGCTAAAGCCACACCACATCCACCTTCTTAGGTTGCTTCTGAAAAAAGCGAAACAGAACCTTTTCATCATTCCCTTATTCTTCTTTTTCTCCCAAGACTGCACTTTCACTTTCCACAAACAAAATGAGAGAAAGAGAATCAATTCCTACAATAATGCAATTGCGTATTGGAAAAAAAGAAAAGAAAAGAAATACGGTCACTACATTGTGAATAGACATAAAAATACCACCATTTATGAGCTGGTAGACCAGCCTAGAAGCAATAAAGAGCAAAGAAAACTTACGAAACAAGTTGGGAAACATATTAAATTTGACGGAGAAAATTAATAATTTGCACCCAATAATGCAAACATAATTACAGATCCCATCCCACCATATTTCCCAAATTACTATCGACATTGTCGGACTAACTTCTTAACTTTTGTTTGTCAGTTTAATAACTAGCAACGCGTTGACTGAATTGACCACATCCCTAAATAAGAGTAATAACGATGGAGAGTGTGACTGAGAGATTGCCGACAACTTCTGGTAAGGACGGTATAATTTTGTAGGGACGATGACTTCTCTAGATCGTGAACTCATTAATTCTCTAGATCGTGAAGTCATTGTCGTCACACGCCTCCTTAATGCTGTTCGCAAGTCTCTCTTCGTCCGGGGCATATTGGATTGTCCCTATCCCCTTTTGACGCCAACATACTGTTGAAGCCATTGAGATGTCCAAATACCCGATCCGAACACGACCAAAACATTAAGTAAATATTTCGGATCTTAATATTATTCAGATAATGATTATGAAATAAACAAATAAACATATTTTGGTCGAATTTGGGTAGGATCATTCTTCGGTCTCGGGACCCATTATTGACTCCAGACAATGATATAAAGACGTTCTCTCGACTCAGCCAAACACTTCTCACCCAGAGCCAAACGCGTCAGACCCTCACTCCCGCCTTCTCCTCCCGACGACACCGCCGCCGTTCACGACTGCGCCTTCTCGTCGACCCCGCCGCTAGCCTCTTCTTTGCTCCTCGCATTCAAGGGTTTCGCTTCGCGGTAGGATTTCCGACGGAGCTTCCGTCGCTCGTGCTCACGATCGCCGGTTCGGCATCTGCGGTCACCGCTACGCTCCCTCTCTCCTCCGCCCGCGCCGATCCTCTGCCCGCGCCGTTGTCGGCCGATCGTGGCCGCCCATCTCGGCCGGCGATAGGCGACTCGGTCTCGCGACTTGCAAGCTCGCGTTCGTCGCGAGAGTGGCCGATTCCACTCAGCCCGCGTCCGCTGGCAAGGCGATTATCCCCGACGATGAGTTCTCTCTAGCCAAGGTCTCGCTTTTTCCCCCTTTCTCTTTGTATTTTCCATTTCGGGCTTCGATTTTGACTAATTTTGGAGCCGCACATGATTTGAGCTTCGTGGAATTGCAGGTTTCGTTCGGCGTTATTGGATTGAGAGTTGGAGTTTCACTGTTTAAGGGAGTGGTTGAGGTTCCCGACCAGTCAAACCTCTCTGTACGAGTTGTCTTTGTTTTTGGTCTTGAGAAGAGACAGATTTCTTGGGTTTACACTGTTTCCTTTTGCGCTTCTACCTGATTTTCATGAGCTTCGCATTCTTGCGTGTGGAATGGGCTCGGGTTTCTTGTTTGTCCGAGGTTAAAGTTTGATTGTTTTCACGGTTGCTGACTTTCTTACACGCCGGATGTCTTCTCTCTTTTCTCCTTTTTTCTCGTCTGGATTTCCTGATTGTTGAGTTGTCTATGGTTTTTAATGTTGTCTGGTTTGCAAAGCAGATTAAGGTGGACTCATAATTGGTTGCCGCAATATTGGGGAGGTCAAGCAATTCCATTCCTTGCTTGTTGCGACTGACATTCTGGTTAGACGCTTATGATTTCCTGTGTTTTGTTGTGCCATGATGATTCCTGAACTGGTTTGCTTCATTTGGTGTTCTTTTTTCTTGAATGATATTGTTGGTGGTTCCATGTTGTTTCATTTGGTGCATCTTGTGGGTTGTTTGGGTATCCAGGAAGTCGAGATTGGGCTTGTTGCACGCCTCTCTGGCACTGACTGATTACTTAGAATGGGTTGTGAACCTTTAGTTTAATCTTATGGAATTGGATATGTCTATAGTGGAGAAAAGAGCATTCTATTGTCTGTGATTTTCTTTATGGCTGAGAATCAGGTCCTCCTATATTAAACAAGTAGAAAAGGAAAACTAATTGAGATGACTAAACTGAAATATATCGAAGTTCCAAACAAGTGCTAAATCTAGAAAATAAAGACCGGTTCAGTGATATGTACTGCAGCCCACCTCTATGAACTGTGTCTCCCAGGAGATGATTAGTTTAGGACATCTTGGTGTCCTTTGTAAAAGTAAGTCTAATATATGTTTCGTTCAAGTGTGCTCTGTTTGTTTATCTAGTTAGTGACTTTCTCAGTTCTACTTCTTATTGTTCTTTGAAGTGCTAGATGCATCTCTTCACTTTTACAACGCCGTTGTCATGTTGGCTTTGTAGTCTGTTGCTACTTTAAGAGAACAGCTGGAGCAGCTGGCTGAGGAGAGAACCCCAGATGGGTTACCAAGGCCCTTCGCATGTCCTTTGGAACTCTCTCTCATTCAGTGTTGTTGTTGAATGAGATGAGCATTTTATCTTGGATCTTTCATTTTGAACCTTGGACAGCTTGTTGGACATTTTTCATATGAGTTTTCTGGTTATGGACCCTACGGCATGGTCTTGTTGGCTGGATCACAGACTGCTTGTTGTTGCCTTTTATATTCGCTTAGTAGGACTAGCAGGAAGAAGACTTTCGCCTTCGATAGTTTAACCAATTAAATATCGCAAGCTATTTTGAATCTTTTGTTGATTCCCCGGTTGTGTAGATTATATGGGAAGGTTTTCTAATCTGTCATTATGGGCTACTAGAATGACGGTTGCAGTCACACTTATGGTTCCAGAGTTATTGGTTCTCTGTCTAGCAACTTTCATCTGAAGCTGCTAGCTAAAACTGTAGTTCATATAAGGCATGGTTCAAAGAAATGGATTCAATCTGTCCCATGATGTTTGCTGGTGAAAAACTAAAACTCTTCCTTATTCACAGGACATTTGTTCTCTGCTCTCAATCACTCCTAATCCAGGCTTGCAAACTCTCTAGCGTTACCGTGGGTGGAGGTAAGAGTTAATATTTGACTTAATGGGGCAATATCTTCAATCTGCTTTTACATAAAGAACCATCTGCTTTTGTTTAGAGTAGTAGTTTTGAGTCTTCCTCGAAGACTTTAATATGTATGGCTTCTTATCTAGCTTCCTAGCTAATAGTAGCCCTTTGAGGTTTGTTTTGGGATATGGATCCTCTGACTAAAAGTGATTAGTCCCTACTGACAAATGGCAGAAGACATTTAGAATTGTAGCTGTGATTTGCAGCATAGACTATCGATGAATTCCAATCTACCACACGGGAAACAGGCTTTGCACTTTTTCACCTGCAGCATCTAAGGCATCCATGAAAATTGATGTTTGATCTTCAAGTTAATGAATTTTGTGCTCTTTGCACATTTTTACTTCTACAATACCACTAAGTTCAATTAAGTCTTTACTTCTACAATGCTACTTAGTTTGCACAGCTCTGTTTCATTGATGTATCTTATCCGTTATCATGTGACAGTACCTCACCATATAGCAATGATATTTTTACCAAATTCCAATGGTGTTCATTCAGTTTTGTCCGATCGCATAGCCTAAATTTCAAGACTCAAGCTTATCTAGTATCGTATTCCAATGCTTCAAAATTTGGTTGAGCTGATACTAGCAGAGGAACCCAATGGGAAGATGGTACCCGACCCGACCTGACTCGTTGACAGCCCTAGAAGCCATGACCATCCCCACCGCCATCCATCACTAGTATTTTAGGCATATTTAGTGGCGTGTTATGCACACCAAGCCCATGGTGTGGGAATGTTTCTCGTTTTATCTGGTTTGTTCGGATTGATGTAGATCGTTTCGCAAAGTATTTTCTTTTATTATGATTCTTTTTCAAAGTAAACACACCATTAACGAACAATTTTATTTACTTTTTCTCTTCCTTTTTAGTGCTTTTTACTAGAAAAAAAGAGTCATATTTAGCTAACACATGATGAATATAGAACGTACGCACTAATCATCACATTCAAAGAATTGGAATGCTCTCTATTGACTCACACCGACAAAAAGATTGTCATCCACCTACGAACTGAAAACACACTCCGTTTCTGTGATTTCCTTTACTTCCATAATTTTAATGACTCCAAAAACAATCGTGTATCCCGCAATATCTGCCTCTTTATTCATGATTTAGTTTAATTCCGTGACAGTCGAACTCTTAACTCAGACGGAGGTATCCTTTCATTACTCTGATCGAAATGGTCACCCACTCACCTCACATAAAAGTCAGGTCACACGACCTCCAGGTGAAGTTAAACCGGATAAGTTCCGGATCAGATTTGGGCTTACTATAACTTCACTTCTTGCTCTTGCCTGAGCTCCCTAGGTCATGCTAATAATTTAATTCTCTCCTCCATAAATGGGCTATCATTTTTCATCGGCAACTGAATAATGTCGTGAAAATCTATGAAAGAGGTGGCGATGAAAAATTAAGAGCACCAATAAGGATGATATGATAAGAACCATCATTGTCATTCTCCGTTTGTTAATACTCTATCTTATTGCATTTCATATTATATAAGATATGCTTACTGTGGCATAATTGGCACAAAATGGGGTAGAATTTTAAATTAATTTGAAACTTATATTATATGCTTCTTGTTTTAAAGACATGATTCGTCTCTCGAAAGAGATAATTGTTTGATTTCTTTTTATGAATAAAAGAATGGGAACGAAGACTAGTGCAAGTACCTTTTTATGGGGATTACCATAAGTCTCCCACATCGGTAAACTTCAATTTAAGCCATAAAATTCATCCACTAGGATTGTGAAAATTCGACGTTGACAAACCCATAATCGCAATCCGAACTACTTAACAACAAATACATAGTAAAATACTCATTAAAGGTGCATATTTTTAAATTGACATATTATCAAGATTAGGGCAGATAAGGTAGGTCATAACATCGTCCTAACCTTTTATAGGGAAAAAGTTATTAAAATTATAGTGATATTTAACCGGATGTTTTAAGTTTATGGTTTTATATTTCTTTTTACCTTTTTGGTCTTTGATCTTCTTAAGGTCATAGCCGCACAGCCCTAATCTTCTTTGCAAACCGTTATATAAGTCATCTGGTTTCCTAGGAATAATTTTGTGATTGGAATCTGTCTGTCACTTTTTGATGAAGCTACCTGGATATTATAGGTGGCCGACAGACGAAGACCAAGTTGGTTGGTGGCCAACAGACGAAGACCAAGTTGGTCTTGGTCGTCTTCACTTTTTGGCTGGTGAGGCGGGACACATTCACTTGTTTAGTTCATATTAATAACTTCAGCTCGGTCATTAGCTAAAGGGACACACATCATTCCTTTTCTTTAGAGAGAGATCTGGAAGAATCTTTCTAGCCATGACAAACTCAGAGGCCGGAATGAGTAGAGATGTTGCACAAGCATTAGGAGGTGAGTACGAAGTGTTCTTGAGTTTCAGAGGATCCGACACTCGCCATGGATTCACCGACTTCCTCTACCATGGCTTGATAAATGTCGGAGTCCGCGTATTCAGGGATGAAGATGAACTCCAGGAAGGTGAAGTGATTGGTCACAACCTTCTTCGTGCCATCAACAATTCTATACTTTACATACCCATCTTCTCTCAAGATTATGCTTCCAGTAAGTGGTGCCTTCGTGAGCTTGCGCTCATGGTAAACAATGTGTCTAAGGCAGAGGGTAAAAAAAGTATCCTTCCCATTTTTTTCGACGTGGAACCAGAGGATGTTAAACTTAAGACTCCACGATATAGCGCTGCTTTCTTGGAACATGACAAGAAGTTTCCCACTGAAGCCAAAGACTGGAGAAAGGCTCTTGAAGAGGTAGATGAAATCAAGGGATGGAACGTGAAAAAAGACCAAAGGTAACACTCTTATAAGATCCCTCCCTATTTCTTCTTTTCTTTTCTTCTTTCCATAGGGGATACAAAGTTACCCTATCAAATGATTTCTTTAGAAGAAAAAATTCAACGGAAAATATTGAAAACTAACTCTAATTTTCCCCGCGATGTCAATGACCTCAATGACATGGACCTGCATGCTCCTTTTAGCCATTTAGTCTTGTCACTCTACAAAATATACAAGAGCACCCATTTGCATTTATTATTTGGGATGAATACCAAAATCAAATACAGATTTTGCACAGATATTGATCTGTATTCTCACTGATATAGATCCAAAAAATCTATTTACTCTCATGATAAGAATATCAGTTTCCATTTTCCGTTTAGGGAAGAAGATTAAAAAAAAAAAAACTCAGAGATCGATGCCAACTTTATTTTACACTTTTCTTAGTGCTCCTCAAGAAAAACCAATTACCCAAGGAAACTAAGATTCAGTAAAGAAAATTCAAGTCTAAATATTAAGTTGAAGCGAGAGCATCCCGAGAACATGTAAAGAATGCATGACTGTCATCTCGGGGCCTTGAGCTCTGCAGAGCTCGCTAGAGGTCCAAATCAAGGCCAGGCAAACTCAATATGGACTGGGCCAGAGGCGACGACCTGTGTCGACCTCTGATCTGAGTTCGGCGACGGAGCGGAGGCCTCCGAGTGGTGTGGCCACACGCACAAATGTGGGTGTGGGCGCGCGTGCGTCTTTTTTTTTTTTTTTTTGGGGGGGGGGGGAGGGTGAAGAGAGAGAGAGAGAGAGAGAGAGAGAGAGAGAGAGAGAGAGACGGTGTAGGGGGTGCCGAAACTTTACGTTGGTACAACGGTTGAAGGTCGATTGTCACAGATTGAGGAGAGGTGAGGGTAATTTTGATAAGAAACTGGCAATTGTATTAATAAGTTGCTGCAACAGATGCAATTTGAAAAACATTTGAAAATTGGGGAGTCAATTTTATATAATGAGATGTGTTGATGGAAGTTAATACGTATGGAAAAGGGTTTTTGCAGTTTCTGCTTTAACATCGTCCTTTCGACGTTTCTTCAGGGTTGTCTTAACTCTGAGGCAAACTAAAATGCCTTGATATAGTAATCATCCATCTAATTCAATCCGAAGTAATAAAGGTGGAAATGAATAGTGGGCCGCATGGCTCTAGCACGAGCTATGGATGAGTCGAGGCACAACATGGCAATGACGTTAGGGGCATTTAAATCTTGTTTTGGGGGGTCATCGCATGGCTTTTGCATTAACTATGTAATATGCTTATTATCATTCATCAATAACAACACATGATTCGGCTGTCAATCGATAAATTTAGAATTAACACCTAGTATCCATTTGTGGGCGCCCGTTAGCTTCTCCAATGCAAATCAGCTGTTTTTGCATAATTTATTAGAGTTGGCAATCTCTTATGCTTTTGGGTTATGTAGTCAACGTGACCAATATGCCGTTGAGAATTTTAGATTTTTGTTTTTAACCTGGAGATGGAGTTATCAGAAAGCAAACTGACAGGCTTCTATATTTTGTTTTTATATTGACAAGGGAGTCCACCTTAGATAGGTAACCTCCAAAACCATAAGTTATCCATGTAAATCTATGCACCACGTAATGTTGTGCGCCCAATCTACATAGGACTGTATCCACTTTATGGTGTGGAGAATCGAACAAATGTTGTGCGCCCAATCTACACTTTTATCTTCATTCCTTAACCACCGAATTGACCCCATGGGAGTAAGGTCTCTCGATATTCAATTTTGAACCAATATAAATGTGATACATGCCTTTAAATACCATTATACTTGACATAATCAGATCCATGGAGGACTTACATGCATAATTAAGCCAATACAGATATTTTGTGCTCTTTTTTTTCGGGATTATATATTTCCTCACTAAATTGTAGTGTTTGATGGATGACGTGGCAATTTGGTAACATTTGGCTGTGTAAGCCATTACTATAGTCATCAGAAATTTCTATAATCATTAATGTACAACATATCAAGTGGAGTCTACTCAATTATCCTGTATTGATTGCTCAGTGTAATAATACATCCGTCGTATGTACTTCAATCTTTTCATGTTAAAATGTTGATAATCCCACGTGTAATGCATGGGTACGAAATTAATCTAGTCAACTAACGAAAGGGTTTTTGCACATGGCAGCCAAGCAAAGATTGTTGAAGTAGTTGTCCAAAAGGTGTTGGAAAAGCTGGTGACAGAACAAAAATTAGTGCCTGAAGATTTAATTGGACTTGATGATCGGGTAAAACACTTGACAGAGTTTTTAAATTTCAACCATCATGATTGGCGGCTCATTGCAATATATGGAATGGGTGGGATTGGTAAATCAACCATTGCCAAGGTCATCTTCAATCGACTATCTTACCACTTTGTAAAGTGTTGTAGCTTCCTTGATGATGTTCGAGAAAACTCATTGACGGAGGAGGGTATAGTCCAGTTGCAAAAGAAATTACTATCTGGCATTGGTGATTCAAAATCCATAGAACAAGTCAGGGATAGCGAACGAGGAATGAGGATAATTGGAAGAACATTATGCTCTAAGAAGGTCCTTGTGGTACTGGATGATGTTGCTGAAGAATGGCACATTAAGAACCTAATAGGAAATTATTCATTTCATTCAGGGTCTCGTATAATCATTACAACGAGAGACAAAACTATTCCTCTAGTTGAAGGATTTAATGATAAAATTTTACGGTATGAGATGCTAAAGATGGATGATGATCTTGCGCTTCAGCTTTTTCGTCAGCATGCCTTTGGTAAAGACTTCCCTTCAGATGATTATCGTGAGCTTTCAAGTGAAATTGTCTCATATATGGGAGGGCTTCCGTTGGCAATTGAAGTGATAGGTTCATCACTTAAAAGGAGAGACAAAGCAAGTTGGGAAGAGACATTGGACAAAATAAAGAATGTACCTGAGGAAAAGATTCTAAAGAAGTTGAAAATTAGTTATGATGGCCTAAATAAAAATCACAAAGAAATTTTTCTTGATATAGCATGTTTTTTCAGTAATAAGAAGACTGATGCAATTTACATGTGGGCCAGTTGTCGATTTCAACCCCGAATAGGAATTGAAGTCCTTATCGAGAAGTGCTTAATAAAGATATTTGACAATGATCAGTTTTGGATGCACGATCAACTAATAGACTTGGGAAGGCAAATTGTCCGTGAAGAAAGTGAAGGTGACCTTGAAAAGCAGAGTAGGTTGTGGATTGCTGAAGAAGCCCTTCAAATCATAGGAACCAAAGAGGTAAGTATGAACTCTTTTTTTAGCTTAGGACCTCTATCAATTCTTTCCTATCCATTTGAGTTGTAAAACATAGTGGTTGGAAGTTGACAAATTTCTTCACATCATTGCAAAATCACTTGCAGAGAAAGCACAAGGTTCAAGCGCTCAATATATCTACATGTAGTGCCCCCATAGAGATAAGAAATGAAAACTTTGAAAGGTTACCCAACCTAAGATTTCTCAATTTAGAAAGGGGAACTTATGTTGGGGACTTTGCAAGGTGCCATTCAAAGTTGAGGTGGTTTTCCTGGAGTAATCCTCCTTTTTGGGAGGATCACAAGATGACCAATTTTGATTTGGATTTTAGGGCAGACAATTTGTATATGGATGAGCTTGCTATTTGTAAACTTAGAGATATTGGCTTCAAGGATGATTCAAAAGCATGGGACCTGATCAAGGTAAATTATATGTTTTAAAATATAGTCTGAAAGTTCTCTTATGTACAATGCAATGGTTCTCACCCAACTTGTCATCTATTTTTACAGAGAGCGCGGGATTTGAAAGTTCTATCTATTTCTTGGTGTTTAGGCATAACAACAATTCCAAACATCTCTATGTGCACAGCTTTAGAGAGATTGACTCTTGATGGATGCTCCAATCTAAAGAAAATTGAAAGCTTCATTGGAGATCTACGGTCGTTAATTATGTTAGAGATCAAACGGTGCTCGAATTTTACAAATTTGCCTGAAGAAGTGGGTTTACTAGTGAAGCTTAAGCATTTCTCCTTGGTGGATTGTAAAGAGTTGAGAGAACTTCCAAGCTCACTTGGAAATTTGACCTCTTTGACGAAGTTAAACTTATCAGGTACACGCATTGCCAAACTTCTAAATTCCATTGGAATGTTAAAATTTAAATATTCGTAGTTTGAAACTTGAGAATTTTTCTTCTAACAGGCACAAAAATAAAGAAACTTCCCAACTCCATTGGACATTTACAAGCATTACAGATCTTGCACTTTCACATAAGATGTTTTTCTGATTGGGACAATCGTGATTGGCAATTACCTAGTGGCATCGGCGCTTTGGTGAATCTTGAAGAGCTGGATCTCTCTAGGCATAGTAAAGTGAAAGGTGAAATTCCTGTTGAAATTGGAGAATGGTCATCTTTAAGAATCCTAATGTTACGGGACTCCCAAATTTGTAGAATTCCAAGGACAATCAACAAGCTCCATCGCCTCCAAATCCTAGACTTAACCGATTGTCATGGGATTCAAGAGTTGCCGGAGCTTCCCACAAGTTTGACCTATCTACATTTTCGATCCATATCATTGCTCTTAGTCCCTAATCTGTCAAAGCTTACTAACTTGGTTAATCTACTACTAAGTGATGGCTCTTATTACCGAGACAAATCAAATCTAATCTCAGGATGCGATTTAAGAGGGATTGGGAATTTATCTAGACTGAAATGGCTAGAGTTAGATTTGCTAAACGTCCCTGCACCTCTAGAGTTGGCTTCTCTCTCTCATTTGGAAGAGCTTGTTTTGCGACACTTGGACTTAAAATCCCTCATGCAGCTTCCATCCTTTGACTGGAGTTGGAGAAATTTGTCGACTTTAGACATCAATTGTTGTGAAGTGGAAGACATTTCGGTAGATGGACTATCACAATTGAAGAAATTAAAGGTTAACCGTTGTGAACAGCTTCAGAGATTATCCGTTCTTTCGGGACTGAGGAAGCTAAGTAACGTCTCTATAAATTGTTGTCCAAAGCTAGTTGAGATACAAGTTGTGGGTGTTTTGAAATTGTTGAAATGGTTGACCATTTATGAGTGCAAATCTCTAATAAGAATAAGTGGGTTAGTGTACTTGAAAAATCTGGAAAGATTGGAAATTGGACGCTGTGAAGTAGTTACTAGTGTTGAGGGCCTAAACGAGCTGGAGTCTCTGGAAATTTTGTTGGTTTACAATTGCTCGTCATTGAGAAGGTTGATTGATGCATCTTGCACAAAAATATCAGACGATTGCTTTATCAACATATATGAGTGTGGGTACTTTATCAAAGATGGAAGTAGAATATTATTGAAGCATTATAGAGAGGAAGTTCTTCGGGATACATCAAATGAGGTGCGAAATCTATTTCGTCAATGTGTGGGACTTTTGTTTAATTCCTTATTAGGTCAAATATCCTCCTTCCTTTAGCCACGCAATATCCGCCCTTTTAAAATTGCCAATTTTTTGTTACACTGTAATTTCTTAGGTGGCTGATTTATTTCCATCTTCTGGTGTTGGATATTTGCGGTTCCTAAAGCAATCTTTTCTCCTTCTTTTGTGGTTCGCATTTTGTGTTGTACTCTAATAATTGAGGTTGCATATTTTTTCTATTTTAGTGACTTATCCCTACCTGCCTTTTGGTGTTGGATAGTTTTGATTCTTTAATATAGCCAGTACACTCATTTAATCATTTTTTAAATATTAATCATTGAAACTGCTTTCATAGACAAGAAATTAGATAATTGATCACCACTCATAGATCTAAAAAGCATCATACGATTTTTTTATTTTTATTTTTATCTTTTATTTTTTTTAATAGGAGGGGAATTGAAAGAGCAATTGATAAGCAGGAACAAGTAAGAAAGAAGCATCTAACCCTTTCGTGTCACTGGGTTAATGAAAAGAATAAATAAATCGTCAGTGATGTTTTAGTGAGTGGTGCTTGTAACTGCAAGCATTAAGACATTAAGAAGGCAACCCTACATGTAAGGTAATATACAAATAGGAAGTATAAACAAAAAAAATGATATCCACCAACTCTAGCCTAACATTAACGGAAATAGAAATAAATACATTACTTCACTAAATCTAGCATTCATGTACCAAATACAATCTATTGACATCATTTGTACAGTTTATTTAAGTTACAAATAATTATATGCAATAAAGTGCAAAAGATTATCTCACGTATCGGGCAACGTATGAAATTTTAAGTAATGTACCAACTTAACTACAATTGTTAGCAAGATAGCCACTCCAAGACACATAGTAATCTTAGGAATGACACTTGCAAGATGTGGATAAAGTATTTTAACTATGTAGACATGGTAGTTTATGTGTATTGGTAGAAATTAGTCAAGTTAAATGTCGCACTACAATATTTAGAAAGAAAATTGCAAAAATTTCCATCAATGCCATTTTTCAAAAATTATAGTAGCATAAAGAACATGTTTCACAAGCGACCTCATCTACACTTGATTTAATGGTTAGTGAGAAAGTGAATAGTTACTATTCCCCAATCAATAGTGGAAAAAACCACTACTAGAAAGTCTTATTTATAGTGGCATTCCGATTTTCTTCTCATTTTACCCCCTTAAAAAAGGGAATTTGTGATGAGATGGTACTCCTAGGTAGATAATTATCTAACTTATTCGATGTTTAATTTAAATTTACATCACATATCTATATTTGTGCTGGCTGGATTTTGGGTAAATATGCAAGAAGTTTAGTATATATCGAATGAATATTTTGTTTGGCTCTCCCATTGAACTTGTTATGTCGCAGGATTCCTTCACAGTCCGATTCCACCTTGGAGTAAAGATGCCCGGTGAAGGGTGGTTTGGGTCTGTTGGTGGAATAGAGAGAGAAAAGGAAGGTGTCAATGCCAATTCATTAACATATGAAGGATTGATTGCTGACGTGAAAAATTTCGGCTTTCGGTTCAAGAGAATGTGGCACGTGATTCCTCGTTCTATGCAAAGGGAGATCAAGAGTGATAGGGACGTGAATCAAATGTTAAGAGACGCATCTGCAAGGGGAGGATTCTTTATTCATTTGTTCGTTGAGGGAGGGATCGACAGCGGGAGGGAGGGAGAATACGATGAGGAGATCATGGAGATATTAAGGGAGGAATGGAGAATGAAGAGTGACGGGCATTCCGATGAGGATGAGGCTAAGTGGTGCGGCTTTTTAGCTTTAGACTTAGACTCTGACTCTGCGTCAATGGGTGGCGAAAGCAGAACTCATGGCACGTCCTCCCTTGGTGATTTCGAGTTAGAGCTGGGCAATGCTGAATGTTTTGAGGCTACAACATCGATTGCAGAAAAAGATTTAGACAGTGTTAAAAAACAGGTGGAGCTTCACGAAGAACCTAAAGATGAGGAGACAATAACTTCGAAGCGTTGCGGAGAGGACATTTCTCTAGATACGTTAAACAAGGTGCGACATATTCTTCATCAATGTGTGGGATTTTCGTTTAATTCCTTTTTAGGCCAAATCTCTATCTCTCTTTAGCCACACAAATATGCGCCCTTTCAAAAGATGCCATTTTTTTTTTTTTTGTTGCACTGTTAATTTCTTAGGTGGCTGATTTTTTTCCTTGCATTAGTCACTTATCTCTCTACTTACCCTTTTGGTGTTGGATAGTCTTAGTTCTTTAATATTGCCAGCAAACTAATATTATCTCTCTATATATTACTTCATCAAAATTGCTTTCACAAATAACGTGCTAGATAATAGACCGCAAATTATTGATTTCAAATACATTATATGATTTCTTTGTCAACTATTTTTTTAGAATTTTTTTTTGCAATGAGCATGAATATGCCCAAATTTAATATTGTACATATAATAAAAGTAATTATGGACTATTTGATTCGATTATTTCATTAATGTCCTGTGGATAAATTAATGTCCAATTCGTAGATGTACGGAAGGAAAATAAAAACATAAGAACTCATTAGATTCTACCAAGTGTTGCCACATGGGATACAAATGATGGAGGTAGATAATTTGTGGTAAATATATTTAATATTATGATAATTTATCTCCTATGAATTTGTTGTTCTCCTCTCGAGTAAAAACAATTGGGTCATTTGTTTTTCCTTTTTCTTTATTATTTCTGCTAGACTATTTATGCAATTTAATATAGGGCTAATCCATCCACTTGCAGATTAAGCAATAACTGTGTTACACATTTGTTTGTTGTTTTGCCAATGCATGCGTGCATGGGCTTGACTACATCTCTATTTGTCGCCAACAATGAACTTGACTAGTTTTTTTTTTTTTTGGTCTGAGAGCTTGACTAGTTGACTATGCGTTTTTAGTACTATAGCATATTGCCACCATGCAAGATTTATGTCTTTTCATAATACATAATTATGTCAAATAATTTAAAGCACATACTGCTTGAAAAAAATAGTCATATATTGTGTTAGGATGTAATTTTTATGCAAGTGAACATATTATTTCTCTAAATATTGCAACTTATAATGAAAAGAGACACTATTTAATTTCGAAGCATATTACTTTAGAATGAGGAAGGATACAAAAAAAAATTGATTAAAAACAATGTACCCTGTGATTATGGATTTTCATACAAAAAGTAGAAAATAAACTCCCCATTAGTTCCAAAATGCAAAACGATGGAATTTATATTAGTATTATAAATTAAATAAATAGCTAACATGAAAAGATAGTAGTACATGAAGTACATAAAATTATCTACAAAGAGTAGATTATTGTAATTAAAGTGAATGTAAGATAAAGGATTAAGTTCACTTAAATAACAACATTATAGTTAGAAATAGAAACGGAACTTGATATGGAATTAGAATAGCAAGACTGTTACTTTTTTCATTTTTTTTTAATTTTTGTACTTGGCATGGTATGGAATAATTAGTGCAAATGATGATAAATTTGGAAGAAATAAATTTAGTAAATTAATCTTCTGAAGTACCGAAGATTTGCATCATCTTAATGGTGCACTCCTTAATACTTATGTTGAATTTAAACGTGGTCTAGGAGAAGAGGGATAAGACTATAGAGACTGATCGAGTAACTGCAAAAACAGGCAGAGGAAGTGCGACAAGATGTGCCTCAAACTCGGGAAGGGGTCCTGTAACAAGAGGCAGAGGGAGAGATACAACTTCAAGTTCAAGAAACGGCAAAGGTTTGAGGTTGGGTAGAGATGTGGCTTCTACTTTATGGAAGGGCAGTGGATCAAACTCAGGAAGGGACAAAGCTTCAGGTTCACGAAGCAGCGCTACTTCGAGTTTAGGAAGGGCCAAAGGCTCAACTCCTGGAAAGGGCACAAATTTGAGTTCAGGAAGGGGCGTGACTTTGAGTTTAAGTAGGGGTTCAATTTCAGGAATGGACACTGCTAAAATGGGCATAGCTTCAAGTTCAAAAACGGGCATAACTCCAAGTTCACTAAGTAGTGCGACTTTGAGTACAGGAAGGGGCAGAGGTTCGACTTCAAGAAAAGGCACGACGGTGAGTTCAGGAAGGGACACAAATTTGAGTTTAGGAAGGGGTATGACTAGAATGGGCACAAGTTTAAGACCAGGGACGAACAAAGGTTCAAGTTCGGCTAAGGTTGAGCCTCAAACATCGAGGTCACAAGAAGAACAATAAAGCAAGCATGAACAAACACAAAAGCAAGCTGAAGATCTAAGGTAATATAACATATTTAGTAGATATGCACTTTCTTCGTTCTTTGTGTGTGCTCACCCACAGGCAATGTAAGGTTACCAACTCTACTTTTTGGGGAGATTCAAGACCAATATGTCATAATAGAACTCTATTTTCCTTGAATATTCCTTCATTTCTCTTAAGGAGACCCAAAACCAACAAATGGTGACATGACGCGCGGATCATTTGTCTCCTTCCATGTGCAAATCTGCTGTCTCCATTCTGTTATAAGTATTTCTGGTTCCTCTTTTCTGGCCTTTTCCCTAGTTTCATTTCCAGTCTCTTAAGTACCAGGTTTACTCCATTCTTCCTTCTTGCCACTGAACATTATATGGTGATGTTGTAGTGTTCTCTCCTAGTTTTAATCCAACCACAGGAGGGTGATTGGATCTTTGGGGTTTTCCATATGTCATAATATAACTTATTTAAATAATTTTCTACGTCATTTATACTTCCTTGTTTTAATCTATGCAGAATTTCAGATTTACTTTCTTTTTGTTATTTCTACATATCATTCTTCTTGGCAAACCTCTCTTTCTGTTGCAATGTATTTTTCTGCAACCTATTTTCTTTGGTTTTCATTTTCTTCTGAAAGGAAATCTTCTTTTAAGGTTTTGCGGTCTATCTTAAAGGAAGTGCTAATAAGTTTATTTGGAAATCTGAAATAATGAGCGAGGTACATTTGCTAGGATGAATAGTCGTAGATGCTTACTCTAGCAATGTAGGATGAATCTTATAAGTAGGACATACCACTTGTTCTTCTGTTCTTCTAATTCCATTGTAAACTGTTCACTCAATCTATTTTTCCACGACAAGTGAGCATGATGATTTAGAAGGTACTTCATATGAAATACTTGTTCAAATTATTTCTTTATTTAACTCTCCCATATTCAATTTCATCGATCTACTTTTATTAAACTTAATTTTTATTTTTCAATCTTTACATTTATTAGAAAAACTACCATCAAAAGTTTAAAATACGTTTACTGTGACTCCAACTCTCAAACTTCCTTTGGGATCTTTAAAAACTCCAATTCTGTACTCGCTTAACACATGTACTGTCCGTTATAATTGTGTCGAAGATCATCGTAAAAAATCCTACTGCTTACGTAGACCACAGAGTCTCTGTTGCTGAAGTCAATTTGGGGCAAATTTCTTGGGTTCGTGGATCGTGTCTGCCCTCTCTCTCTCGGTTCCTTACCAAATCCGTGGCCTTTTAACCAAGATTTATCCAAATCGAGCTTCGATTCAACTTGGGCGACTGATTACGAGTTCACATTGTTCCAAATCCGTGGTTGTCCCTACTGTCTGGTGTTTTTCTGATTCTGGGTTTCACCCCCTTTTCTTGCTCTCTGGTTATGTCATTAACAGAGTCTGCGTTTTTGCCTCTTCAAGATTCCCGTGAAGAGTTTTTTGCTTCATGTCCAGTACTTTATAAACCCTCAAAAATTGCGTTTCTTACTCATGCGACATGTGGTTCTTTATCTTACATGCTCATTGGAAGAGATGGATTATATTTCGCATTGCTCAATTTCGTCAGCTCTTTAATTTTCTTATATCTTTGGTACATCCAAATCTTACCAGTATTCTGTAATTTGATCAGGATTATATACCAATAGGATTTGATCAGTGCAAATGTAGTAGATGAAGGTACCGCTGTAAACCTGAGACTGAGATATTGCTGGTATGAACTTGGTGCTCTCATCGTTGTTTAGAGCTCTGACAGGCCACCCTACCTGGATTTAATGGGCTTACTCAATTTGTTTGTCGGAGTCATTTTCCTGAGGGCATTGTTCTTGTTGTGCTGCATATGCTTTTGAATGCCAGGGCAAGAAGATTACAATAGATCAAGGTCCCTGAGCTACAGAGGAGCAGATGTCTCTGTCTTGGCTTTCTCTTTAGTTATTCACTAGCTATGAGTATACTTAAAACGGTCTCACTTTCAAATTGTTGTTCCATAATTTAGTTGCTGATGATATTATGTTGGCCAGTGGAAGGAGGTTCCATCACTGGAGGTGATGGTTTGTTGATAATCTATTGATATTATGTTGGCCAGTGGAAGGAGGTTCCATCACTGGAGGTGATGGTTTGTTGATAATCTGCAAATAGATTTGGGGTTGATAAGTTAGTCCATTGTCATTTAAAATGGTTGGTTGTATTCACCAGTTGAGTATAGGACCAGTTCACTGTTATGTGCCGTTCATTGTGGGTGCCGTGCATCATTGAATTTGAATTTGTTGTGCTTTGTCTGAAGGCCTCTGTTTCACATATTTTCTAATGTTTCCGATAAATCAACCTGATTTCCTATGTGTTATGCTCTGCGTTGTTGAATTTGAATTTTCTGTCGAGTGAAGTGTGCACGACTGGAATTTAAATTGCTTGCTTGTATTGGACAGCTTGTTGATTGCAATTTTTTCAAACGGATTGATCCTAAGTCCTCATTACATGACAGAGAAGTGATTTTGGACTGATCAATAAAAAGAAACCACTGGAAAGTATGGAATTCAGTTGAAAGTATCTGAGGAAAAAGTCACATTCTCAAAATGCAGCTACAAAGGAGTAAGCAACAAATTAACAAGATGCAAGTGGAAGTGTCTCAACTAGAAGCGAAGGAAAAGGGACCTAGTTGTCTTGAGAGGCTTGATGTGCACAATGCTGATGTTGAAGTTGAATAAAAAAACACCACTTACGTTGCCTTAGATTGGCAACAATGTTGGATTGGGGATGGTCGTGCTGTTGTCTATCTTTTGCTTCTAGGTAGTGTAAGTGCAGGGTAGATGCTAGGCAAGACCCATGTTATGATGCTAGACTAAGTTCAACTGTGTTGAATGTATTAGCGAATCCAAGTTCAACTGTGTTCAATTTTCTGCAGTGAATGATACCTTGTTCTGTATACTGAATATTTATGTCACATTCCTGTAGTAATACTGTCATGTTATCATGTCGCGCAGACTGAAAAGATAAAGGATTTAGGTTCTTAAGCTTTTAATAAATATGGTGGTCCTGATTGGAAGGAGAGGGATTTGGTTGAAGATGAAGAAAAAAGAAACAGAACATGCATTTACAAACAGAGCAACCATCACCAGTTATATGCTTCAAATGAGGTGTAAAACCTCTTCATTTAGAACTTGGGATGATGACAATAGAAAAAATCAACTGGACGAGTTGGTATATGGTTCAGAATACAGAAAAGGAGGAAATTTCTATCAACTTAAACAATCACAACTGAGAAAACCCAACTGAACATTATCTACCAAGTTGGTGTAAGGTTCAGACAACAGAAAAAAAGAGGAAATTACAACCAATCTAATGAGCACATCACGGAGCCATCACAGCCATATAACGAGGCCATCCTTCTTATCTCTGTACTACAAAGAGATTAGGAAATGACAAAAAAAGATTGAAGCATCGGCATATGCCATCTTGGACTCATCAGTAAGAGCATAGGACAAGAACCAGTACTCCCAAATACTTGCAAACAAATATTATCCTGGAATTGATTAACTTACACTGTGAACTCTACGGAAAAAGCTGGGACCAGATAACTGTAAATTTAAAAACAAAAAACAAGTCATCCTGATAAAGGAAGCATCTGCAGAGATTCTCAAGAGTCCAAAAGGATCTATATTTTAAAATTTGTACATTTTCAACCAGGCCAGCCAGTAATTTGCAATGGTTTTGATGACGGTACCGACAAGTTGAAGTCTAGCAACGTAGAATAATTTGCTAATAGTACCAGAGTTGAACTTACTAGGAAGTTTATCAAGCAAATGCTTACAATCCACCGCTGAAACCTCTCTTGAAACAAGGGGAACAACCGAGTATCTTATAGGAAGTTCGCCTGTCTTAAAATAAGAAAAATCGAGTAAATCTCACTGCAATCATACCACCTGTAAATAGAACAGTGTTAGATGGATTGAGTTCAAGTCTGGATAGAGTTTGAAATCTATCCAAAAGGAGAGCAAAGCCTCCAAAGATTGCTTGTCACTATTTAAAAAGAAAGAACAAATCATCAACAAAGGCCTAATGAGTAAGGCGAGTTCTTTTTCACATGAAGGATGGAATTCAAATGCACCAGAAGCAGCAGCAACATCAAACAATCTAGAAAAGGAGCTCAATGGCCATAACAGAATAAATATGGTGACATAGGATCACCCAACGAAGCCCTTTTTCCCCCATATGATTTGGAGTAGAGAACGTCAAAGGCTTCTGGTCGAAGGTGATGGAAAAACATAAGGCTCCTCATCAAAGGTTACAGAAAAAACATAAGCAAAGATAATGGACATGAAAATTGTAGCTACCCATCAGAAGCCCACCGGGGGAATGACATAAATGAATTAAATGGTCCCTGAATATTGGTCCAATTAAGCAGTAATGTAAATAATGCAGTCAAATTGCTTCATGGGTGCTTAGCAGTTAGTATACATTTTGGATTAGGATCAGAAAATTTGTGTTGCTTCCAGTATTGTGAAATCAGAATTATTGGTGCTACGAAGTACATAAGTGAGATCATTCACCGTGGCATGGTGATTGGTCAACTCCTTTTGCTGTCACGCTGTTTCCAGCTTGAGGCTGTTATTGAAGCTGAAAAGCAAGCTGCTTGGGATCTGATCAAAGAAAAGAGGAAAGACAGGGCATTGTCAGCACTGAAGAAGAAAAAGGCACATGAAGATTAAGTGGATGCATGGGTTCTTAATGTTGAGCAACAGGTAAATCTCTATTTCTGTATATCGCTTCTTCAGCAAAAGGGTAGCTTCGTTTTCTCTAATCTATCCAGTTTGTGGCCTCTGATATGCTGTTAACTTTATAATGGTCATGGGTCTGGCCATTTGTAATGAGTTGCGTGTTCAGTTGGCAGATATCGAACTCGCAAGCAAGCAGAGGGCCGTCTTTGAGAGCCGAAGGTCAGGGACCGAAGCAATCAAAGCTTTTCAAAGCGAAATCAACTTAGATGATGTTCAAAAGCTAATGGATGACTTTGCCAAAGCAAAAGCTTATCAGATGCGGGCCAATCTTAATTTTGTCTCTCTCTTTTGCTTTCCCATGAATATCGTCATAGTTTTCTTTAAACCCATATAAGAAATGTCACAGTTAAAGAGATTTTATCTGAATAACAGTCTCTTGTCACAGTTTACAATGCTCTAATTGTCATGTCAGAAACAAATTAAATTTAGTTGTTATGAAACAGAGCAGGGCAAGTTTTCCATATTTTTTATCTCTCTGTCAGAGAGTAGCCAAGTTCTAATTGCTTCCCTTGTATAGGAGTGCTTACACATGTTCACTGTAACATACGTTTAATGAGATGGAGTGAAAGAGTATTTACTGGTAGTGTGAAGCTTGAAGTGCACAGGCTTATGTGGTGACTAGGTCTTTTGTGGTACGTTGGCTTTTGCAAGGTGTCAGGGGTGGACTTTGCAATGAGCTTTAGAGATTGTTATTTGCTCCGCCACTTGAGATGGTTAATTTTAAGATGTCTTTCCTTTTGTCCATAGGCGTATGCTTCTTTTCTTTGGCTGGATATGGCCTTGCTATGCTTAGTAATATTTTTACAGAGTTATAATCATTTGCTTGAGTTTAGCTGTGTCCTCCAACGTGTTGCAAACATGTCAGATGACAGCAGCGTTGAACCTCTTTTTCATCAATGCATAATTTTTCTGTTGCTTTTTTCTACTTTTGGGAATCTTTTTCCCAAACAGAAAAACGGAACTTGAGATGGATTACTAAAAATATTTTCTCTTAACATTTAGGAAATTAATGCAATCTTGGGAGAGAAATTATCAGCAGAAGATGAAGAGGAGATTCTTGCAGAATGAGGCTTTGGAATCACGGTACTTTTGGTTCCCACTTGAGGCATCTATGATTTCCAAGTAATCCTACTTCTAGTCCGACCATCCTTTTTCAAGTAAGCATTTTGTTATCTGTCTCATGAGGGAGCACATGGTTTTTATTTTCTGATGTCATTTTTGACGACTAACTTATATCATTGCCACATTCAAAATATATTATCTGTTGCCTCAGCAAGTATTACTTAGAGTAGAATGTCAAGTACTTGAATAAGATATAATACATTTTCGTTACTTTTTGCCTGTTGTTATCTCATGTGATTTATGATATACTTCGAAAAAGAATATTTCTTTCTTTCTCCTCTTCTTTGACCAGAAATTGAATCCAGTGGAATAACTTATCATGCAAGACGTGCATCTACTATGGAAGAGAGTTTTAGCTTTTCCTTTGAATATTAGGATTGCTTTTTGGGGGAGAGATATTTTTACCTTCTATTTTTCAGTTGGATGATTTGATGTAAGCTAGTTTTATTTTGTAAGATCCTTCAGGTTGCTTGGATTCAGAAAACTCAATCTTTTAATTAGTTATGTTGTGAATCACTTTTTCTTTGCTCTATTCTGGATTTTGATCTGATTAGGCATTCAAAATATATGCGATGAATAATTGGCTTTTTTTCAATTGACAATTTCAGATGTTCTGTATTCTGAATGTAGAGGAAAATATGATTTGGCCGGTGAAAGAGGAAACTTTTTTATTATTGACTGCTATCGCGTCCGGAGAGGGAGAAGGTGGGGGGCGGGGGAGGCGTTGACCGGCGACCGGGTCCGCCGGTCGTTTTGGGCTCGCGCCTCGCGAGGAGTGCGGACGTGTCTCCCTCCTTTTCGAAGCGAGCGAGCGAGCACCACGTGTCGGCCAGCGCGTGGTCCTCCAGTCGCGCGCGGCCACGTTGCTGGTGGTGGGGGTTCGTTCGCTGGCAATCACGGAGAGGAGGGGAGGGCCTGGAAATGCCTGGACTGCCCTCGGCCGGCAGTGTTTTTTTTTTCTTTTCCTTTTTCAAATGATGAAATTCGTGATGGCTTAAAACCCGCAAAAGATAATCATCTTCTTATTAGCCAAATTCAGTCAATCCCTAAAGCGTTGAATTTTTCAATGTTGAATGTGCTGGCGAGCAAATCCATTATTATTTAAATCTGAAAATCGATACAAATTGACCTGCTCTCATCTATAATGAGCATAACTCACTTATATAAATTATGTTAATAATGCCATGACACAATATGAAACGTTAATATTAATATTGCGATGATTGGGTTTTAAAATGTAAAAAAGATTTGCAAGGTGTATAATGGTGGCATTGATTAAATAATCAAATAATTAACTAATATTGTGATTTGTAAGATAAGGAATGTTCTCACGACAAGCAGCACTAATATTTTGAAAAATCGAGTTTTTCCTACCAAGTTTGTGCCGTAAGAGCCTCGATTTGGGGAGGAGAATATCGTCATTTTCGCCGAAAGGGGAGGGCTAACTAACTAGGAAGGTAAGCGAAAGGGAAGGGGGCTGGGGGCTTCGTTACAGGTCAAACGGGTTTTTTTTTTTTTTTTTTTTTTGCCTTTTTTGTTTTTGTTTTTTTCTTTTGGGGTCACGATGCACGTTCTGGCCGGCAAGGCGTTTGGTTGAACCACCTAACAACCACCACTTTCCTTCACGCACTCCCACTCTTTATCTCAATAATAAAAAAATAAATGCCGACTTGCTTAAATTCTTTTTCCTTGGTGGTTATTGTAAGTGTTGATGCACATCTTCCCTTTGAAACATTTATGGAGGAACCGTTGTCGGTTTGAATTCAGCTTGAAACAACGTTACCTTCCGCTGGTTCCGGGGTGCCAATCGAGTACTTAATGCTGTTCACAAATCTCTCTTCGTCAGGCGCATGGTGTCTTTGTCTCTATCCTTTTTTGATGCCAACATACTGTTGAAGCCTGAAGGGTGTCTAAAAATTCAATCCCCGAACACGAAATAAGTTGAGTATATATTTCAGATCTTAATATTATTCGGATGATATTATAAAATGAGTAAATAAACAAAACATTGTTCGGCCGGCCTCAGAACACATTATCGACACTAGACAATAAAACAAACGCCTTCACTCATCTCACCCAAACACTTCTCACCCAAAGCCAAACGGATTATACCCTCGTTGACTCCGCCTTCTCCTTCCGACGACACCGCCGCCGTCCACGCCTGCGCTCACGACCGCCGGTTCGGCATCCGCGGCCACCGCTACGCTCCCTCTCTCCTCCGCCCGCGCCGTGGGCGCCCGATCGTGGCCGCCCCTCTCGGCCGGCGATAGGCGACTCGGTCTCGCGACTCGCAAGCTCGTGTTCGTCGCGAGAGTGGCCGGTTCCACTCAGCCTGCGTCCGCTGGCAAGGCGATTATCCCCGACGATGAGTTCTCTCTAGCCAAGGTCTCGCTTTTTCCCCCTTCCTCTTTGTATTTTCCATTTCGGGCTTCGATTTTGACTAATTTTCGAGCCGCATATGATTTGAGCTTCGTGGAATTGCAGGTTTCGTTCGGTGTTATTGGATAGGAGTTGGAGTTTCACAGTTCAAGGGAGTGGTTGAAGTCAAACCTCTCTGTACGAGTTCTTTGTTTTTGGTCTTGAGAAGAGACAGATTTCTTGGGTTTACACTGTTTCCTTTTCCGCTTCTACCTGATTTTCATGAACTTCGCATTCTTGCGTGTGGAATGGGCTCGGGTTTCTTGTCTGTCCGAGGTCAAAGTTTGATTGTTTTCACGGTTGCTGACTTTCTTACACACCGGATGTCTTCTCTCTTTTCTCCTTTTTTCTCGTCTGGATTTCCGGATTCTTGAGTTGTCTATGGTTTTTAATGTTGTCCGGTGTGCAATGCAGATTAAGGTGGACTCATAATTGGTTGCCACAGTATTGGTGAGGTCAAGCAATTCCAGTTCATGCTCATTGTGACTGACATTCTGGTTAAATGCTTACGTTTTCTTGTGTCGTCATGATTCCTGAACTAGTTTGCTTCATTTGGTGTTCTTTTTTCTTGAATGATATTGTTGGTGGTTCCATGTTGTTTCGCTCGGTGCATCTTGTGGGTTGTTTTTTTTTTGGTAAGGTAAAAGGTATTATAGCTTTGAACAAATATACAAGAAAACTCGACCGGCTCCTAATCTTACACTCTCGATACAATGCAGGTAGAGTGGAAGGGAGCACAATCAAGAAACAGAAAAAGAAGAGCAACACGGACTAAACAGAGCAAGGACCGAAGGTCTAGGAGAGACAACAAAAAGCTAAGATTAGCAAAGATCCTCCACTGCCAGAAGAGAAGCCAACGCCCGGATACCGAAGAGGCAAGGTGTTGAAGGACGCCGATCTAAGCATGTTCTTGTCGATCGCTGAAGATAGCTGGGTGGAAGCCCCAACTCCGCTGGAGATGTCTATTCCTCGAGATATCAGAGATATTAGAAAAACTTGCAGCTTTGTCCTTCACACTTTTGATAATGTGATTTTTGATTGAAGTAAGGACGACCGACTCTCCACAAAAGATAATGGCATTCATTTTCTTCCAAATGATATAGCACATAGCAGCAAAAGAATGCCGTGCTATAATGTGAAAAAAATCTTTGCCTTTGAGGAACCGCATAGCCCAGAGGAGGTTATCCTTCCAAGGCCTAGGACGCCAGGGAAGATTGCAGCGAGTGGCCCAAAAATAAGTGACGGAAGCCGTTAGATGGCAATCAAAAAATAAGTGGTTAGTGGAATCAGGGACCTCATTACAAAAAGCACAGGTGGTGTAGTCAATTCTACACCACATCTTGTGGGTTGTTGGGTATCAGGAAGTCGAGATTGGGCTTGTTGCACACCTCTCTGGCGCTGACTGATTACTTAGAGTGGGTTATGAACCTTTAGTTTAATCTTATGGATTTGGATTTGTCTATAGTGGCGAAAATAGCATTCTATTGTCTGTGATTATCTTTATGGCAGAGAATCAGTTCCTCCCATATTAAACAAGTAGAAAAGGAAAACTAAATGAGATGACTAAATTGAAATATATCGAAGTTCCCAACTAGTGCTAAATCTAGAAAATAAAGACCAGTTCAGTAATATTTATTGCAGTTCACCTCTATGGACTGTGTCTCCTAGGAGATCATTAGTTTAGGATGTCCCTTGTAAAAGTTAGGGTGCGTGATAAACCAAAATTTACGTTCTAAACAATTTTTCTATTCCATACCTTGTTTTTGGAATAAACTGTTTGATAAACTTACTCGGTTTTTCATTTACGGAATAGATTTCATTCCGAAATTGATTTGGAAGAGAAATTAGAAATAGAAATTTTCTACTTCTTATTTACGAAAGAGAAATCATAAATAATTTCTCCCACTAAACTCTAATTTTGGTGAGTCCTCCCTCATCTCCTCTACGTCTCTGCCTCCTCCTCCTCATCCGCCTCTCCTCATTTTATTAAAAATAAAAATAAATAAAAATAAATATATTCATTTTATTGATTTAAAAATAAAAATAAATTTATTAAAAATAAATAAATTATTTTTATTGATCATTTTATTTTTAGTTTATTAAAAATAATTTATTTATGATAAATAAAAATAATTTATTTATGATAAATAAAAATAATTTATTTTTATTTGCCTTGAGTGTTTTGCCAAATAAATTTATTTTTATTTTTTATTTTTATTCATTTTAAAATAAATTTATTCGTAAAATAAAATAAAATAGAATAAATAAAATAAATTTATTTTTAAGGATATTTTTATTTTAAAATAAAATGATATTTTTATTTTATTTTTTATGATTTATTTTATTTTATGATTTATTTTTTGTTACTAAATCATTTTTATTTTTATTTTTTATATTAAAGGTTAAAGGTCGTCATTTTCATTTTGTCGCGCCGTCGTCGAAAGGAAGAAATTTTGTGTCGTTATCAAATGAATTTCTATTTTTAGAGTAGAAATTTTGTGTCGTTATCAAACGGTTATTTTTGCTTAGAAACTCTTCTAGAAATAGAAATTGAAAAATTTATTTGTTTAAACTATTTACAAACAGAATGGTTGTTATGCGCGCCTTTAGTCTAATGTATGTTTCGTTCCAAGTGTGCTCTATTTGTTTATCTAGTTAGTGACTTTCTTTGTTCTATTGTTCTTTGAAGTGCTAGATGCATCTCTTCACTTTTACAATGCCGTTGTCATGTTGGCTTTGTATTATGTTGCTACTTTAAGAGAGCAGCTGGAGCAGCTGGCTGAGGAGAGAATCCCAGATGGGTTACCAAGGTCCTTCACATGTCCTTTGGAACTCTCTCTCATTTACTGTTGTTGAATGAGATGAGCATTTCATCTTAGATTTTTCATTTTTGAACATCGGACTGCTTGTTTGACATTTTTCATATGAGTTTTCTGGTTATGGACCCTACAGCATGGTCTTGTTGGCTAGATCACAGACTGCTTGTTGTTGCCTCTTATATTAGCTTAGTAGGACTTGCAGGAAGAAGACTTTCGCCATCAACCATTTAACCAATTAAATGTTGCAAGCTCTTTTGAATTTTTTGTTGATTCCCTGGTTTTGTGGATTATATGGGAAGGTTTTCTAATCTGTCCAAATCATAGGCTACTAGAATGACAGTTGCAGTCACACTTATTTAAGGTTCCAGAGTTATTGGTTCTCAGTTTAGTGACTTTCATCTGAAGCTGTTAGCTAAAACTGTAGTTCATATAAGGCATGGTTCAAATAAATGGATTCAATCTGTCCCATGATGTTTGCTGTTGAAAACTAAAACTCTTCCTTATTCACAGGACATTTGTTCTCGGCTCTCGATCGCTCCTAATCCAGGCTTGCAAACTCCCTAGCGTTACTGTGGCTGGAGGTAAGAGTTAATATTTGACTCAATGGAGCAATATCTTCAATCTGCTTTTACATAAAAAACCATCTGCTTTTGTTTAAAGTAGTAATTATGGATCTTCCTCGAAGACACTTTAATATGTATGGTTTCTTATCTAGCTTCCTAGCTAATAGTAGCCCTTTGAGGTTTGTTTTGGGATATGGATCTTCTGACTAAGAAGGATTAGTCCCTACTGATAAATGGCAGAAGACATTTAGAATTGTGGCTGTGATGTGCAGCATAGACTATCGATGAATTCCAATCTTTTTGTGTTTTATACCACACGGTAAACAGTCTTTGCACTTTATCACCTGCAGCATCTAAGGCATCTATCAAAATTGATGTTTGATCTTCAAGTTAATGAATTTTGTGCTCTTTGCACGTTTTTACTTCTACAATACCACCAAGTTTGCACAGCTCTATTTCATTGATATATCTTATCCATTATTGTATGACAGTACCTCACAATATAGCAATGATGTTTTTACCAAATTCCAATGGCGTCCATTCAGTTTTGTCTGATCGCATAGCCTGAATTTCAAGACTCAAGCTTATCCAGTATTGTATTGCGATGCTTTAAAATTTGGTTGAGCTGATCTCTTAAGACTAGCAAAGGAACCCGATGGGAAAGTCATTGGGTGACAAAGAAGAGGTGAGAGAGAAAGAAAGAAAGAAAGAAAATAAAAGAAAAAGTAAACGCGGACCCGAATAATTGCTTCAGGTATTATGCTTTTAGTGTCGTGTCGGGTCAGGCCGGGTCAGGTCGGAACACACTGCCTTATGATTCGGGTCGGGTTGTGTAACTTCAAGACCCGGCCCAACCCATTGACAGCCTTAGAAGCCATGACCATCCCCACCGCCAACCATCGCTAGCATTTTAGGCGTATTTAGTAGGGTGTTGTTATTCACATCGAGCCCATGGTGTTGGAATGTTTCTTGTTTTATCTGGTTTATTCTGATTGATGTAGATCCTTTCGCAGTATTTTCTTTAATCATGATTTTTTTTCGAAGTAAACACACCATTAACGAACAATTTTATTGACTTTTTCTCTTCTTCTTTAGTGCTTTTTACTAGAAAAATAGTCATATTTAGCCACCGCATGATGAATATAACGTACGCACTAATCATCAAATTCAAAGGATTGGAATGCTCTCTATTGACTCACCTACAAAAAGATTGTCATCCACCTACGAACTGCAAACGCACGCCGTTTCTGTGATTTCCTTTACTTCCATAATTTTAATTACTCCAATAACAATCGTGTATCCCGCAATAACTGCCTCTTTATTCATGATTTAATTTAATTTCCTTACAGTCGAACTCTTAACTCAACCAGAGGTAGCCTTTCATTACTCTGATCGAAATGGTCACCCACACACCTCACATAGAAGTTAGGTCACACGACCTCCAGGCGAAGTTAAACCGGATAAGGTCCGGATCAAATTTGTGCTTACTATAACTTCATTTATTGCACTTGGCTCAGCTTCCTAGGTCATAATAACAATTGAATCTCTCCTCCACATATGGGCCATCGTTTTTCACCAGCAACTGAATAATGTCGTGAAAATCCATGAAAGAGGTAGTGATGAAAAATTAAGAGCACCAATGAGGATACTATGATAAGAACTATAATTCTCATTCTCCTTTTGCTAATACTTTATCTTACTACATTTCATATTATATAAGATATGCTCACTGTGGCATAATTGGCACAAATTGAGGTCGAATTTTAAATTAATTTGAACCTTATATTATATGCTTGTTGTTTCGAAGAGATAACACATCTCTCAAAAAAGATACTTGTTTGATTTCTTTTTATGGATAAAAGAATGGGAGCGAAGACTAGTGCAAGTGCCATTCATGGGGATTACCATAAGTCTCCCGCACTGGTAACGTTCAATTTGAGTATTAAAAATCATCCACTAATATTACAAAGGTTCAAGGTTAGCAAACCATAATTGCAACCCGAACTGCATAACAATAAATACACAGTAAAATACTCATTAAAGATTCATATTTTTCCAATTGACATATTATCAAGATTATGGTAGATAAGGTTGGTCATAACATCATCCTAGCCTTTTTTAGGAAAAAAATTATGAAAATTATATTGATATGTAACCCGATGTTTTAAGTTTAGGTTTATCTTTTTCATTTTTGTTCTTCTTTTTGGTACTAACGTTCTTTTCATTTCAGGTCATAGCCACATATCCCCAGTCTTCTTTGCAACCCGTTATGTAAGTCATCTGGTTTCCAAGGAATATAATTTTGTGATTGAAATCTGTCTGTCACTTTCTGATGAAGCTGCCTGGATATTATAGGGGGCTGACAAATGAAGACCTAGTTAGTCTTGGTCGTCTTCACTTTTTTGCTAGTGAGGGGCGATTCATTCACTTGGTTAGTTCATATCAATAACCTCAGCTGAGTCATTTGCTGAGGAGACACACCATTCCTTATCTTTAGAGAGAGATCCGGAAGAATCTTTCTAGCCATGGCGAACTCAGAGGCCAGAATGAGTAGTGATGCTGCACAAGCATTAGGAGGTGAGTACCAAGTGTTCTTGAGTTTCAGAGGAGCCGACACCTACTATGGATTCACCGACTTCCTCTATCACGGCTTGATAAATGCCGGAGTCCACGCATTTAGGGACGAAGATGAACTCCAGGAAGGTGAAGTGATTGGTGACAACCTTCTTCATGCCATCGACAACTCTATACTTTACATACCCATCTTCTCTCAAGAGTATGCTTCTAGTAAGTGGTGCCTTCGTGAGCTTGCGCACATAGTAAATAATGTGTCCGAATCAGAGGGTAAAAAATGTATCCTTCCCATTTTTTTCAACGTGGAACCGGAGGATGTTAAACTTAAAACTCCACCAGATAGTGCCGCTGTATTGCAACATGAGATGAAGTGTCCCAACGAAGTCAAGGAATGGAGAAAGGCTCTTGAAGTGGTAGATAAAACCAAGGGATGGATCGTGAAAAAGAACCAAAGGTAAAACTCTTTTAAGATCCTAGCTATTTCTTCTTCTTCCTTTTGTAGGGAATACAACTTACCTAGTCAAATGATTTCTTAAATATTTTTTTCCAATGGAAAATATTGAAAACCACTTCCAATTTTTCCCCATAATGTCAATGACCTCAGTCACATGGACCTGCATGTTCCTTTTAACTATTTTTCCTCTTCAGTCTCTTGTCACACGCTGCGAAATATACAAAAGAATTCATTTGCATTTATTATTTCGGATGAGTACCAAAATCAACTACGGATTTTGCATAGACATTGATCTGTATTCTCACAAATTTAGATCCAAAAAATCTATTTGCTCCCGTGATAAGAATATCAGTTTCCAGCTTCCATTTAGGGGGAAAATGAAAAAAAAATAAAAATTAGAGATCAATGCCAACTTTATTTTACACATTTGTGAGTGCTTCTCGAGAAAAACTAATTACCCAAGGAAACTAAGAATCAGTGAAGAAAAATCTAGTCTAAATATTCAATTGAAGCGAGAGCATCCCGAGAACATGTAAAGAATGACATGACTGTTCTCTTGAGGCCTTGAGCTCTGCAGAGCTTGCTAGATGTCCAAATCGAGGCCGGGCAAACTCAATATGGACTAGGCCAGAGGCGACGGGCTATGTCGACCTCTGATCTGAGGTCGGCGACAGAGCCAAGGACTCTTGAGTGGTGTGGAGTGGGGAGGGAGGGAGGGAGGGAGGGAGGTAGGTGTAGGGGCTGCTGAAACTTCACGTCAGTGCAGCGGTTGAAGGTCAATTGTCACAGATTGAGGAGAGTGGTGAGGGTAATTTTGATAAGAAAATGGCAATTGTAGTAATAGGTTACTGCAACAGATGCATTTGAAAAACATGTCAATTTTATATAATGAAATGTGTTGATGGAGTTAATACGTGTGGAAAATGGTTTTTGCAATTTCTCCTTGGCATTATCCTTTTGACCTTTCTTCACTGTTGTCTTCACTCTTTGGCAAACTAAAAAGCCTTGATATAGTAACCACCGGTCTAATTTAATCCAAAGTAATAAAGGTGGAAATGAATAGTGGGTCACATGAGCTATGGATGAGTTGGGGCGCAACTTGGCATTGACGTGGCCCCCCATGGCATTAACAATTTAATATGCTTATCATCATTCATCAATAACATCACATAATTCGGCTATTAATCGATAAATTTAGAACTAACTCCTAGTATGCACTTGTGGGAGCCCATTAGCTTCTCCAACGCAAATGAGCTGCTTTTGCATAATTTATTAGAGTTGGCTATCTCTTATGCTTTTGGCATGACTAATATGCCCATAATAATTTTTGGATTTTTTGTTTTTAACCTGAGGATGGAGTTATCAGAAAGCAAGCTAACAGGACTCTATATTTTGTCTTTATATTGTCAACGAAGTCCACCCTAAATAAGTAAACTCCGAAATATAACTCTTCTTGTTAACCCTTTGCGCCAGGTAAGGTGCAAGCCGAAGCCTAAGTAAGTGGTCCAAACATCGGAATGTATTCACTTGATGGTGTGGAGAATCAAACATGTGTTGTGTTTTCAATATACAAACATATCTTCATTCCTCAACCTCCAAGTTAAATCAATGGGCGTAAGGTCTCTTGATTTTCAATTCCGAACCAATATTAATGGGACACGGCTTTTTAAATGCCATTATACTTTGACATAATCAGATCCATAGAAGACTTACATGCATAAGTTAAGCCGATGTAGATATTTTGTGCTCTCTCTCTCTGGTTTTTATTTTTTGGGGATTGTATTTTTCTCACCAAACTGTAGTGTTCAATGGATGGCTTAGCAATTTGGTAACTTTTGGCCCTGTAATCCATTATTGTAGTCTTCAGAAATTTCTATAATCGTTAATGTATAGCATATCAAGTGAATTCTACTAAATTAGCCTGTATTGATTGCTTAGTGTAATTATATATCTGTCGTATGTACTTCAATCTTTCCATGTTAAAATTTTGACAATCCCACGTGCAATGCGTGGCCATGAAATTAATCTAGTCCACTAATGAAAGCACTTTTGTACATGGCAGCCAAGTAATGATTGTCGAATCAGTTGTTAAAAGCGTATTGGAGATGCTAGAGATAAAACAAAGATTATTGACTGGAAATTTAGTTGGACTTGATGATCGGGTAAAAGATCTGATAGAGTTGATAGATGTCAACCATTGTAATGTGCGGCTCATTGCAATTTACGGAATGGGTGGGATTGGTAAAACAACTATTGCAAAGTTCATCTTCAATCAACTATGTTCCCACTTTGGAAAGTATTGTATCTTCCTTGAGGACGTCCGTGAAAGCTCATTGACTAAGGAGGGCATTATATGGCTACAGAAGAAATTACTATTTGATATTGCTGGTTCAGCATCTGCAAATTCCATCATGGATAGCGAACAACGAATGAAGAGGATTGGAGAAGCACTTCGCACTAAGAAAGTCCTTGTGGTTCTGGATGATGTTGCCGAAAAACAGCAAATTGAGAATCTAATAGGAAATTATTCATTATGTTCGGGAACTCGCATAATCATTACAACGAGAGACATAACTGTTATGCCTAATAAGGGATTTAATGGTAAAATTCGACCATATGAAGTGCTAAAGATGGATAATGCTCATGCACGTGAGCTTTTTTGTTGGCATGCCTTTGGTAGAGACTTTCCTTTGGACGATTATTGTGGGCTTTCAAGTGAAATTGTCTCAAGTACGGGAGGGCTTCCTTTGGCTATCAAAGTGATAGGTTCATTACTTAAAGGGAAAAACAAAGAATTTTGGAAAGAGATGTTGGCCAAGTTACAGGAAGAACCTGAGGATGAGATTCTAAAGAAACTAAGGATTAGCTATGATAATTTGAACTATAAACAGAAACAAATTTTTCTAGATATAGCATGCTTCTTTTTCAATGAGAAGAAGACCGAGGCATTTTACATGTGGGAAAATTGTTCATTTCATCCCATAATAGAAATTCATGTCCTTACTAGTAGGTGCTTGATCAAGATATTAGACAACGATAAGTTATGGATGCATGATCAACTTACAGCACTGGGAAGGCAAATTGTCCGTGAAGAAAGTCAATATTATCTTGGAAAGCAGAGTAGGTTGTGGAATGCAGAGGATGCCCTTCAAATCATAGGAACCAAAACGGTAAGAATCGATTTCCCTTTTTTTTAGGACCTTTAACAAATGTTTTCCACCTATTCGAGTTGTAAAACATAGTGGTTGGAAGTTGACAAACTTCTTCACGTCATTGCAAAATTTCACTTGCAGACGAAGGATGAGATTCAAGCGCTTGAGATATTTGGCGATAGTCGGCCCATAGAGATTAGAAATGAAGACTTCCAAAGGTTACCAAGCCTAAGAATCCTCAATTTAAAAAGGGGAACTTATGTTGGGGACTTTGTAGAGTGTCATTCAAATTTGAGATGGTTTTCTTGGAGTAATCCTTCTCCTTGGGAGGATCATGGGATGAACAAAGTCGATTTGGATTTTAGGGCAAGCAATTTGTGTTTAAATCAGCTTCTTGTTTGTAAACTTCACGGCCTTGACTTCAACGATGATTCAAAAGCATGGGACTTGATCAAGGTAAATTACATGTTTTAAATTCTAGCCCGATAGTTCCCTTGTGTACACTACAATGGTTCTTTAACTCGACATGTCATTCATTTTTATAGAGAGCAAAAAATTTGAAGGTTCTATCTATTACTCGGTGTTCTGGCATAACGACAATCCCAAACATCTCTAGATGCTCGGCTTTAGAGAGATTGACTCTTGTTCGATGCTCCAGTCTAAAGAGAATTGAAAGCTTTATTAGAGATCTAAAATCATTGATTGAGTTAAAGATTATGGATTGCTCGAATTGAACTCATTTGCCAAAAGAAGTGGGGAAACTGGTGAAGCTCAAGTGTTTCTCCTTACGGCATTGTAAAAGGTTGAGAGAACTTCCAGACTCACTTGGGAATTTGACCTCATTGACAGAGTTAGACTTGTCAGGTACTTGCATTGCCATACTTCCAAATTCCATTGGAATGTTAAAATTTAAATATTCGTAGTTTGAAACTTGAGAATTTTTCTTTTGACAGGAATGATAATAACAGAACTTCCCGACTTCATTTTAGAGTTAAAATCATTACGGATCTTGTGCTTTCCATTGTGGCCATTCAATTTTTTGGGGCATTATAATCTACAATTAACTTGTGGCATCAGCACTCCGGTAAATCTTAGAGAGCTAGATCTCTCTAGGTGTAATAGAATGAAATGTGAAATTGTCTATGAAAATGGTATAATTCCAATGACAATCAACACGTTTCATGACCTCCACATCCTAGACTTAACCGATTGTCATGAGATTCAAGAGTTACTAGAGCTTCCCACAAGTTTGACCTATCTACATCTTCAACCCACATCATTTTTGGGAAGACTTAGCCTGTCAAAACTTAAAAATTTGGTTAATCTACTACTACGCAATGGCTCTGATTATGAAGGCAAATCAAAGCTAATCCCAGGCAACTTAAGGGGGATTGTGAATTTATCTAGATTGAAAGGGGTGGAGTTAAGAATGCTGAACGTCTCTGCAAATCCACAGCTGACTTATGCTTCTCAACCACAAGAGATTGTTTTGGGACACTTGGACTCAAAACCCTCCTTCGTGAAGCTTCCATCCTTAGACAAGAGGTGGAGCAATTTGTCAACTTTAGAGATCTATTGTTGCAAAGTGAAAGACATTTTGCTAGATGGACTATCACAATTGGAGAACTTAAGGGTTTTCGGATGTGAACGGCTTAAGAGATTATCCATTCCTTTAGAATTAAGGAAGCTGCGGCAAGCAAAGGTGAAATCTTGTCAAGACCTAGTTGAGATACAATTTGTGGATGTTTCAAAATCATTGGAAGGCTTGACTGTCGCTTTTTGCGGATCTCTGACAATAATAAGTGGGTTATCATACTTGAAGAACCTGGAGAGATTGAAAATTAGATTTTGCGATGTACTTACTAATGTTGAGGGCCTAAACGAGCTGGAGTCTTTGAAAGCTTTGTTGGTCTGCGAGTGCTCGTCATTGAGATGGCTGATTGATGCATCTTGCACAAAAATACCAGATAATTGCATCGTCCATATACAGTGTTCTGGATACTTTATCGAAAATTCTATGCCTACGGAGACAACGCTTAATCATTACAGAATGGAGATTCTTACATCAAAGAAGGTGAGGAATCTTCTTCACCAATATTTAATTCCTATTTTGGCCAAATATCCTCCTTCCTTTCTCCACACAATATCCGCCCTTTTAAAGTTGCCATTTTTTTGTTGCACCCTAATTTCTTAGGTGGATGATTTATTTCTGCTGTTTTTTGGTGTCAAACATTTGCGGTTCCTAAAGCAATCTTTCCCCCCTCTTTTGTGGCTCCCATTTTGTGTTGTGCTTTAATTACTTAGGCTGCATAATTTTTTTTTTCTATCTTCGTCATTCATCTCTACTTGTCTTTTTAGTGTTGTAATAGTGCCAGTAAACTCAATGAATCATTCTTTTAAAATTACTTTCATAGACAAGAAGTTAGATAATCGATCGCCAATTATAGATTTCAAAAGCAATTGATAAGAAGGAACAAGTAGGGGTGAGCATGTCGGATCGCCTAAACCAAGAATCGTTCGGACTAGACCGGACCGGCCGGTGTGGTCTAGTTTCCTGAGGAATTGGTCTAGTTCCTAGTTCCATAAAGATGGAACTGGTGATTGTCAGTCCGATTCCCGGTTCCGGAGAGGAACCGGACCGGACTAGGCCGACAGAATGAACGAACTCTTTTTAAATATATATATATATATTAACTTATTAAAAATAGTATTTTTTAAAATTTTTTAATTTTCTTTTGCTAAGTGATTGGTTCCATGGAACTGGATCGCCGGTTCCCAGTCTTAAGACTATCTAGTCCAGTCCCCAATCCCAAAAATTGGGAACTGAGAACCGATCACCCTTAGGAACAAGTAAGAAAGAAGCATCACAACCCTTTCAAGTCGCTGGGTTTAATGAAAAGAAACGAGCTGGAAATAAATCGTCAGTAACTTTTTAATGATTGGTGCCTGTCATTGGAAGCATATTAAGACATTAAAAAGGCAACCCGCCATGTAAGGTAATCTACAAATAGGAAGTGTAAACAAAAGAAATAATACCCACCAACTCTAGCCTAGCATTAATGGACTTAAAGTAAATACGCTACATCACTAAATCTAGCATTCGTGTACCAAAAACAATCTTTTGACATGAATTGTACAATTTATTAAGTTACAAATAATTTTATGCAATAAAGTGCTAAAGACTATCTCACGCATGGGACAGTGTATAAAATTTTAATTATTGTACCACCTTAAGTACACTTTGTTAGCAAGTTAACAATTGCAAGATGCAAAGTAATCTTAGGAGTGAGACTTGTCAAGATGTGAATTAAGTAATTTAAGTGCCTAGATGCAATAATTTGTGTATCAATAGGAATTAGTCAAGCTAAATGTTAGCAATATAATATTCAAAAAAAAAATTTAAAAATATTTCTATTGATGCCATTTTTGAATAATTATAGCAGTATTGAGAAAATGTTTCACAAGCGACCTCATAATTTAATGGTTAATGAGAAAGTGAATAGTTATTGTCCCCCAATCAATAATGGTAAAAACCACTACTAGAAAGTTTTATTTACGGTGGCATTCCAATTTTCTTCTCCCCCCCCCCCCTAAGAAAAGGGAATCTGTGATCGGATAGTACTCCTAGGTAGATAATTATCTTACTCGATGTTTAATTTAAATTGACATCACATATTTATATTTGCGCTGGTTGGATTGTGGGTAAGGATGTAAAAAGTTTAGTGTATATCCAATAAATATGTTGTTTGTCTCTCCCATTGAAATTGTTACGTCACAGGATTCCTTCACAATCCAATTCCACCTTGGAGTAAAGAAGCCTAGTGGATGTGGAGGGTGGTTTACATTTGCTGGTGGAATAGAGAGAAAAAAGGAAGGTGTCGACTGCGATTCAGTGACATATGAAGGATTGATTGCTGACGTGAAAAGTTTCGGCTTTCGTTTCAAGAGAATGTGGTACGAGACCGAGCATACTTACGGAGAGCAAATGGAGATCAATGGGGATGGGGACGTGAATGAAATGATTAGATTGGCAAGTACAAGAGGATTCATTATTCATTTGTACGTCGAGGGAGGGGTCGACAGTGAGTGGGAGGGAGAATACGATGAGGAGATGATGAAGATGTTAAGGGAGGAACGGAGAATGAAGACTGACGTGTATTCCAATGAGGATGGGGCTAAGGGGGACGTTTCATGTCCTAATGAAGACTCAAACTCTACACCTGTGGGTGGTGAAAGCGAAACTCATGGCAACTCCTCCGTTGATGATTCCGAGTTAGGGTGGGGCAATGCTAAACGTTTTCAGGCTACAACGTCAATTGCAGAAGAAGATTTAGACAGTGTTAAAAAACAAGTGGAGCTTCACGAAAAACCTAGAGATGAGGAAACAATAATTTTGGAGCATTACAGAGAGGAGATTTTTCTGAATACATTAAACAAGGTGCGACATCTTCCTCATTGTGTGTGGGATTTTTGTTCAATTCCTTTTTAGGCCAAATCTCTTCCTTTCCTTAGCCACACATATATCCGCCCTTTTAAAAGTTGCCATTTTTTGTTTGTTGCACTGTAATTTCTTATGTGGCTGATTCGTTTCCTTGCATTAGTCACTTATCTCTACTTACCTTTTTGGTGTGGGATAGTCTTAGTTCTTTAATAGTGCTGGCAAACTAATATTATCTATCTCTATCTTACTTCGTCAAAATTGCTTTCATAGATGACATGCTAGATAATAGATCACAAATTATTGATTTCAAAAACAATATATGATTTCTTTGTCAACTATTTTTTTTTTATTTTGCAATTGACATAATTAATGCACAAATTCAATATTGTTCATATAATAAAACTATTTATGAACTAGTTGATTCGATTATTCCATTAATGCGCTTTGGAGAAATTAATGTCCAATTTGTAGTTGTACGAAAGGGAAAAAAAAAACACACGAACTCATTAAATTCTGCCAAGTGTCGTCACATGGAAAAACAAATGATGAAGGTAGATAATTCGTTGTGTGTATATATTTGGTCGGTATGTATATATATTTAATATTATGATGATTTAACTCCTATGAATCTGTTGGTTTCCTCTCAAGTAAACATAATTGGATCATCTGTTTTGCCTTTTTCTTTATTATTTCTGTTAGACTATTTATGCAAATTAATATAGGGATAATTCATCCACCTGCAGATTAAGCAATAAATGTGTTCCACATTTGTATGCTATTTTGCTGATGCATGCATATAAAGTGGGCTTGACTATTGAGTTAGGATGTAATTTTTATGTCACAGTAAATTAAAGCACATGCTGCTTGGGAAAATCGTCACACATTGAGTTAGGATGTAACTTTTATACAAATGACATTATTCCACTAAAGACTGTGACTTATGATGAGAAGAGACTCTTAACTAATTTCGAAGCATATCACTTTAGAATAAGGAAGAATACAAAAACACTAACACTTTCATAAACTGATTTAAAACAATGTGTCCAATTGTTATGGATTTTTCATTCAAAAAGTAGAAAATAGAACTTTTTAGTTACAGAAGGCAAAGCAATTGAATTTAGACTAGTATTTTAACTGAAATAGATAATTAACATTTGAAGATGGTTGTGCATGAAGTACCATGTGTAACTAAAGTGAAATAAGATGAAGAATTAAAGTTTGCTAAATTAATAATATAAATAATAGAAAGAAATGAAACTGGATATAGATTTTGGTTAATTACAATTTCAGTCCTAACCTATTGTACGGATTCCAACATAGTCCTAAATCTTTCAATTGTTCCAATATAATTCTATATCTTCCAGCCGATCATTATTGTCTTACATTGGCATGATCGGTGATCTGACATGGAAAAAATTAATCGAAACAACGTTGTTTTATTTGGAAGAACGTGCAACATATAACAAAATAAAATCAACTAAACCACAAAGTTCCCCAAATGAACTCCCCTAATTCGCTGACAACGTCAATTTCCATCGGAATCCCCAATTTCCTTAAACCGAACCATAGTTTGCCATCACAATCACCAGTTTCCACTCGACGACGTCAACGTCTAGAGAAGAGAATAGCTATCTTGAGATTTTGCAACAGAAACGATGAAGAGCACTCTGTTCGGTGTACATTGAAGTTGACAGCCTTCAATTTTTTTTACAAAAACCAGAAGAAAAAGACAAAAAAGGGTCTAAAGGTAAATATATCATTGTGTCTCTCCAAGAGTGTTGTCGTTCTCTTAGTCTTATTTATAATCTGTTTGTGTTGGGATACTATTGCTGGTGCTGCTTGTCAGACTGTATTGGCGCATGTCAATGGGATTGTAAGTAGTGGTTTTGTTTGAATTTTTAGTTTTTACTGGCTTTGTTGGTTCATTGTGAAATCTAGTCATGTCAGCTTAAGAGTACAAGTGCTAAACAGGGCAAGAGGCAGAGAGATGATGATCATGCACAACCACGCCACAATAAAAACTCAACTTGTCGTCCCCATATCAGGTCGAGAGTACAGGTGCTACACAAGGCAAGAGGCAGAAAGAGGATGATCAAGCACGCCCAAACCACAGCTTGGAACTCAAATTGGAACTCAACTCGGGGCCCACACCTCAGGTCGAGAGTACAAGTGCTACACAGGGCAAGAGGCAGAGAGAGGATGATGATGCACACCCACAAATCAACGAAGAGCTCAACTTGGAACTCAACTTGTGGCCGACAGAGTAGCGCTCTTCAGCATCGTACAAGAAGGACAGGAACACAAGCGGCAAAAATACAATCGCCAGTTGAAGCAGCAGCACTTCCAATTGAAGCAGTAGGCCATCAAGAAAAAAGAAAAAGAATGACAGCAAGCAAGTCAATCCTTTAAGAAGAAGTGCCAGGCTTATGAAAGGCCCAACTGGAGGGACAACTGATATCGTGCATCTAGATTGATAGTCAATTGGGGTGTTTGACTGGATTGTGGGATCAATGAAGTAGTGTGTTCTTTTCTTTTTCCTTTTTTTTTTTTTTTAAATGGTGGATTCTGGGTTCAGTGAACTAGTATGGTTTGATTGATGACATAGTGATAATGTATTGCTTGTAAATGCGCTGCTTTTAGCAACTAACATGAATATATTTTGTGATCCCTCTCTTATTCAATGAAATATGTTACACTGCTCTCTCTGCTTCATTGCTGAACACAACTTTGCTTGCCTGGCTTCATCCTCCTAGTTAACACCAGATTTAATGATGTCATACTAGATTGTCCATAGAACAGTTGCTGTTGTAAGCCCTGTAATTTCAGCAAAACACCGTAATTAGATGGCCTTTAGGATTGCTTTACTAGATAAACTCATTTTGTTAACACAGTCAAAGCTCCATTATACTAGTTTCCAAAACCTAGGCTCGACATGGCACGACATAGAGGAACCTGCAAATCGACATGTATGCAAGTCCAGTAACATTTGCAAAATGCTCATTGAATTTCATTTATGCAAAACATGTCCACGGTTAGAAAACATGTACTACAAAAACTCATTCGTGCCTAAACACAAAACAATGTCTACTAACATAGTTTATGGCAAACTTAATACATCCTTCCCTTTAACCCTTCCACAAGTGAGCTAAAATAACTAAGAACACTCAACACGACCAATATCATCTTCAATCTAGAATTTTCCTTTTTTAACTTTGCGCCTTCTTGTTTCAAACATTGTTTGTGTTTGTTTCATCCTTCCGCCCTTTTGCATAACACTAGCTTTTGAAAACGGGTTTTTCATTTTAAGAAAAACTGTTAATTTGAATCTAATCAAATGGCACACAATACTACATAGGAAATACTTAATTAAGTATGATAATTGTTGCCTTTCATTACTCGTTGCTCGCTTATTTGGTCCGGTACTTTAAAAGCCAATCACGACACCACTTTTAGCGCCCGCCCTGACAAGGAAAGTGATGGGACCAGAAAAATTTTACTGACTTCTTGGATTAAGGAAGGTGGTTTATCAAAATTTCGTAGGCGGAGAGTGAAGGGGCACCATGGAAGCAACGCATGTAAAGACAAAAGACTGAATTGATCCCGCCTTCATTCACTTGAAATGATCCATCGTCCACGGTTGCGGAGAAAATCGGGGGTGCCTCAAGGCCCTCAACAATGCACCTGCACAGGACTAGCAGCTTTACCTTATTAAACCAGCAAATATGCCTGCCCAAGTATTCCTACCGACCGACACGTGTCCCCTCCTCCGACCAATAAATATGGAAAAAACTTATTACCTAAAATTCATTTTGTAAATGACAATAAACAAAGTTAATAAAATTAAATATTGGAATGATCTCGCTTTTCTTATCGCTCGACGTGAGCCTGGTGACATCTCAATATTATGATTCGTTGATGTGATAAAATATGTGTAAACAATACTAATAACTTCACTTAATCCATTTCTTGAGGGTGGAAAAGAAAAGCTCTCTAATTTTCTGGAGTCTGCCATCAGTCACGCTCTGTGTACTCTTACCATGAAAATTGATCGCCTGTTGGAGGAAAAGCTTGATCAACATCATCCGTGGTTTTTGTATATGGTAAGAACCATCTTTTCAAATCAGGTTTGTCCGTCAACGATCAGAAAGCTCTCGATCCCTTTCCCCACCTACTACTCTTTTAGTCCCCTGTTCGTTCGTTATCACTTCCTCTTCAAATTGACCTCTGTTTCTTCAGTCCGCAAAAGAGATAGGGAGCGGAATGATTATTGAATAAGCCAGCCACGTCTCCGTGTCGAATCCCTAGGCATTGCCATTGCTAGCGCCACGATCCTCACTGAATTGGCCATTTTCAAATGTCTATTTTACTTGGAAAGAACGGGGACAGTTGTCTTTCTCTTGTGTAAACAGAGACCCAAGTGCTCTGCGATTTCAATGGTTTACTTACTGAGGGATGGCTACCCTTGCAAGACTGACATGAGCTATGTTAGCGTTTGCCAGACAATCATACAATGGACTTAACAGATGCGAATTCGCAATGCAATTAATACAGAAGATATATAGCTAAAACCATCAGTAGAGTCGAGCACCAAAGTTTAACCAAACTCTGTGTAGCTTGCAAAATCACGTGATCTCATGTTCTATGCTCGAAAATGACTCCCGTAGCTCTTCTTCAAGCTTATACTTCGGTCGCACTGTTGGCTTCGAATACTTCGTCTGAGATTCTGATTCTTTCTGCTTTCAACAATACTCATTTATGTTACAGCACAAAACCAAATATGACCTGTGGTGCGGAATTTGATTAATCCCGGTGCTCCATGTTCTGCGTTATGGAGAGAGTGACGAGGTTCGGTGAACACTAGGTGTTTGTGAAAATTCCTTGGTGAAGTATGGAGGTGAAAACCAGCATAGTGGTCAGCCTAAGTGGTGCCAACTTCAGAACATGGAAAGGCAAGATACTTGATTTGCTTTATCGCAAGGAAGTGCACGGTCCCATAGAGTGACGAGGCCAAGCCCGATTCCACTGACCAACAAATGGTGGGCTTTGGCAACCCTGTTTGCAAGAGAATTCGCCTCGCTCGCGGGAGCGATGAATAATTTCAGTGGACATCAGATTGGCTGACAGCATCTTGCAATCAAGTACAGAAGAGCTCAGGTGGTCAATGCCGTATGAAGTTGAAACGTTCGGAAGATGGACAGAGATGATGGACATGATGCGATTAGCAATCTGCCGGACTTGGTGCTCCTCCATATTCTGTCCTTCCTGCCCACGAGAGATGCCGTGAGGACAGTGATGGTCCCAGGGTTCTGTTACCTCTGGACTACTACCTGCCACTTATCTTTTGATCACCGCTCTTAGCACAACTGCAAGGAGAGGAAGACTGCTTTTAGAATCGATGAGAGATTCGCGAATTTTACCGACTGTGCGTTAACTCTGCACGAGAACCCCACAATTGATTTGTTCAGTCTTAATAGAAACTATGTGCGGCTGAGGTGGACCCCTATCATCCTCAGTATGGGGGTGGTATGACCGAAGAGACAAGAAGGTCAGACAAAATCGATACATGGATTCGTTTTGCAAAGAATAGAGAGGTTAAGTTCCTCGGTTTGGACTTCCTAGGGTGTGCTAGGGAGTTCACACATAATTTTTACAGGTTGCCCAGCATTGTTCTTGGGTGTAGCAGCTTAGTAGAGCTGAAGCTGGCTTCCTATGAGGTCGGACCAGTGGTGGGATGGGTCTAACTAAGGTCGCTTAGAAAATTGTTTATGAAGAAAATTCACTTAACTGACAAAAAGTTGGCTGACATACTATCTCGTAGCCCATTGCTAAAAGAATTGTCTCTTGAATATTGCCACGGCCTCCGCAATCCCAATTCTGTAGTGCCCTATCTATTGAAGACTTAAATTTGGAGGGATGCAGTGTTTTGAATAAGCTTGATCTTACCCAATCAGATATAAAACATTTAACCATTTATTTCTATGGGGATATGGAGCTAGTTTGTCCTAATGTAAAGATTCTGAATATTGCTGGGTATATAAGGTATATCAAAGTGACTGATATGTCATCACTGGTTGATACGTTCTTCTGCTACTGAGATTATTTTAGCTATCCATACGGGGAATATTGTGAGTCCAGACTGCTTCTGGAAAAGCTCAGCTGCAGTCCTTATTTTATGCCATGTGATTCGTGTACACTGGTATAATTTCCCAGCTGTTGCTCTGGCCTAATTTGTCTTGGCTTTGAGGCACTTTTGAATGATTTGGGTTCTGATCCTTCATTTAAGGAGTATTACTATTTGTTTGATAGAATATTCTCACATTTCAACTGTCCTAAAATAAGTAGAATAGAAGTTGGGTGAACAGATTTTGAACGGGTCTTATTTGAAATGGACAGTGGCTGTGCCATTTCTATGCTTCGGCTTCTTTGTCCTGTTGCTTTTTTTGTGCTTCAGTTCTTGATTTTTTAAAGCAGTCCAGGTTGAATTTGTACGCTAATCGCATGCAACGTCAAAAACAACGGGTTCAATCTTCTGCCACAGCCTCCATTTGCCTTGAGGTACTTGAATGACTACCTTCTTATCTCCGGAGATTGGCAGGGTCTGCCTTGTCACTTAGACTTTGATTTGGAGTTCCATAAGAGGGAAAATGCTGATAAAAATGGAGACGAGATGGATGATCTTATGATATTGGTTGTCGTGGAGGTGTTGCTTGACAAGTACTCAATCCAAGGAAACCAAGAATGGGCAGTGAAGCTCAATTCTTCAACTGAAGGTAGGCTGACTTTGTATCTCGCTACTCCTATTAACTTTCATTGCATCAGTAGTCACGGGTGGTGTATGCAATACATAGTCACATACTATGAGCTTCATCTTTATGCCATTGGATATCTTTACATAAATTTGTGTAGACACCCCATCAAGTGAAAGGCCGTCTTGTTCTTTTTCATGGTGCCTTCCAGCTACAAATTTCCATTGTTCTTCTTGAGACCTTTCACATTTGATGCAAGAGAACTGTGTTAGGTTTGTTGAAGAAAAGCAGCCTTATATGGGGTCTCTGACACTTGTATGGTCCATCTTTGTTTGAGTAGTGACTTACCTTAACATTTCATTTTTGAGGAATATTGCACCTAAAAGCAGTTATGAAGGTGGAAATCAAAAAATGTTATAACTTTGAATGATGTCCCCCTTTTGGAAGTCGAGACAATTTTGATTTCATGGATGGGATTGATGGGGAACATATTGCATTTTGTGCTTATCTTAGATTGAGCTATTTAGGCAACATAATTCAATTGATCTTTTCCATTTCGGGGACTAGTTCAGTATGATACTTCTTCTGAATGAGCATCAAGTATTGGAGCTGCATTGAACACTACCCAGATGCTTTCCTTGCCACGATGATTTTCTTTTTCTCTCCTCTTTGAAGCCAATTCCTACCTCAAGTCACAATTTGCAGGCATAATGTCAGAGAGAAGGGGCAGCTGAAGACTGGTTATAATTTCACAGTGCTAGGTCACTGGAAAATACTGGTTGAGTGATGTTAATGGCCCAGCTAAGATGATTTATGCATAGTACACTAGAACTATGTGTCAGATTTGAAGTGAATTTGAGATTCAGGCAGGGAAGAATCTGCGACTTGATGAGTCAGCATGTGTGTTATGATTACTACATCTGCCTATCAGTAAAACACTGGAAATATCTCGTGTTATACCTTTTTTTCCCTTGTATATGTCAAATCTTTCCAGGGAATATGACAAGTTTACTGTGATGTCAATAACAGCACTGCTTGTATGCAGAAAAATTTTCTTGTCATTTGATACCAAAGACTGCTTTTAAGGACAACTCCCATGTGGGTGCATTAATTTCGGAGGTTTGCTTTGACGAGAAGCTTTAGTTATTGTGTGGTAGAAACAATTGCAAATTCAATTATTCTGTGTAAATATTATTATTGTGCCTTCCAAGTTAGCCACCTGTTTTGAGATAGTTTACCCATCTCTCAAGATTAACATATATCTTTGATGCCTGCATACTTCACTTTACAGCCATTCTCACAACTTTACTGAACTATTGGAACTGTGTGTGTGGGCGTTTTCTTTTGTTTATTATTATTATTATTTTTATTTTTTTTGTGGGGGGGGGGGGGGGGTTCTGGTTGATATGTTCATGCATGCACACCTTTTTGGAGAAATATAACATTGCATGCAACCATGATGTTCTTATGATGAATTGATAGGTATGTTCATGGATTTCTAGTGAAAGGGAGACAGACAAAAGATATGAAAAGTTGTTTGTCGAGAAAGATTCCAGCCCATTGACAGGTCAGATATTTGTGGAATCTGCTGTCTATTCAAGGAATCGATGCTTTTCTTTGGCTCTATCATTCAAGGCAGGCAAGAGTTCTATCCTTCTGCCGATTGGGCATTTCAAATGCAAGGACATGGTACGTTACTCCTTGTAATTGAGGTCTAGAGACTCATGAGGCATCTTTGGAACATGAGTGTGATGAACTATTCCTAGTTCACTCAAAATGTTCCTCAAAACTACCAGCAGAGGGTTCTTTTTACGCCTTTGTATCATTTGAGAAAGTTAGATTCACACATGAGAAAATGTGCATGTGCACACAGAGAAGAGAATTTATTGCGATAGTGCTTGAAATAGTGATGACTCTATCCCATTTGCTCTTTAAAGGTTCATGTGCTCATTGACACTCAAAATGCCCCTACTCTCTCATGACAGTGTGAGGAAGACATGATCATGGCTTCTTTGATTTGCATTGTGGATTTTGATTGTCAGAAGATCCTAGTCTGCAAATGGAGTTGGATTGTGGAAAGAAACTTCAGTTCGATATGGAGGTGGTTACAAATTTGAATTAGTTCTTGTATCGGGTCCCTTTATGAACTATATTCATATGATTTGCTGTACTTGTTATTATCAGCAAAAATATTAGTTGTCTTGAGTTGGTGGAGCTAATTTCTGGAAACATCTTTGCATGGGTAGACTAGTGTGCTAGAACTCTGTGCGGCGTCTCATGTGATGGACTTTTTCTCCCCTACGCAGGTTAATATTGATTTGGGAAGATACCATCTTGCTTTGCAAGAACTTAATTTCAACTCTTTCGTTAGTGATAGTTCAGTGAATTACTTAACTGGAAAGTTGCCTTTCCCAATGTTGGATAAATTCATAGAATCTGTGGCCTCCATTGGAACTGTATCAGGTGATCACTATAGTTTTATTTTCAGATAAACAGAGTGATGAAGCATTTCAATTGCTTCATAGTTCATAGAATTCTAATTGAGACTGTGTAGGATATTAAAGTTGCTAACCTTACCTGAAAGAATTTTAACAGGACTGATATGTCCTATTTGGAAAGAAACTATTGATTGGCACTTTCCCCTTTCATGCGGAGTAGCATCAAGAAAATGATCTGGTTTTAAAGTCCTATCGTTTCTTCTTCTTTTCTCATGTAATGCTGATGAGTCTGTCACAGTATAGGTAAAATTCAAAGCTAGTACTGGTTCTCAGAGCATGAACTCATGGTTTCTAGCATGTCAAAGAATAGGTTCTGTGTGCGGATAAGCAGAGAGCATAGAGCATTTGCGGAATATGCTATTTCTTTTCAATGGGAAATTTCTTGTGTTGAACCGTGCTCTTTAAGTCTACCTTTAGTAGAGACCAGCTTTTTTTTTTTTTCCTCAATTTGACTGGCCTAGTTATCTAGTTGCGGACCTGATCCGGGCTGTATATTATCATAAATGTCACAATCTTGATTGCAAAGGTACAGGAAAATTCTGCCCAACATTTGTCCTTTTTTTTTTTCTTTTATGTGTGAAAATGAAGGTAAAGTGAGCTTAGTAATAGGCCAGGTTACCGCTCTCTGCTGCGTCTGATCTTGGAGGATACTGTGCTTGATTTATCAGCATTCTTTGATTCTAGCAAATCCTCTTGATATAACTAATAACGTGGTTGACATTGATGAAAACACGACAAATTGCTCCCCTATGGATGCTTGGTGGCTTGAAGCCATAAGAGTCGCACATAGTGTAGAAAACCAACAGGCCATGGAGTATGAGCACAAGACAAGGCAAGTCATCCACTTTACTTATCTATGCAAATATTTTAGGATCTTTCGGCAGGTCATGGAAGACGAGGACTGGCGGGTGGATTTAGAAATTAATACACCTCAGGGTGAGGTCTGAGCTTGAGTTCGACCATTCGAACAGCTCAGAGTTGCAATTATTTGGGAGGAAAGTCGATCCGGCTTAGTTCTTCAATTCAATCGCATCAGAAAAAGAGCATCAGACTGAAAGTAATCGCTGTGAAGATGTGGTTATTAACCAAAGTGCTCTGAGCTCCAATGTTTGGTTTGAAAATTACTTTTGCTTAGCAGACAGTAGTCCTTGAGAAGAGCCATGTTATTCAAGACAAAACATTAGGCCGTGAATCCATTCCAATTGCTCACGGATGGCAAGAGTGTTATTTTATGGAAAATTCTTAGTTTATTAGGCCACGAAAGTTGGAACTTGAAGATCTTTCATTTCGGAAACCTCTCTGTTCTCGCTCGCTACCTCAAGTTCACTTCACGCGACGATCATTGATCTGAGAATAGGCTCTTACTATTCAAGTATTTCCATTATGTGCCATATTTAATGAGGTGCCTTGATGCTTTTATCATGGCACCAATTTTAGGTACAAAGCAAAGTTCTCCAATTAGTGGTACATTATCACCCTGGTACCTCACGAATTTGTTCTTCCTTTGGGGTTCATGGCTACAATAACTTTCTTGTATGCACTCGTGCAGGGTGCTGCATCTGTTACAAGGATAGCACCCAGTCCAATGCCAAAAATATTTTAAGGATAGGTAGAATGTATCCTAATGGAAGCAACATGTATCGAACTATGACCTAATTCCTTTGTACATATACCATTAATTGCGACTTAGGTGTTCCTAGTACATAGGGCCCAATAGTGAAATGAGACACTGGACAACATAAATTATGGCCTAAGAACAGGTGTTCACAAATATGAGGAGCGGTAATAAATCAGTCAAGACATCATACCCTAATCCAACGAGGAACAATAATAGAAGTGGTAAGATGAGTGGCACCGTAGAAAAATGAGTATAACGAGAATCGCAATTCACAATACGAGTAAAACTCACCAACATGCACAAAAGTACAACGTACTCAAAGCGCATAGAGATAAACTCCAATCGTATTCTCAAAGTTCAATGAGGCTTTGAAACTTTGTTTCTTCAATGAAATCAGACTCAAAATATTGCTCTTTCAAGAAAGATTCTCGCACTAAAGTGGCCATGGTAGGGTGCCCTGAGGGGACTTTCAGCTTGTTATTGGTGTGAAACTGGACTGCAGCTCGTAGTTTACCTAAGCTTAGCTAATCTGCTGCATCAACATTTTGTATTAATTATCTAAAAAAAAAAATACTAAATGCTATCATGCTATTATAAAAATTAGGGATAATTACATAAATGGTTTATAAACTTAGTCTTAATATGAAATATGATCCCTGAACTTTAAATTTATTTAATGTGATTCTTGAAACACAATGCCGTGATTTCTTTATGAAGTCAAGGAGTGCCCACATAGGTGCAATTAATAGATGAAACTTGAATGACCTTGCATAAAGTATGACAATTAGTTGTCTACCAAGTTCTTTGTCAAATCATTGGCTTTTCTCAACCTGAAAAAGAAAAACTCGTTAGAGAGTGGTAATAATAACAAATAAATTAAAAAGAATATCAACAGAAATGAAACAAAGAAATAAGTGCAAAATCTTCATAATTGACTAATCAATTAAGGGTTGGATGATTTGTAGAACAATACATTTGAGGTAGTTCGTTGGTTGTTCAATGATAATAGTAGGATTCAAATATAAAGAAAACAATGTTGACAGAATTTTTATCCTATACATGGAGTGGAGTCCAATAAATTTAATGTGGTAGCACAATGTGTTTAGTTTTAAAAAGAAGAAAAAATGCAAATCACGTGGTAAACATACTATCCAAAAGCAAATATAATCTAAATTGCTATTGAAAAATTAGATAAATGTGTTGATTCAATCATACTATATAAAGAAGAGGTGTCTACATTTGGGTTCGAGTGTATCTCACCCTCGAATGGCGCCCTCCTTAGCTCTACGACCTTGTTCGACGACAGCACCCTTCTCAGCCCCTACACATCCCCCTGCTGCACCCCGCCATCAATGTCCCCACCTGGCTGTTGTTCCGCGTGTGATACATTGCTGGTCCTATGCATGGAGGCACTAAAAAGGATGGTAACTGAGGGAAGGGCACTTAGCGTCGGTAAAATAAACTAACAGATGACTTGTACCATATTGAAAATATGTCAGTGTACGCATGGATTAAATTTGGCATTAATTCTTGACTATTATTATTTTTGTTTATTAATGTTGAATATATAATTATAAAATAATCATTATGTCTTATTGAAACAGCTTAGAGTTGTGATTATTTTTTATTATTTAATTTCAAATTTATTATTCTGCCTGACGGTTATTAGGTGATCTTACAATCTTTGAAAGGTTGAGTGTATTCGAACATAGCTTCTTACCCTTTGGAAGGTTATGTCTATTTAGACATAACTTCTTCATCTTTGAAAGATTGGATCCGTTCAAATATATTTATTGAACATTATTATTGAATACTTTTCATAACTTTCGATTCTCCTTTTTAGGATATATAGTCACTATTTTCAATTGTTTTCCTTTGGGAGTTCCTTGAAAAATACCAGAATTGCTTTATAGTATTCTTATTAAAGGCTTTGTTGTATTTTGGAAGATTTTTGCCAATAACCATTAGCAACATTGTAGGTAGAGGTGTGTAAGAGAACTAGGAACTACCTAGAGCCAGACCAAGCTAGCCCAAAATTGACATTTCCCATGGGAACTAATATGGTTTTCGGTTCCAATTTACTAGAATCGATGAGTATCAATTTGGTTTCCGGTTCCAGGTTGCCTATTCGGACCGGACCGGTGTCTGTAGTTTCTCTATCAACTTTTTGTTTGGCCTAATGATCCATTTACTTACTTTCTCAGTCAAAATAAAATAAAGAAACAAAGAGTATGGATGAGACTAATTGGAAATATCCATAAATGTTGTGGTGCTTTGTCCTCATGATATAAAATTAAGAGTCAATGGCTCGTTTTAAAAATATAATTAGGTCTCTCCTTAGCTATCCCCATGATTAAATTATGTTGACGTGAAAAAAGATGGATCAAGCGATTAACATTGTGAATTCTATGGAGTTAGTACTTCTAACTTAGAGTCTAATTCTCAATATGTTCCTAGTGTTGGGAAACCCTAAGAGGACTACACCATGACTTTCAAAGAAATTAAGTTCCTAACTAATGAGTATTGTTGATTTATTCCGCCCTATAGTTTTCAATCCTTAATCAAAATCCATAGCTTGCAATTCAACCCAAATTTAAGACCAGACAAGCTTTAGTGCTCTACGTAAACACTAGGTTCGTCATGATATTAATTGATGAATGCAATTTTGTAGGGATCGTGAACTAGTTCCATGGACCTACTCGGGAATCAGATTAGACTGGACCGGCGGTCCAATTTTTAGGTGGATCCATGAAACCAACGAGCAATTCTTGATTTCAAATTTTCAAATCCTGTCCTTAATAGGCGGCTCCTAGTTCCAAGGTAGGAACCGCCCACCTAGACCATGCTCACCCTTAGTTGTCGAGCAAATAATTCCATAAAAAAAATGTTATCACGCCTCAAAGTTTGATTCCATTCTTCTTTCCCAATCATTTTTTCCCCAACATCCAGTGCATGTTGAGTGTGGGGAACATTAACCGAGAGAAAAGAAAAAAAGAAAGAAGGAAAAAAATCAAGATAATTTATAAAATTTCTCACATTGACATCATTTTGAGTAGAATCCTACACGTCATATTGATGGTCTTGACATAAGATGGCCTGAATTGACTAAAACTCCACGCCAAGTTTTTCCAATCTAAATGGGCTAAATAAATAACATTAGAAAATCGTTAAAAGATTCAAGACTACACGAGTCAAATTGAAAATTTTATAACTGAATTAGTATCCGTGCATTTTGTTTATGAGTTTCTAGGTAATTTCTCCTAGAGAAGCATACCTTCATGCAATATATTCTATTTTAAAAATAAAGTAACACTCTATCTTCTTTTTCTTTTTGTCAAATAGAAATACCATTTCATTCATTGCTATACATGAGCGAAGTTGATAAGAATCAATACATAATAAGTCCCAAAGAGGTAGGGGTTGCCTAGACATCTAATTGGAGGGGAGGTTCCTCTTCAGTTGGTTTTGGCAATCCAGTCAGCGATTTGGTTAGCTTCCCGTGGGCAATAGGCTAGAGAAACACCTTCTAATTGGGCTAGTAGTGCACTGCATTCCTCGAAGAGACATCTCAAAGCCCATGGGCTCAAACTCAGTTCAACAGTGAATCTAATGGTAGATTAATTGTCTGACAGAACATTCACGTGCACCACAGATTCGTCCTTCTGCTCATACGGGTCCCGTAGCTAGAGCAATGCTTCCTTCACCGTTAGGGCTTCGATTTCGAGTGGAGAAGAATTTCATATGATTATATGCCAGGTGTAAAAAGATTTATTTTGTTGAGGATTTTGCAATAAATGCATCTACTACTATTTCAAATTTCATAACAAAAGTTCTATTAGATACTTAATAAAGGCTTCTCTTCTTTATTCTCTCCTCATGTGACATTTTCTTGCTCTCTAATATTTTCTTTCCACGTCCTTTAACCTTTTTTTTTTTTTTTCCTTTTTCAATTTTCTGCACAGAGCTCACGTTTGCCTCTTCCTTCGGCCCGCGAAACGAGTCAAAAAAGCTCAATGATGGTTACCAATTTTCAAACCACTTGAGAGTACATAATTCTGCAGAAACTTGTTGGCATTTTGCCACGTTGGAGGCAGATTAATTGATTAACTGGTCAAATCCAGCCATGGCTTTCTCTTCGTCCCAAGTGCACTTCACTCAAAGTCCAAGCACAAAAAACACGGTTTTGATGTAGCAAAAACCTATGAAGTCCGGACTCGTCGCCGGAGCTTCTGTGTCGTGTTAGAGCGTGTCGGACACCTCGACACGCGTTGATCGAGACTGATCGAGGTCAGGCTCTTGCATGCCGGAGACAGAATGGGGCCGGCGGTATCGTCGCCCTTGATTCTGCAACCCCCTTCTCCCCCAACGTGAGAGCGTGCGAAGGGAGAAGAAGACAGCTTGGGGGGTTAATTGATGGGAGGCAGGAGAGCAGGTGGTGGCGTGGGTTGGGGATAATTGATGGGGGCGGGGCAGGGAGCGGGTGGGGTCGTGTTGAGAAAATATTAGGTATGTCTTATGCTCCAGCGTGGCAAATAAGAAAGCGGTGGGAGCGCGACACGTGTCCTCGTGGGACCCACGTTCTGGAGAGAAAAAGAGGCGCCAATTCGAAAATATTTCAGTCCTGCTTTTCTTTCTTCACGCCTCTCTCTCTCTCTCTCTACTCTCGCTCTCTCTGTCCGACGAACTCCCTCTCTCTCTCTCCACCCTCTCTCTTTCCGACCAGCGGAGCACCGCGAGCAACCGACGAACCAGGTGGATACCGGCGAGAGGACCACGAGCAACCGACCGGCGTGCGACCTCCCTCTCTCTCTCTGCTCTCCCTCTTTCTGACTGTCGAACCACCGCACCGCACCACCCCTCCGGCTCTGGATCTGGCCCCGACTCGTCCGTCCCTTGCTCTTTCTCTCCCCTTGCGTCTCTATCTGTCCTCCCTCTCTTCGCGGCGAACCAGCGCGTGACCGGCGAACCACCGCGCCCCCCTCCGGCTCGAGATCCGGCACTGGCTTGTCCTGTACGCTGGAACGTTTGCGCTCGACCGCCTCACACCCACCACCCGACCACTTCTCTGTCTTGTGGTTCTGGTGAGGTAACACAGATCATGGGCTTAGTAAAGAATGCAATTTGCTGAGCAGTGATAGTGAGCACCAGTTCAGCACCAGAAAGGACATGGGGGCTGTAGAAAGCAAGGTTAGCCCTTTTGAGATTGACCATTTTGACGATTTCCAATTAGATCTGTAACCCCTGTCAACTTTGGCACGTTGGCCGCGCCTCCCATCAAGGTACACGTTCTCTACAGCATTCACCACCGAGGCGTCAAGCCGTCAACCCCTGCCCCCATGATAAGCACACGAGATCGTTGGTGATGGTGGACTCTCTGCGTCGATCTTTTGCTTTGTGCGTCTATAGCCTGTTCTTTTCCGGCTTTTTTGCATCTGAACGAACTGTACTAAACTAATCACATATCTGGAAGCTGCGAAGTCCGTGCTGGGTTTCATAGATAACTCAAATTTCGATATGATCATTGCACGCCGTTTATGACCACTTCCTCTAATTTTTTGGTCATGAAAGTCTGCATAACATTTCCTTTCCCAAAACATATGTTGTTTTTTTCCAACAGTTCCCGTTTTGAACACATTGAATTGATCAGTCTATCAGCCTGGGGGAGCTGCACCATTGTCGTCGACAGACGAGCCAATAAGTCAGAGGTGGAGGATCTTGATGCCGGATGGGTCTCATGATGCCAGATGGGTCTCATGCCATTTATCCCAAACCCAGAGCTTTGAACCACTTTGAGATACAGGATATGGTCGAGCATTATCGCTAGGTTGCCATAACTGCCATTCGAGCCGGTTAATTCATGGATTGCCTTACCTTCATTAGTTCCAGCAGAAGAGTTTCCCTTAATGAGTTTTCTGCCTTCGAAAGTTTCGTATTCGCATTACTTTTCAATAAATAAATAGCAGCTCGAATCAAACTTAGTTTATACTTCTGGAACCCCATGTTAGGGTAAACTTAAACTAGCATAGTTGGGAAAGAAAATGTTCAACCTACTGGAAGGGTGGGACCTCATAGAGAAAGCTTTGAAGAGACATGATGGATATTACACAATTGCTTCGTTGTCAAATGCTTTTGCTTTCTACTGAAGTAGAAAGCAAGGTTGGCCCTTTTGAGATTGACCATTTTGGTGATATCCCAAGTTGAAAGATGAGTGGAATTCATTTCTTATCTAACCTTTTTCCTTCCCCAGTGGATAGGATACGAGGATTTTCCATTTTAAAGGTGTCACTGAGTGAGATTTTCCCTGAGATTTATGTTTCACTCGCTGAACAGTGGAAAAGTGAGAAAGGATTGAAGGAGACGGTTACATTACCAACTCTTTAATCATGAGTATTCCCGGTGAAAAATGAGCTTGTGTTTAATGATTTGCCTGTTTAAATGACAAAGTATCGCTTCATTTTTCTTTGCAGAAGTTTGTTTGGTCACTGCGGGAGGCTGCCTAGTAACTTTCTGCACTTTTGTCTCGTAATTTATCAGTCGAAAAGACATGGAATAGCACATCTTATGAGTCGTTTGATTGCTTTACTTGTGCTTTAAGCGGTCGCATTGCACATTATTTTTCACTGTAGAGGCTTGAAATGTTTTAAATCTTAGGAATCTCTCTCCCTCTCTCTCTCTCCCCCTCTCTCTCCCACCGAGAGACAAACCTCTTTTCAGCATATCCTTTCTATTAGTAGCTTGTATCAGCGAGTCATTGCAATGAAATATCTTGCTTACAAATCCTGACATTTTCTCCTTATTTTGTGAGATCAAGTCATTAATATAGAGAGAGATGATCATAGATTGATCCTGTTAGCTTATGCATAAATCAAATAACCAGCTACACATTGATCATAGTTCTATCCTCACATGGATTAGTCTTTCTGGTGCATATATGCATAATTTCGCATCTCTAAGGGGACGAAATTTTGAGACATGTACTGATAAGTAGCTTCAGCACTGATTGCTTCCAGACCATGGGTTTCATTTTGATTGAATCTTCTCCTGCTGCAGTCTGTTAAAATTTAAATATCTTCCTGATGTTTCACTCTACATGAATGTCAAAACAGGAAAGGGAGTCCACAAGAAATGGCATCACTTTGCAGAGTCTTCCTGACGTTGATTTTGGCATCTGTCCTCAGCCAAATTCTCACTGCAACAGCCCGCCTTTGGTGTTTGCTATGGAATGCAAGGAGACAACCTGCCTAGTCTGGCTGAGGTGATACAGCTCTACAAGAATCACAATATTGGGACAATGTGGCTCTACGATCCCAACCCTGAAGCACTCCGATCTCCAGTGAACTCCGGCATCAGCGTGATCCTAGGCACCAAAAATCAAGACCTACATAACTTGGCATCAAGTGTGGAAGCTGCAAGTCATGGATCGACGCTCATGTTGAGCGCTACCAAGGTGCGAAGGCTACTTTTTGTCTATGTAAATGACAAAAGTTGCAGACGGAAGGGGACAGTTTCTAAGTTAGAGGATTTCACCGTTCATTTGTTCTTTCATATTTTGACTCGAGTATAGTTAAACCACAATTCCTGTGGCTGTGGTTTGTCAGTCATGTAAAAAGTCGAGACACAGGACATTAGTAATACTATGCTCCTATTGCCTCAACTTTTCTCACATTGAAGGTCGCATTAATTTGGCTTTTTTAGGTCTTCATTTGCTTGTATTGGGAATAAAGGAAATTTCCTACTTCCGGGACATGAATGTAAAATCCCTTGCCGCCTCTGCGCATCTTTCTAAAAAACCTTTCACCATCATCTTGTTCCAAGGCATTAACAAGAAAAAGGAAGGAGCACATACGTAGAGATTGAAGTGAAGAAGACCGTTTGACACTGATTTCACCAACTTATGTTTTCTGGTCTAGATGGTCTTTTCATGACTTTCATTTCACTTAGAAACAAAATCTGCAGAACAACATTTTGCCGTGCTTGTCAAATGCAAGATTCTTTCTGTTTTTCCCTCGTCAAATTCTAAAGAGTAGAAGTTGGCTGCTGACAACGACGACAGCTGCAACGTCCCAGGTAGGAATAGCACGTAATTGTTGTAGTGGTTAGGTGTTGATGGCAGGTGGCGGCTGCTGTTGTGACAATATTTATAGATTGGAGTTAACCTTCATGGCAGTGGTGATGTTCAGGCCAACGACGGTTAGAATAAAACATAGAAATAATCAACGGATGACGGTAAACAATTTCATCTTGTGGGATTGCTCCAAATATTTGACTCGCCACATCCAACGAAATTTGACAGCAATTGTATATCAGCTTAACTCAGTTCCTCTCGACACTTGACTGGATACTCGAATTGTCACTTTCATCCGGCCACAAGGGGGGGGAGGGAGAGAGAGAGAGAGAGAGAGAGAGAGAGAGAGAGAGAGAGAGAGAGAGAGATCCAATCCAACTCATACACAGGTTCACGAATTGGTGCAGAAAGTCAATCATCTCTATGATGAACAAGTAGATATCTAAAACCTCCAAATCAAATGGCAAGTTACAGTTCCAAACATAGTATCATAATCATAGCACGAGCTCCACACCCATCTCCCCAACAAATTTTACTAAGAAAAGGATACCATCAGAGCTTCAGGCCCAAGGGAATTGCATCAACTAAGGGCTATCACACCTTTGGCGCCAAGAGAAGAACGAAGTGCTATTGTGACTGATATGGAGGCATTGGTGGCGGATGCAGCAAACCAGGGTGGCCCGTGCCATGCATCATCCCAGGGCCCATCTGCAAACGCACAGTCCTTGGTTGCATGTACGGTGCTGGGTTGTGACCTTGCATAGGCATGGACTGAGCTGGAGGGACCGGACCCCAGCCAGCAGGGGGTGGATGATGCATTGTGGGTTGCGCGGAGTCGGGGCGTACTGCACTCCACCATACTGCTGGGGCGCAGCACCAACAGCTGAAGCCGGTTGCTGCCCTAGAATTGAAGGTTGAGGATTCATCGTCAGGGTGTTGGGGATTGTGTAGTCTCTGCTCCGATCATTGTTAACCTGGAAAAATAGTTAGCATATCAGTCAATTAACAATCTCCCACCTACTTTCTTCAAAAGTAAAAATGTAAGAGAACAATACCAGCAGAGTAATGTTCGCATATATTCAAAGGCAAGACAAATTATTATGACACGCAGTATATATCTAACATAGAAACTGAAATGCAGCACAAAATACTAAGACAATTATTTCCAGCCAGTCCTAACAATTCACCAAGCTAATAAATCATAACCTCCCCCACAGAATGATCAATGAATAACAGATGAATAAACATCAGATTCTAGAACTGTCTTAACTAAAATGACCAGGCTTCCGTACTATTTTATCTTAAAATAACATCAGTACATTCTCACAAAAGGAAGTGCTCACAACACTTGCTTCAGTTTCCAAATTCCCACCAATTCATGATATAAGAACAAATTACACAAAATGCCTCATGTTAAAGGGACCAAGTTTAAATCATGCTAGCACCTAAAGTTTATCTTTCAAAGCGAGGGAAACAAGAGAGTTCAGATTCCCTAAATGATGACACAGAAAACACAACTGCAAATGGGTGTGACTTATATATGGTCACGTTGAAAATGGTAACACCAGATCCAAGGAGATGAGCAGAACCTTGAATGTGTGGCATATTTGAAGTCAACAGCCAATGAAAGTTATTGTTGCCAGAGACATGAATGAATGTTTCACCACTTTTCTCAAAGTGAAACAGCTTATACTGGCGAAATAGAATAATGCCATCCCTTATTCATCAGGTTTATACATATTTCACGTCATTCGCCCTTCTACAGGGAACAGATTTCACTTTAACTGTTTTTAAGTGAAAACTAAAAACATGTGATTGACATACTAGTGACTCTTTGAATGGTAATCGCTCTTGATCAAATGGTCAATTGGAAGTGGCATCTTTCAAAATTCAACTGGAAAACTTGATATAGGAGAGGAGTTTTTCCTTTTGTATCAAAAGCAAGGAAGTGTACATCCACGGTGTAGGATAGTCGCAACTTGTTGAGATAAACGTAATACCAGGGGGCAGTAGATGTAATTACCTTTATGCTAAGATCTGTATGGCACGAATACGAGATATGGAGTTTGCAAAACCCCCCGTCATATATGCAATGCCCTTCCAGAGCTTCCTTTGCAACTACAGCCATCTAAACATCTGCATGGACAGCAATGCGACAACCAACATGCACTTCATTAAATGCCTGCATATTTTTCGCCCTAATGCAAGAAAGATATTCTTCATCCAGAAAAATTCACTGCTCTTACTAACCAGGGTACTGAATCAATGCTTGGACCCCTCCATTCTTGTCAAGCACGGCAATCTTCTGCGCAGGTCCAAAAGCTGAAAAGACCTGAACCAGGCGAAATTGGTGACAAACTTTTAAAACACATGCTTACCCAAGTATGCAAATGAGAGAATTAAAAATAAAATAAAATAAAATAAATACCACGTGAAGAACATCCAATGTTACTGCATACTGCATATCCTCTATTGATGCAAGAAGGACATTGCTCTTAGGTTCTAATTTTTTCCCATCCAAGCCAACACTCAACTGCAACATACAATGCAATGTTTGATCAAATCAATCAAATCATAAGGCAGACAAAATAATATGCCCACCTCATTCTAACAGCGGATGTGATTACAACAAAGCAAATGTTGATTTTTGATTCCTTACCTGACCACTGCCATCTATAGCAGATGGAGCAACAGGAAGGTATGGATTAGTGTAGTCCCTGATAAACAAAAAAATGTCCATGGTAAAATACACAGTCGATCAATCAAGAAACGAACATCAAACGAAGGCTTGGTATAAAAAACCCAATTAGAAAGTCACCTGCTCCGATGGCTCTGGAATTTCACACACAGATCTGTGTGGGCTGAATATGTGATCCTGAGGGTGCATGGCCCGATGTGCTCAGGAAGCAAATAGTTGTGAACCAAGACAAAGTCAGTTAGTAACCTTCATGTGAGTGCACCATAAGAGAATATGCTATCGCAACCCAAAAGAAATTCTCAAAGCACATGAACATGCCACTCTATGTTAAGAACTGCTTCTTTGTACCTAGAGAAATTTGATTTTTAGCTTAACTAGGAATTATTCTTTAAACACAATATATAGGTGATAAACTCGTGCCAAAATATGCATTACTTTGGGCAACATGTACCAGTTCCAGTTGGACAAAATACCATGTCAAAAAATTAATACAACCGTCACCTAGGAATGCATCTTCCATCAAGGGCATTTTTTGCAGAAGAAGCAGTTTCGGCATTCGAAAATTGCACCAGGGCCTACAAACAAGATTTTAGTCAAGAATTTTTTGCTTAAATTATAAACTCTGTACAAAACCAAAAAAGTCATCTCAGTTTTTGTCACCTGGAATCCAGCAGTTTTCTCAAAGGTAGTAATCTTGTGAACAAACCCAAAAGCTGAGAAGACCTGCATTACCAATTAACCAAGAAAAATGTTCAGTATAAGAAGATTTTCTATCACAATTGGCTGCGATATTTTAGTTAGTTATATTCTTGAAAAAGCTTAAATTAATTCAACAAGTTCCACTGAAAATTTAAGGTGTTCAATATTAAAATTATTCAAATGAAATAAAAATTTCATCCAAACAACCAAAGCTAAAGCTAAAGTCAAAAGCTAGAGCCAAGGCTAAAAATTGATCAAAAACAGGTTCAAAGCCACCCCAAACACAACAATGAGCTTTCCAAGACATCAGCATGGTAACATAGACAGTTGCTTTTATCGAAAAAGAAATTCCAACCCCTATCCCCTCTCAATATCAGTGTTATAAGAGATATCATCAGAATGTATTCAAATGTTACTTTCCGAGAGAAACAAATATGAAAATTTACACAAATACGTACCAAAGTCAGAAGCATCACATGCAGCATTTAATTTGTTTTAGATCAAGAGATTGGTTAATGATTTCAAAAGTACATCTAAATCAGCAAAATGTTGCTAGAAATCTCAGGTTTGGCACTCCAAACATAACAAGGATCACTGCCCAAGCATTTGCAAGCAATAAACACCCTATGATGAGCTGTCAGAGAATTTTTCACATTGAGAAAAAGGAAAATCTTTCATGCAACAATGAGATTTATCCAATTTGATATGGAGGCGTCAAAATCTTCCTAACAACTCTTTGACGTAGGGATCGGGTGTGTGGTTCGGAATGTGTTATTTGTATGCCTATCCAGTCACATTTTCATGTTGTTGATCAGCCAAGCTCCCAAACAAGAAACAAATCACTATGATACAAGAGAAACACTTTGTATACTTCACCTTTCTAGACCCAGTGGTGCAGGAATATTATGCACAAAAATACCGTTTTCACAAGTTGGCAAAAGGTACCGAATTTTTGCCGGCTTCTCACATGTCACGAAATCAGGCAAAAAAAAAAAAAAAACCTTTCACTTTCATGAGATGCACAGTTGACCTACCACTAAACGCTGTTTTGCCGATAGCTGATAACTTCATCTTAGGCAAGATGTAGGCCTTTTGACAGCCTTACTATTACCATCTGACAATAATTTCATTTTGCAAAGGAAGAATCGTATCCGCCATCTTTCATTTGATATCAATAAAACCCCAAAATATTAGAAATCGCCAAAATGGTCAATCTCAAAAGGGCCAACCTTGCTTTCTACTGAAGTAGAAAGCAAGAGCATTTGACAACGAAGCAATTGCATAATATCCATCATGTCTCTTCAAAGCTTTCTCTATAAGGTCCTTCCATTTTCCTCTAAGGATTCAAGGTCTTCTTCAAGGAAAGAAAGTCTGGAGCTCAAGATAAGCAAAGGCAAGGAGGAGTGACTTTCTTCTACTCTTCTTGATCATTTTTAGGCTCGGTTTTTGCTAGAATAGTAATTGTTTTGTGTTGCTTCTTGCTTGCATGTCCTTGTTAGCTTGAGAAGATGTAGAGAATGTGAAATGATAGCTTAATTATGCTGTGATTCCGAGATTTTGTGGAAGCGAAGCATCGCATGTCATTTTCGTGGCCTATATAGTTGTTAGAAATTTAAATGTGCGCGGAAGCATGGTGTAGTTTATATTTGATAGAGGATGGACAAGGGACAATGATAGGATATTTTGAGAAGGTTTATGGGACAAAGATAGTTTCACTAGTTTATGAAAATAATTTTATAATAGTTGAGGTGTTGATAAGGGAGCATGATGTGTGGTTTTTATGGTTAGCTCCCTTACCCAAAATATGGAGCACTTGCTCCTTTATATAGCTGCCAAAGTTGGTGGAGGAAGTCTCTAGACTTTTCTAACCTAAGATGAGCCTTCTAGACACATGAGCTTGTAGACAATTCTAGAGACTTCTTTTATATGTTGGACATTTTCCTCTTTCTTCTAGAAAATGTTTTCTTCTTTCTTCTAGAAAATTCATCTAGAGAATTCTAGAGAATTCTAGAAGTTTACCAACTCTAGGAAATTCTAGAAAATGGATCACCATTTCCAACACTCCCCCTTGATCCAACACTCCCCTTGATCCAACACTCCCCTTGATCCATTTTCGGGATACTTCGGATATTGTAGTCTGTCCCATGTCTTTTAGTCCGTCTTCATTCCACAATCCCTTGTATCCTTTTGTCGCGTACATAATGACTTTTCTTCAATGATGTCCCATATGTCTCGGGGCATCAAAATGCTCTTAGTTGTAGTTGTTAGCTCGGGCTCTGGCTTTGGCTCTGGCTCTTGTAGGCTCCAGCTCTGGCTCCGGCTCTGGCTTTGTTGGCTCTCACTCGAGCTCTGGCCTATGATTCGCTCTGGCTCCGGCTCTGGCTCTGGCTCTGTCGGCTCTCGCTCGGGCTTTAGCCTATGATTCTGGCTCTGGCTCCAGCTCTAGCTCTGTTGGCTCTCGCTCGGGCTCTGGCCTTTTTAGTTGAGGATGATGAGGACAAACGCCCATAACCATCCAATATGCCTGGTTTTGGCTTCATGGTCTCTTACGCCTGGCTCAGTTACGAACCTGGGCGTAACTTGGCTCTGATACCATGTTAAAATATAAATATGCGCGGAAGCATGGTATAGTTTATATTTGATAGAGAATGGACAAGGATAGGAAATTTTGAGAAGGTTTATGGGACAAAGATAGTTTCACTAGTTTATGAAAATAATTTTACAATAGTTGAGGTGTTGGTGAGGGAGCATGATGTGTGGTTTTTATGATTAGCTCCCTTACCCAAAAGATGGAGCACTTGCTCCTTTATATAGCTGCCAAAGTTGGTGGAGGAAGTCTCTAGACTTTTCTAACCTAAGATGAAACTTCTAGACACATGAGCCTTCTAGACACATGAGCTTGTAGACAATTCTAGAGACTTCTTTTACATGTTGGACATTTTCCTCTTTCTTCTAGAAAATATTTTCTTCTTTCTTCTAGAAAATTCATCTAGAGAATTCTAGAGAATTCTAGAAGTTTACCAACTCTAGGAAATTCTAGAAAATGGATCACCAGTTCCAACAATAGTCTTGCGTGTGAGTTTCGTGTGTGAGTTTGGCACTCACGTACGAAGTGGTTGATTATAATTGGAGATGGATATTGCATGTGGCTTAGGACTTCTGGTTTTGATGTGTTCTGAGCAAATGGACTCGTGTGGTGCAAGTTTTACATGAGTTCGTGTACTGTGGTTTGGATTTCTAGAACTGAAATTGCTGGACCTTATCCCTTTGTTATTTCTGTGGAGCTTGCTGTGATTCGAGTTTGACGAGACTTTCTTCATGAAAGTTGTGCAATACATCTTGATGTAAAACATACTTTAATTTTAGATTTTTTTGAGGTGATATGGTTGGTTCGAAAGCCTAGTCATTTATTGTGTATGATCTGCCCACTGCAGTAAGAACAGTAACCCAATTGTCTTTCTGAATTTTTATAAAATTTTGCCTTTTGATTTTGAACTTGTTTCCTCATAAAAGTTGTAGGGGACATTTTGATTTATAACATATCCAAATTTCAAGATTTTTTGACACGTTTAGGGCTATTAGATGATTATATCTTTAAGATCAGTTGCTCTATTCCAGTGAACCAGATTCTTCTTTATATTGTGCATTTTACTGCTCTTTATACAAATTTTTTTGGACTTAGTTTCCTCATGAAAATTTTTTGTTGGTCTTCTCTATAACATATTAAAATTTTAGAAAATTTCGAGTTCATTTACTATGGATTTAGCTTTGATTCCTTTGACTCTGCAAATCTGTTCGTTTCTGCCTTTGATCCAAATTGCATTAAATTCTTTAGGAAGGTGATGGAATCTTGCTTGGTGACCTACTGATGACAGTAACGGTATTTGATAGACTTTTAAATGGTGCATTTTGATTGCCATGTGGTACCATTTACTTGTAGAAATTGGGCTTAAAACATAAGAGGACAGAATCTGGAATTTTGGATTATATGTGGTTGAGTGTACCATGAAGGTAGTGAATCATGCGTGGTGGCATACTGCCCATCCTAGTGTCACGCATGCTGAATAGGATGCATTTTATAATGCGCAAATGCTATGTCACTACATGAGTGCGCTATGCCTGCGATGCATGAGATGGATTGTGATATATGATGCCCAAGGTTGGCAAACCTTGGATGCCCGATGGCCTGGAGTGAATGTCAAAGGTGAATGCCTTGGCTAACAACCAAGATGCCCTGCTTGTAGTAGGGATGTTTAGGCTGGTGACAAACCTCGAAAGTCTTGACGATCAACTCAAAAACTCAACAATGGCCCAAAGTGGATGTTAGAAATGAATGCCTTACCTAACAACCAAGACGCCTTGGAGTAGGGACACTTGCAGTATGGAACCGTGAATGCTTGGTTAGTGAACCAGAGGTCACTGCATGAGCCACCTACATGGACTGGTTGAGCAGTGAAATAGGGATGGACCCCAATGATATTGTGCATGATAAATGTGAAGTGTGATGCACCCATTGCATAGTAGTGTGACCCATGTGATTGTGTGTGATGCATGTTGCATTAAATGCATGCCGGCACTACTCGTGTGATTGGAAATGGTCTATGATATGTCGTGTGCTCATAATTGGGTGCTTACTTGCTTGGATATTAGTTGTTTCCTAGGAATCGAGTGTCAATTAGATCAAGTGGTTTTATGATCTTGCTGTTTCTCTTGTTGAGTGTCAACTCACTCTTGTTTTTTTTTCCAGATTGATAGCTATGTCTTCGCTCCCAGCATCCCCCATCTCTCGTTATGGAGCACCCGTTGCGCTAGAGGACAAGCATCACAAATTCACGAACCCAGGTAAGATGTTTGTTCAATACACGATTGTCTTACTAGTGGACACAGGATAGCTTGATCTAATTTCCTACCGTTTGTTGCTATATTTTTGCTAGTGGACGGTCGCCTGTTAGAACCGATTCCATCCCCTGATGCTTTTGGTGTAGCTGGTGATGGAGGGACGTGGAGGATTAGGAGCTGGAGTAGGACGCAGTGCAGAGGGATCGTGCTTGTATTTTGGCACGATCGTAACTTTTTGGGGTGCGGGATTATGTAGTCGGGATGGTCGGATAGAGTGATGTATGTACGGACAAGGAGCTTGCTATAGCAGGATCTAGGGAAACTGGAACTTTTTTTTTATTTCTCCCAGCTTAGGTTTTTCCTTTTGATGTATAATCTGCCACCCGATGTACATATAAGTATGGTAAATAATTGAACCATGATTCCCTTTACTATTGGTATTCTTAGAGGCACGTGTATAGTTCATGTTATAAATGCTAACCTTTATAAAAGACTTCCGTTTGCGTGATAACCTAAAGTAAATAAAGAACAGGGATTAGTAAGTGGCGGATTCGGATGCCACAGTTCGACCATGGACATAGTGAGCAAGAGGGAGCAACTTCGAATGTCCGATCAAGCTATGGCTAGATATCTAAACTAGACCGAATTTTCCCGAGAAGATTTTTGATGGCCGAAAGCAGGATTTATACTAAATGCGGGTTTTGACCTAATTTTGCACTGATATCAAGCCTGACTTAGTGAGAGCTCAGGGAATCGTCAACGAACGTAAGTGTGTGAATAAACACTTTGTATCTCTTTGATTTGATTATGAGAGACTTTTTTTAGTATAATTGGAAACTGGAAAACGTTTGAGAATTGTATATTTCGAGTGAATGTAATTTCCTCTTTTTGATTATAATAAAATATCTTGACGATCTCTTCCTATGGAATTGGCACACTAGGTCAAATAATCTAAATCCTCTATGTCAATTTTTTTTTTCTACGATGGTTTCTTTCTTGATTGTGCTTGTTTGACGCTTCCACCATTGTTTAGTAATAAAATCGTATCAGAGTTTTACGTTGTTGATGACACGCAATGGTCATTTCGCTAATTAGAAAAATGGCCAAAATCAGCTCATTTGAGTCAAGTATAGAAAACTTAGAAAAATGACAAGCATTGTATGAACAAAATTTCATCGAAACCGACTTCTTCAACGAATGTATAGCATAAATCTTAGGCATATTGTTCACTCTTGAATACCAATCCAACTGTCGGTCCCCCCCCCCCCTTCCCTTTTTTCTTCAATGACCTCGAAATTTAAAATGGCCAAAATCAGCTCATTTGAATCAAATTTTGAAAATGTATCAATGTAGAATGAGAGCCAAATTAGAAATATTCTACATAGTTGTTATAGATGATAAAAATGATGTAGTGTTCACTCCTAGTTTTAATCCAACCACAGGAGGATGAATGGATCTTTGGGGTTTTCCATATACCATAATATAAGTTATTTAAATCATTTTCTACGTCATTTATACTTCCTTGTTTTAATCTATGTGGAATTTCAGATTTACTTTCTTTTTGTTATTTCTACGTATCATTCTTCTTGGCAAACCTCTCTTTCTCTTGCAGTGTATATTTATGCAGACTATGTTCTTTGGTTTTCATTTTCTTTTGAAAGGAAATCTTCTTTTAAGGTTTTGCAGTCTATTTTAATGGAAGTGTTGTCGCAACCTATTTTTCGGGTGCACCACCTAAAACTAGGTTAATAGGCTGCTAAGTTTTTTTACACTTAGCTCGGGCTCTCCCAAGCTTATACCAATTCGCGACTTAAGGTTTAATTTTTTTAACATACAAAAGATTATTATCTAGGAGTCGTCACTAATCAGTTTAAGGTCGATTAGACACCTAAGTAAAATAAAGGGATGATTATTTTACTCCTACGAACCAGAGACTAAGGGTACGGAGACTTGGTTACACTAGATTTTTCTAATGCCCTTTTGGTACTATTTCTTTTTAATTTCAAAAATGTTTTTTCAAGCAGCATTGATTTATTTTAACATAAATCACTATTATGCAAAAATGTGATCACACAGATGCTCAAGCATTCAATAAATAAGTTGCATCACACAAAGCAAACAATTTTTTTAGGGATTTTCATTGAAATTAGAATTCTTTTATAAAAATACATTTTTTAACTAAATGACTTAATCTTGTTAATGAGCAAATTCTAATTAAATGATCCTATTATGCAAACTAGTTAATATGCACCTAGTATTTTTGTATTTTTTTTATCGAAATTCAAAACTAATAAAAACCCTAATTAAGCTATCTAAAATAATTTTCTGATTCATTTTTGGGATTAATTTGACTTAAACCCTATTCTGTCTTAGAAAGCTATTTTTATTTTTTTATTTAAAAAAAAGGATGAGAATATGAAAATGTGCCAATTATATCTAAGACTCTAAAAAGGCTATTTAAGTCTAATCCTAACTTATTTTTTTTTAAAATAAAATATCTAAAAATGCAATCCTAGAAATATAAACCCAAAAATTTGATTAGTTAAACCTACGTGTCTATTATATTAAACCCTAATGTCCTATATGCTCATGCAAATTTTTGAATATTTTGATTTTTGATTTTTTTAGTTTCTTTTTAGTTTTTTTTTTTAAGTTGAATAATTGTTAAATAAGGGTTAAATCTAAACAATTAATATAATCACTAAATAATTGAAAAAAATAACCTATCGTCTTACATGTTAAATTAACAATTATTCTAACCCTAATCATCACAAAACTTAGAATAATTAAAAAATCTGGTTCGAAATCTTACGGACCAAATTAAATAATTATTATGATTTAACAATTGAGATTCTACCAAAAAGCCCAAAAATTAAAAATAATTAGAAAAATGATCCGATGTCTCTCGGATCAAAGTAATAGTTATATTAATTTCGGACAAAATCCCTACAGATAATGCATACTAAATTCACAAAAATTAACATCCAACATTACGAATTAAATACCTAAACTAAAAATGCTATCAAATGAACTAAAAAAAATGATATAGCAAATGAACAGAATGAAATAAACTAACTTATAAAAAAAGGTAAAAGTAAAAGGTAAAAAGTAAAAAATAATAATAATAATAATAATGAAAAGCTACCTAAGGTGAGTAACAGAGACAGGGGGGTTGACGCCGGGGGGGAGGAAGGTGGTCGGCCGGCGTGAGTTCGGACTCTGGCGAGGGTTGAACAGCGCCGGGATTGCTGGTCGTCGGCGGCGAGGCAGCGCTCGGGCTCCGGTGGTATTGGAGTCGTGATCTGCAGTGGCGGGCGAGGGTGATCGCGGTCCGGTGCGGGCGGGATGCTGAGGCGATGGTGAGCGGAGACACGGCAGGGGCTCGGTGCGGGGGTTTCGCGGGCTACTGCGAATCGTGGTAGCGGCGTCGTTGGTGCGGCGATGGCGCCGAGTGCTGGGCTGAGGCGAGCGGCGCGGTGGCGCGCGGATGTCAGTGTCCAGGAGGGTGGCACGGAAGTGATTGCTATGGCGGCGATCGACGGATCACAGGGAGCGCGGCGTCCAGCAGAAGTGGCGCGGGCCTTCGGACGGAGGCGGTGCGGTGGCGCGGCGAGGTCAGGAGCGGCGAGCTTCGGAGCTCCGGCGTCGGGTTGGGCAGCAGCAGGTCGCGGGTAAAGCGGCACGGCGGTGATGGGAGACGCGTGCGGCAGGTGCAATGGAGGAAGATGAACAGTTACTTTATTTTGCTTTTTTTTTTTTTCTCCCTCTTTTGCCTATTCGCACGTCCACTCTCTGCACTCACGTCTCTTTCACTCTCTCTTTTTGACTTTTCCCTCTCTCTGCTCACTCCCTTTGCCGCCGTTGGTTTCTTTCTTCTCTGCAAATGGTCAGAAAAAAAGAAAAGAAATGGCTCCACCTTTTGTCTTTGTACGGTGGAGAAGGGGGGCTTCTTTCTCCTTTCCTTTTTTACCGTCTCTGTCGCGCGAGTTCTTTCTCACGATTTTTGGTCTTCCTTGCACGAATTTTCTCTCGCACGATTTTTTTTGAATTTTTCTGGTCGTCTGAAAATTTTTCTGAATTCGCTCCCCACGAATATTGTGCAGGTCAAACCCTTTTTACAGTGTTTCTGATCGGCCGCATTAAATCATGGATGTAAATCGAAGCATGATTTAAGTAATCGTTCGATTTTGCAGATCAATTCTTTCTATTTTATCAAAATTCTTGCCATTTATTCACCTGATTTTAAAATTGTTACTGCATTTAATAAAATCCGGACATCCATCATAATTTCATATTTCCTTGCATACCTTAATCAAATCAATTTCCCCCATTTTCATTTCATTTCTTTTTATTTGTTCAAAATATAATTTTATTTTTTCAAAATTAGGTATCAACAAGTGCTAATAAGTTTATTTCGAAATCTGAAAGCATGAGCCAGGTACATTTGCTAGGATGAATAGTCGTAGATGCTTTTTTCTAGCAATGTAGGATCAATCCTATGAGTAGGACATACTGCTTGTTCTTTTTCTTTTTCTTTTTTTAATTCCATTGCAAACTATTCCCTCAATTTCTTTTTCTGGGATAAGTGAGCCCGATGACCTAGAAGATATATCATATGAAATTCTTGTCCGAATTATTTCTTTATTTAGCTTTTCTACGTTCAATTTCATCGATCTACTTTTATTAAACTTAATTTCTATTTCTCAATCTTTATATTTACTAGAAAAAATACCATAAATTTTTTTAAAATATGTTCATTGTGATTCCAACACCTTTAAATTTCCTTTTAAGATCTTCAAAAACACCAAATTTATACTTGCTTGACACATGTCTTCTTCAATTCTGGTCAAAGGTCATCCTGAAAAATCCTACTACTTACGCGGACAACAGAATGCAAGAGAAGTTGATGTGGCGCCATGAAAACAACGACGTCAGAATGGTGGCTAACGTGGACTACAAGGGCGCCGTTTTGCGCTCTCTTAATCTCGGTTGCCGAAGTCAATTTGGGTCAAATTTCTAGGGTTCGTGGTTCGTGGTTCGTGTTTGCCCTCCCTCTCGGTACCTTGCCAAATCCGAGGCTTTTTAGCCAAGATATATCCAAATCAAGCTTCGATTCAACTTGGGTGACTGATTACGAGTTCACATTGCTCCAAATCCGTGGTGTTTTTCTGATTCTGGGTTTCGCCACCTTTTCTTGCTCCTTGGTTATGTCATTACCAGAGTTTGTGCATTTTCTTTGCCTTGTGCATTTTCTTTGCCTCTTCAAGATTCTTGTGAAGAGTTTTTGCTTCATGTCCAGCACTTTATAACCCCTCAAAATTGCATTTCTTAATCCGGCAACATGAGGTTCTTTATCTTACATACTCATTAGAAGAGATGGATTATATATTTGCATTGCTCAATTTTGTCAGCTCTTTAATTTTCTCATATGTTTGGTGCATCTACATCTTACCAATATTATGTAAGTTGATCAGGATTATATACCACTAAGATTTGATAATTCAGTGCAAAGATAGTGGTTGAATGTATCATTAGGAACCTGGATTGAGACATTGCTGGTGTGAACTTGGTGCTCTCATCATTGTTTAAAGCTCTGAAGGCCACCCTACTTGGATTTAATGGGCTTATTGGATTTGGTCGTTGGAATCATTTTGCTAAGTGCATTGTTCTTGTTGCGCTGCATATGCTTTTGAATGCTAGGGCCAGAAGATAACATTATATTATGACCCCTAAGCTATAGAGGAGCAGATGTGTGTCTTGGCTTTCTTTGTAAGTATACGAGCTAGCTATGAGTCACTTTGTTATTTGCATCAGTTTTCAATCCACTATGCAATGGTTAAGTTTCGAGATTCTAATTATCATATGTTGTCTAGTGGAAGGAGGTTCTATTGCTGGAGGTGATGGTTTGTCAATTTTCTACAACACACTAGAAATTGATGAGTTAGTACATTGTCATTTGAATTGGTTGCTTGTAATGGCTAGTTGAGTATAGGACCAGTTCATTGCATAGGTTGTTCATTGTGGGTAGCTAGCTCAACATTATGTGTAGCTAGCTCAACATTATGTGCTATGTATTGGCCAATTTAGTGTTAGACACGGATATGGTTGCTTTGCTATGTGTTGTGCATTGTTGAATTTAATTTGATGTGCTGTGTTTGAAGGCCTTTGTTTCACATAATTTCTAGTGTTTCCATTAAATCAACCTATTTGATATATGTTCTGCTGTGCATTGTTTAATTTGAAGTTCCCATGCAAAAGCGTGCACTATTGGAATTTGAATTGATTGCTTGTATCGGGCAAGTTGATGATTGCAGTTTTTTTTTTTTTTTTCAAATGGATTGATCCTAAGTCCTCATTTCATGGTAGAGAAGTGACTTTGGATTGATCAGTGAAAAGAAAGCACTAGTAAATAGAATTGGAAGTGTGGAAGTTAGTTGAAAGTATCTGAGGAAAAAAGTCCACATTCTCAAAATGCAACTAGAAAAGAGTAAGCAACAAGACAACAAGATAAAAGTAGAAGTGTCTCCATTAAAAACAATGGTAAAAATAAGCAAAGGGAAAATGATCTCTGTCCTGATAAACGTAGTGTCTCCATTGGAAACAATGGTAAAAATCTATTTTGGAAGCAAAGGGAAAATGATCAATTTGAGACGCATAGTTGTATCGAAAGGATTGATGTGCCAACCCTAATGTTGAAGTTGGACTCAAAAAATAAAACAAAATTTTTTTAGATTAACAACAATGTTATATTAGGGATGGTTGTGTTGTTTGTCTATCTTTTTTGCTTCTTGGTAGTGTAAGTGGAGGCTAGATGTGAGGCAAAACCAAGGTTATGATGCAAAAAAATATGAAAGTGTGTTAAGTTGTATTAGCAAATCCATGTTCAACTATGTTCAATGTATTAGTGAATCCACTTCAACTGTGTTCAATTGTTTGTAGAGAAAGATGTCATGTTCCCTATACTGCATATTTACTTCAGATTCATGTAGTAATACTGTCATATTATCATGTCGCACAGACTAAAAAGGTAAAGGATTTAGGTCCTCAAGCATTTAATAACTATGGTCGTCCTAATTGGAAGGGGAAGGATTTGCTTGGAGAAGAAGAAAATAAGAAACGGAGCCACCATGCATCCACAAACAAAACAACTATCGCCAATTATATGCTTCCAATGAGGTCTAAAAACCTCTTTTTGCTTAGAACTTGGATGATTACAATAGGAAAACCCAAGTGGACAAGTTGGTATGTGGTTAAGAAAACAGGAATAAGAGGAAATCACAACCAACTTAGACAATGACAATAGAAAAACACCAACTGGACATTAGCTACCAAGATGGTATATGGTTCAGACAATAGAAAAAAGAGGAAATTTACGACCAACTCAAATCATCACAGTAGATCCATCACAGAACAACCATCATAGCCATATGTTGTTGCTCCATTAGTCTTTGTAGTGGTTGCCATACCAAGTCCTTCCTTCTTATCTCTATGCTACAAAGAGATTAGAAGAAGATCAGCATACTCAATCTTGGAATCATCGGTAAGAGCATTCCACAAGAATTAGTTTCCCAAATACTTGCAAACCAATATCATGTCGAAATTCAGAAACTTTACACAATGAATTCCTCAGAAAAAGCTTCACTAGATAACTGTGATTTTAAAAGCATTATCTAGGAATTCTCAGAGTCCAAAAACATTTTTTTTCTTTTTTTTTCTTTTTAATTTCTAAGTTTTTAACCAGGCCATTTGGTAATGTGCGTCAAAAATTAGCTTGAAGGACTATATTGGTAAATTGTTAAAATTATTATGACTGAATTTTGCCAAATTGAAAAATTTATAATTGATCTAAAATCCATATCTCCTTTGTCAACAAGACAGTGATATGGATATAACAACATTTGTTTAGATTAACTACACAGTGAAAAGTGAATATAATAGCTCTTGCTCCAAGACCACGAAACAAGACGACAACGTTGCAAGGACTTTCTACCAGCCACCCCTGAAGTTATGGAATAGAATTTGGGATCTACCTACGCCAAAAAAAAAAAAAAACTGAAAATCTTCCTATGGAGCTTATGTCAAGATACAATACTGACAAAGGAAAATATGTTCAAGAGAAGAATATTACTCGACCCTTTATGCCCTCTATGCTCAAAACATCCAGAGACCGTTGAACACTTGCTTTTCTTCTACAAATGGACTTGAAATGTTTGGTCAAACCCACACCTCAACCTCAACAACAACACAAGGATAGTAACTAGAATGGACAAGTGGTTGGCAAATTTTTTTGAAGCAAGACCGAACTCACCAAAAGAGGGATTAGTGACGGAAGTGCTCTAGCATATCTGGAAAAATCAAAACAATTAGGTCTTCCATGGTAAGCCTCGCCAACCAGACGGCATTGTCGAAGCAGCCCAAGCACGAAGCCAGAGTTTTAGTTGATGGAATCCACGCACACGAAAAGGAAAAGCTAAGATGCGGCATCTACTTGCAAGATGGGAGGCACTGGACAGCCAATCTTTGAAGCTAAATATCGACTACTCGTGGGTGGACAGAGAGATGCCAAGCTCAATCGCAGGGATCTTGCACAATTCAAACGGCGCGATCATTGATGGCTTTGCCAAGGAGATCCATGCTTCCTCACCGCTGCAAGCAGAAACCCTCGCTTTGTTGCACGGTTTGCAACTGCTGAACTAGAGAGAAGAAGTTCACGTGGGGGTTGGAATATAGAGTGTGAAAGTGACAATCTTCTGTTGGTGGAGTTAGTCATGGGCCGAATAGAGGAGTCTTGGGCTGTGAAGGAATTAATTCAAGAGTGCAAGAAGCTCTTGGCCCAAACAACTTGTGTAAATTTACCCATTGTCCTAGAGAAGCAAACCAAGTTGCCGATTAGGTTGCAGAAGCCCACCGACTCAAAACACTTCCCCCAACCTGGATGTTCGATCCCCCATGGTGCCTTTGGAACATTTTATGTTCGGAAAACTATCTATTATCTTTTTGTAATCCTCATTTTAATGAATGAATGAACACACTATTTTAGACAAAAAAATAAAAATAAATTAGGATCCATATGATAGGTTTCAATTTTGTTTTTCTGATAATTATCCCGTTGTAAAGTCAAATCCTCCAAAAACTGTTCACTTCATGTTGTCAAGAGCTCTTTATGTGGGATTGGATTGGACTCAATCTTGGGCTTGCATAGTACAAGATGCACCAAGCCCCAATAGTGTGTTGAAGCATGTCATGCATCCGTAATTCAAGATACATTCAAATAATTCTTTTAATATGGCCAATTTTTTTCTAAATATTTTGACAATTTGCTAATGTAGTCCATTCGGCCAACTTTTGCAGGAAATAATTGACACAGTCATCAAGCATCTTATGCAGCATGGCTGACACCCAACTAAAGCTGACGTGGACAATTTGTGCAATTTTTGAATATTATATCTTATTTTTTTCCTTTTTCCATATATCTTCTTTAATTTCTTTTATTTTTTTTTTAAATGAGATCGTGGATATCAAGCGAGGACATCGTGACCTTTGCCCAAGCCCTTCCCAAGATCTAGGCAAGGACTCTAGGCCCTCATTTAGGGTTGGTTGGCAACCTCGCCCACCCAAAGTTAGAGGAAAAATGAAAGAAAAGAAGAAAAAATTTCAAAAAAGTTCAAAAGATTGCAAAACTTCACCACATTAACACCAATCGTCCTACATATCGATCGTGTCATGTAGTATAACTGGCACTAACTAGACCATCATATTAGTGATTTTCAACAAAAAAATTGCTGAAATGACTAAATTGGCAAATCGTAAAAAAGTATAGGATTAAATCGGCACAATCTTTGATTAAAAACATTGGCACAATTGAAAGGTTTATAACTACATTGGCTGCCGTACAATAAATTCAAGATTTTTCGGACAATAATTTTGAGAAAAATTTGACAAAGTTTTGGCATTTTTTTGTTGTTGGTGTTTTGGCACAGTTTGAGTGTCCCCTCTTTCTCCATGTTCTTTCTATATATGCTATTAGTATTTCCATTAACAATCATTGCAACTCATGTGTCATCCCTACTCTAATTGCGCCACATTTCCATGATTTCCTCTATTTCCATGATTAAAGTTACTTCTAAGGTAATTTTGTGTCATGCAATAACTGCCCCTTCATTCAAGATTCATCTATTCTGTAATTGTTCTAGCGCTTAACTCAAACAATGCAAGGTACCCTTTCCTTATTATAATCGAAATGGCTAGCAACGCACCTCATATCAAAGTCATGCCACACCACCTCTAGGTGAAGTTAAACTAGATAAGATCCAGACTGAAGTTGGGCCTATTATAACTAGAATTCTTATACTTCATTGATAGTTGAAAACTCTCCTCAATATCTCGACCATAAATGTTCATCATCAACCGGAGCTAAATAATAATGTTGTGAAAATCTCTAAAAGGGCAAAAATAATAAAGTAAGAGTACCAATGATAATTGTACGATAAGAACGGCAATTTCCATCTCTCATTTTACTAGTACTTTATCTTTCATTTCATATCATGCTTCCACTAAATAAATTATTTCATCATTTTGACGCCGTACATCCCATGATTGATAAAGCTACTTTTGATTTTTAAAGTGAGCCAACCAACAAAGACTAAGTTAGTATAGGTCGTCTTCACTTTTTGCTAGCAAGGGTTCACATATTATTAGTTCATAATGAAAATTGTTAAGAATTATCACTTTCATTTCTCTGCTTTTATTAAATACTTTATTTTACTGCATTTCATATCATATTTTCACCGTTAAAGTTGTTTCATGATGTTGATGGCACACATCATGCATTTTGATAGAGCTACTTGTGATCTTAAAGTGAACTAACAACAAAGACCAAGTTAGTCTTGGTTGTCTTCACTTTTTTGTTGGTGAGGGTTCACACATTACTCATTCATATTTAAAAATGTTAACTATCATTTTCATTTCTCTGCTTTACTAACACTTTATCCTATTTCATTTCATATCATTTTTCCATCAATGAAATTGTTTCATCATTTTGATGGCATTCATCACAAGATTGATATAGCTACTTTTTATCCTTAAAGTGAGCCAACCGACAAAGACAAAGCTCGTCTTGGTCATCTTCATCTTTTTTTGCTAGTGAGGGTTTGTCACGCCCCAATCCCCAAGCGTGTGCCCATCCTTCAGTGGTCGATAAAATTTTGTGACTTCCCAGGATAAGTCGCCAACCCTTTCTTTTTATTGCACATGCGGAAGCGAATAACAAATCCCTTAACAGTAACCATCTCGGGATAAACAAGCAGGACAACATATTCTCAAACAAAACATACTTTTAAATACACACTGAGTCAGGTACAAAAGTCTACAACGAAAAGACTTCAAAAGACTGACTCTCCAAAAGAAACGATTCTATCTGATCTACACTTCAGATCACCTCAGTTCGACTCTAGGTTCTCCACTCTACGATCCTGAAAAATTAAGCCTACGACGGGATGAGATATAAATATCAGCAAGTTCACGCTCTAAACCCCGATTAGGAGGGTAATATGCCTAGAGCGTCCTAACCGCACGATCATACAAGCACGGAGACTTACCTTGTCTTAGACCCTCCCTACAGGTCAGTACAGTTCATATTCCACCTATATCCATATAGCAAATCCACACATCAATTGAACAATTAAATCAATCACTGCTCACACAAGCAAGAATTACCAACACATATCGGTCCATCAATTTCACTCAACATGCACTCCAATTAATTATAACTACCCACACAAGCAATTTTACTCGACACACGCCGGTCCTCCATCCATCGACACACACCGAGGATAGGTAACGTCCACCGACACACAATAGAGATAGTTTACATCCACCGACACATGCCGAGGATAGGTAATATCCACCAACACATGCCAGGAATAGGTAATATCCACCGACATGCCGGGGATAGGTTCTCTTAACCAACACACGATAATTCAATTTCAGCCAAGGACATTGTGCTTTGCACTCACATGCCTCTATTAAGGTAATGACCTTGGCCCATTTTCTTCTTATTAAAAACATCCAGTGAAAATATCATGTGTGGGTACATGGTCAAATCGAACCTGAAAAATTGATATCCTCCTTTTTAAAATCCCACTATTTTATATAGTATATAAAATTATTTTCGATATTAAAACCCGACACTTGGGATTTTTTGAATAATTATTGGAAATTCACAATTTTTGGGATAAATGACCAAAAATCCACTCGTACTCAATTTGCACAATTTAACACTCAATTGTAGAAATTAACCACATCATTGCAATCAACACAAAATACCAGTCATCGGCTATCCCGGTCTAATTTCCGGAAAATAATTAATAATTAAATAATTACCGAAATTAATTAAATAATACAACTAATTGCTATAAATAGGAACTTAAGCCGGAAAAAGCCTAATTAAATATCGAGACGGGCCCGGAAAATTCCCGAACCAATCTAGATAATTAATACAACCTATTTAGTCTCTAATTAATCTAATCTAACCCCTAACATGCAAAATTGGATAATTAAATCAGTAATCTAATCTAATTAACCACATAATCCATAATTAACTTAAACTAATCATCCCTAAACGTTATTAGCCTACTAAGTAGAGTTTAGTGCATAAACTCACCAGTTTAGCGTGAAAACCAATTCACCGACAGTAAAAACCCGAACTTTTGGCAGCGTCAACGGACACTTGGATCGGGCCAAAAAGGCCTTGCAAGCCCACAGCAAACTGCTGGGCTTGGCTGAACTTGCGGCAGGAGAATTCAACTAGACTGGGCTGCTGCACTCGGTTTAATGGGCTGGAAGATTGCGGGCTGAATTGGCGCTCAAAGTCGTGGCCTTCGCTGGGAATTTGACTCGATGGATGAAGAGAGCTGCTCGGCCCGACGCTCGGTGGGAGTTCTGTGAGTCGCTGCTGGGCCGAACAAGCAAAAATGAAGGAGCTGCTGGCGTTGATTCAGTCGTTACTGCTGGAGGTTGACCGAATGTGTGGCAGAGATGGATGGACGATGCAGGCGTGGCAGCGTGGAGAGGAGATCAGTGGTGAGACCAAAGATGGTGGGGCTGCTGCGTGGCTGCTACAGAGTTCCGTCGTTGCTAGGGGGAAAATTTGACCCGCTAAAGTTTGACTGGAGGGTGAGCTGGCGGTCAAAGATGGGGCAGGGAGATGGAGCTGCTTCAGCGGCTTGTCTTCGTGCAACTGGATGAAGACACGAAGAAGGAAAAAGAACGAAGGGGCAGAAGGCTTCGGTGGAGATGGCGGTCAGCTGCAGAGAAGAAATGAAAGCGAAGCAGAAGACCGAAGGAGCTGCACGCTCCTTCGGAGAAAGTGAGAGAGACAGAGGCTGTGAAGGAGGGAGACAGCGACGGGAGGGCCAGCTGGTTTTGCTTGATCAAAAAGATTGGAACAAGGGCAAAGTCAACAAAATTTATCCCCTCCAATGGATGCTTTGTCCCCTATTTCTTTCTTGAAATAATGTCCCACAATAATCTAATTTGAAGCCAAAAATTCCAGCCCCTTGCCTAGCTCCGAATTCTTCAAATTTGGACTTCATTCCTTCGCGAAATTTCCCCATTCAACATCCAATTTTGATGAAGAAAAAGTCCACGCAATTTTTATAATTTCCTTTCACCAAGTAGCTTCGGTAAGGAGGCTAAAAATTCATTCGATTTGGCCCGTCCGAATTTCCGTTATTTTTCGAATCATCCGAAACGATTTTCCGTAAAGATCCCGAACTCGCCGAAAATTCTTCGGATGATAAGTTGACGTTTAAAATAAATCGTGACATAACAAAACTTTCAATTTCTGAAATTGAGTTCAAATTCATGGTTAATTTCAATCTAATTCGATTTTAGCGTGACCTAACCTACCATGTAACTTTTAAGAATTTTTAGTGCAATTGACCCGTTGTCAATTATTTTCGAGCCACATCGTACATCTTCGACACATCAGTGACTCTCAGTTGTCGTGAAAATCTCATGGTTTCAAATACGGGCACAAGGTACCAAAAACGACAGAAAAATCGATCTAGTGCCGATCGACGAGAATTTTGCAATCAGGTGGAATCACCCACACTTAATCACATACTTCTGTCGAATTGACTTATCTTCGGTTTCTGATCGATTTTTGATTGTGCCATAATGACCTTTATAGACTAGCACGATTGAGCAATCGATTTCTGGTCGAATTCTCAAGTCTATTGCGTTTAGATTCCTTAATTACTTCTCCAGATAGTCTAGTTATCTCATGAGTGATCAGCTCAGATGATAGTACTATAGGCGCACCGATGAAAAACCCGATTAATTAAATTGAAAACAGGACTGAAATTCCAAGATGTCACAGGGTTCATACATTCATATTAGAAAAAGTTGACAACCATCATTTTCATTTATATGATTTACTAACACTTCATTTTACTACATTTCATACCATATTTCTACTGATGCAATTGTTTCATCATTTTGATGGCATGCATCACACAATTGATAAAGCTACTTTTGACCTTTAAAGTGAGCTGATCGACAAAGACCAACTTAGTCTTGGTCGTCTTCACTTTATTGCTGGCAAATTCGTACATTATTGGTTCATATTGAAAACCTACGCTCAGTTCCAACCACACAGTCATAGACCTAGACCCATCTTTTTCTTGAGAGAGAGAGAGAGACTTTTCTTTGTGAAAATATTCATCATCAACCAAAGCTAAAGAATAATGTTGTGAAAATCTCTAAAAGGGCAATAATAAAAAAGTAAGAGTACGAATGATAATTGTACGATAAGAATGGTAATTTTCATCTCTCATTTTACTAGTACTTTATCTTTCATTTCATATCATGCTTCCATTGAATAAATTATTTCATCATTTTGACGTCGTGCATCCCGTGATTGATAAAGCTACTTGTGATTTTTAAAGTGAGCCAACCAACAAAGACTAAGTTAGTCTAGGTCGTCTTCTCTTTTTGCTAGCGAGGGTTCACACATTATTAGTTCATAACGAAAATTGTTAAGAACTATCACTTTCATTTCTCTTCTTTTATTAAATACTTTATCTTACTGCATTTCATATCGTATCGTATTTCCACCGTTGAAGTTGTTTCATGATGTTGATGGCACGCATCATGCATTTTGAAAGAGCTACTTGTGATCTTAAAGTGAACCGACAACAAAGACCAAGTTAGTCTTGGTTGCCTTCACTTTTTTGTTGGTGAGGGTTCACACATTAGTCGTTCATATTTAAACATGTTAACTATCATTTTCATTTCTCTGCTTTACTAACACTTGATCATATCGCATTTCATATCATTTTTCCATTGATGAAATTGTTTCATCATTTTGATGGCATGCATCACAAGATTGATATAGCTACCTTTTTTATCTTTAAAGTGAGCCAACCAACAAAGACAAAGCTCGTCTTGGTCGTCTTCACCTTTTTTTGCTAGTGAGGGTTCATGCATTCATATTGGAAAAAGTTTTTTTTTTTTTTGGGCTGCATATTGGAAAAAGACCAAGTTAGTCTTGGTCGTCTTCACTTTATTGTTGGCAAGTTCGTGCATTATTGGTTCATATTGAAAACCTCCACTTAGTTCCAGCCACACGGTCATAGACCTAGACCCATCTTTTTCTTGAGAGAGAAAGAGACTTTTCTTTTTGGGTCTCACTCAATCTCTATCTATCGTGTACAGCGGGTGCACAATGTTGCCACCTGCATAAAAGATAACAAAGTAGAAATTTGCACCCCCTAATATAGAGATAATTACATATCCCATCTGCCCAACTTACTCTTTACATCCTAAGTCTCACGTCTTTACATTTGTCTATCATGGTGACCACCTACCATACTTTTGCTGAGTTGAGGACATCCGTAGATAAGAGTAACAAAGATGAAATAACAAATAGATCGTGTGACTAAGAGAGTGCTAACGATCTCATAATAGTGACAATATAATTTGATAGACATTATAAGTTCTCTAGACCATAAAGCCATTGTTATCATGCAACTTAACACTATTTACACATCTCTCCTCTCAATTGTATAGTGTCTTGTCACTACCCTCTAGTGATGCCAAGCAATTGTTGAATCCATGAGATAACCACCACCACTAGTCACAAGGTTGGATCAACCGCTCATCCCTAATCTCTCGCTTGCAAATGCCTCTGGCTGACAAATCCATTAAAATCCTGTATTTCGGCACATTTTTTATATTTTTAATTTGCTTTTGATAAAGTATATGATTTTTTTTTCCAATATTGAGCGAAATGTCAATTGCTACTTCATTTTTTTCTTTTTGTGAATAATGCCAGCTTTTACATGTTACAGTGGACAACACGCGGAAATAAGAAAGGAACAAAATTATTCTTCCCATATTTATGACAATTTTAAGCTTAAGACTTGGCTTTATAGAGATGCGTTTCTAACGCACGAGAAGCAATTTCGCTATGAAGTCAAGGTGGGACAAGATGCTCTTACCCAAATAGGTGCAATTAAGTGATGGAACCTAAATGACCAAGGAGTGGCGAGATACTCTACCAAGTCATTCCTGAAATCACTAGCTTTTCTCCAGATGAAAAGAGAAAAATTCATTAGAGAGAGATAATAGTTAACAAAAAAATGAAAGAAAATATATCAACACAATGAAACAAAAAGATAAGTGCATAAATGTTAAGCATCGACAAATTAATAAAGGTTTGTATAATTTGTAGAGTAATACATGTAAGGTAGTTTGTTGATTATTCATTGATTTAGTAATAGGATTCAGACATAAAGAATAGATATGTTGACAGAATTTTTATTTGGTCTACTGTCAATATTAAAAATTATTTACGCTTTAATATATAATTAACATGTTAAAAGTTTCTACTACATAGCTATCTTGAAACACACATGTCACATGTTCAATGTTAAATCCGTTAGAAAAAATTACATTGGTATTAAAATAATTATAATCCTTAGCGAATTAGGCATATGCTCATTCAACATTGATATATATATAATATGAATGGAAATGAGAATGTCGTGAACTCAATTCGTCTTAAGCAAGAAAAGAACTTTCGTGTATGAGAGATCATTCTATACATTAAGTAGAGCTTAGTAAAATTTAATGTGATTGCAGGATTTATTCAATTTTAAAAAGAAGAGGAAATGCAAAATACTTACTAGACATACTATTTAATAACAAATACCATCTAAATTACTACCGAACATACAAAGAAATGTGTCTATTAGAATATACTATCTTGAGAAGATGTGTCTGCATTTATTTTATATAAAAAAAAAAGGCGTTCATCTCTACGGTGTTTGTTTCCTATATTTGTCAAATTATATTTGGCAGTTGGTGCTACTAGAGGGTGAGACGAAAAGAGAACATATGAGAAAGAATCTTGGTTACACTTCTAACAATTTATTATGCTTATGTTTAATTGTGTTTCTTTTGCAATTAGCAAAGAGTACTGAAAATTGCTGTTTTTGTGATGAAGGTCTTTCTAGTTCACCCCTTGTTTATGTTGTCTGAGGTGCTCTGCCACGCAATAGATAACATATCTGAATTCTGCATTATGCCATCCAAGAGATCTTATATTGGGCAGGCTTATCCTCTTGTTGATATTCCTCATGCTAGGATGCTTCTGCCTCTTAACCTAGCAATGGCAGAAGGGCCCGTTCATGTAAATGCTAGGCAATATCATGAGATTTCGAGACGAAGACAAGCACGTGCTAAGCTTGAAAAGCAAAAATCAAAGTTAGAAAAGTGAATTGCCTTTTTTATGCATGTTGATTTGGAAGCTCCTTCCGGACTTCACCGGTTATAAAAATTAATTATAAAGCTTTTTTTTTTAATTTTATTTGAAGGTGTTCCGCTTGTGTTTGCTTCCATAGCCACATGCTATACTGTCATTAGATGCTATTTTTAGGAAATTCTATTTTGTGGGAAATAGTCTGACTGTATGCTTCATCTTCGTTACAGCTTTTGCAGCTATCTCAGCATCTAATTCATTGGGGATAAACTTAATTGATATCTTTTCTTTGCTCGTTCTCTGATATGGTGTCATTCCTCTCTCTTGTCTTGGTTTAATTGGATCTACAGCCGTATCTTCATGAGTCGCGGCACCAGCACGCCATGAGAAGAGCCAGAGGAAGTGGAGGGCGGTTTCTTGATCCAAGTAAAATCAATGCTTCGAATGATGCAGCTGAAGAGAAGGGCACAAATTCTGCTCCTGCTCTATCTCCCAATCTGCCAGTTCATTGGGCTCTGTTTGGCACCTATCTCCTATGAAATCTGGAATTCATCTAGTAGTCACATGGCTGGAAGGTCGGTGGTGTCAATAGTTCAATGTGATTTAAGTTTTCAAGAAATCCGAACTGAACCAAATTATAGGTGTGAGCGGCTAAATCAAACCAAATTGCAATCTGAACTAAATACGACCCAAATGAAAACCTGATTCAATTTGGTTTAGTTTTCTCTTCTTCTTTCTTTTTTTTTTTTAATGAGAAAAACTGTTGACAGGAATGCATTTTAGTCTATAAGCGAGCAATTACCATTAAAATAATTTTTTCCCTCAAAAAAATGAATATATGTAAAAGCTATGCATGTGCTTCTTCTTTTTTCTAGTTTCCTCTGGATCATGAATTACTTTTCTTAACAAGAAATTTTCATACATGATAGTAGTATATATACTAGACTGAATTTTGGTATGGAAATAAATATGAGTTACACGTGAATCTTGCTCCTCTAAATCTAACAACCCGATTGACCTTTAGCAAATGTATTAGCCACTTGAGATACTTGCTCATGTTGGTCCATGCTGCTTTTATTTACCGTCTTTGGAATTCCATCATTCATGCATCACGTGGTATTTGTACTCATTTGTGGAATTTATAGTTCATCTTTATCATTACGTACACAGTGGACTAGTCCACTCTTAATTTTTTCAAAACCTAATGAATATGTGGCCCCTTCCTCCATTATTTGTGTACTTCCTCTACTTTTTTATGGGGCCATAGGCAGATAACTTACAAAATCCAAATGCTTGAGAATGTAATTCAACTAATATCAAGATAAGGATCAAGACCAAATGAATCTTCCTTTGACAGATCGGTCAAATCAATACTTTAAAAGTTCGACAGATCGGGTCAAATCAGTACTTTAAAAGCTCGATTGTTTAATGACCGTGCTATGAAGGACTGAACATTTACTCTTAATTTGTGCATAGACATGTGCGAATCATGTGTCTGCATCCGTATAGCTGCACATCACTCGTCAACGAGAGAGCCAACCCCAGAAAACGCGTGAAGGACGAGGGGGACCCCCGGAAGTAAATGAATAAAGAGGAAGGTTCGTCACTGCGCTGCATTGCTTGACCTTGACCTGCTCACGCTATCATCCACGGCCATTTAAATGTGTTATAAACTAAATTTTTATGTTGCATTTAAGAAATTTTCTTTTCGTCAATGTTTGCGATAGGAACGGTGCACAAATCGGTAGTAATTTTTATTATCTTTTTGATACCTATAAAAAGTCTAGTTTCCTACGATACGCACGCAACTTGAGATTTTCTTTCGAAATATAGAAGACACATCGAAATAGGAGTTTCCTCCTTCATCTTCACTTCGATATTCTGTTATATTCTTTTTCATATTTTAATTAACTCAAGCTGATAAGTCATTGATACGTTACGGGTTAGTTAAAAGTAATTTACTTGACTATTTAGCTATAGTGATGGATGGTGACAATTGATTAAGTGACACTTTTCATCAATCAAATGCGATTTTGTATTTCATCAGCAGTTGCCGAGGGCTTCATGGCCATTGCCTAGTGTTCGGCAAGCCTCACTAGAGCCTCACTGGCCATTGTGGAGGAAAAAAGCAAAAGAAGGAAGAAAAGAAAAAAAAAGAAAAAAATTCAAAAAAAATATATCATTAAAAATTGTCAATGTCAATGCCGGCCGGCGTAAATTGGCTGGATGGAGCGAACTAGCACAATTACAAAATATTTGGAATTGAATTGGCAAAGACAAACGTTTAGGATTCAATTGGTATAATTATAATAGTTTTAGAATTTTTTCAGTAAATTTCCCAAAAAATAGGCTCTCTTGGCTCTCTGTCCCCTCATCACTGAAAATAAAAATAAAACAATGCCAAGAGTTCAGAATAATTTATGCAGTATGATCCAAAGCATTAGCAAATTAATTAGAGTATTTTAAAGCAAAAATCATTTTAGTTTTCTTCAATCCAAGTGCATGGGACACAACGTCTTCCATTGTGGAAGAAAAAAAACATGCCACGTGATTCACGTTCATCTTCTACTTTTTTTTCTGGAGGGCCAACAATATTCCCAAGTGCTGTTATGGATGGTTTGCGCAAATAAAGCATTGGGCTTCTTCCACAATGTACCTAACTCGAGAAAAATGAAAGTGATTTTTGCTTCAACAATGAGAGAGATACGACACTCCAACATCGCACCACGATTAAAGAAATTAGAAAGCAATCATTTTCGCTTTAATAAAAGTGAGCTTTGCTTTCATTTTCCTTAGATTGAAAAGATGGCAACACCCATTTCATTAGTCAAGCACAAAGAATCATGATTGTCGTAGGATAAATTAGTCCGATGATTTTGCCATTCAAAAAGAGATTTTTGTTGTGAAAAGCGGTTTTCCTTCTAAAAAAGGAGAGGGAAAAAAAAAGTTGAAACATGAGAGCTGGGTCATCGAAAGTTGTTTCATTTGAGACAACAATTTGATTTTTGTGTTCATCTTGATAGAGCAAAAATTATTAAACTGATACTTGTCCCAAAAAATTATTGAGTAGATATAACTCTGCTTTCAGGCGTTAAAAATTATCAAGTAGAATCTTTTTTTTTTCTTTGCTCAGTTTTAATGTGTTTAAAGGGATCTACAGCAAAAGATCTTGAAGAGTCACCCATCTCGATAATGTTCCCAGTGTTTCTCATGAAAAAAAATGATGACTAAATTATCTAACAAACAATTGGAGAAGTCACAATTGGCTATGTTAATTAGTGTTCTCCACCTATGAAGCTTTTACATTTCTATTCTTAAGGAAAGGCGGACAAGAAGTCCAAAATCTTGTATATGGAATACAATCAAGTCCTAAATTCAATTAAGTCCCAAACCTTCTTCAAAAGTGCAATTGAATCTTTTTGATGGACAATATCCAAAATTGTTTCATGTCACTCAACATAATTTTAGGATGTAATTGCATTTTTCAATAAAGGTAGAGGAATTAATTCAATCAGTTTAAAAGTAAAGTACTTAAATTGCATTGTTTGCTAAAGGTTTAGGACTTGATCGAAATAATTTAAAAGTTTAGGATTGAATTACATACATATAAGATTTCGGACATTTAAGAGTTGTAATGCAATTTTTTTCCCTAAGGGAAACATCTCAGAGATATTAAGAAGTAACAGATGGAATAAAGTTATGCGCACGGTACATGAGAATTTTCCCTTTTTCCACTTCAACAAGAATATAAAGGGACTCCGCCCATACCTGCTTTCTCCATTAATTTTTGGTCCATGCACTTACGAAAGTTGAAAATCATGTCGACCTCAGTGTTTCAAATTCTTCTGCTTCTGGTTTCCCTCAAGTTGCAAGCATCAGGTGCTGCACCTGGACTTGCGAAGCCTAACTGTCCTGAAACATGCGGGAACGTCACCATTCCCTTCCCCTTCGGAATAGGAGCCGAGTGTTTCTTCGAGGAATGGTACCAGATCGTCTGCCAACAAAACAACACGGTTCCCATTCTGAAGAAGATTGGATTGCGAGTTCTCAACATTTCACTCCCCGATGGAGACGTGGATGGCATGATTAACGTTAGTCTTCCTGTAATTTACTCAAATGCAAGTTGCGGGGGTGATGGACGTGCTGCGCGTGTAAGCTTGGAAGGAAGTCAATTTGTCTTCTCCCAGAAAAGGAATGTCTTTACATTGGTCGGTTGCAACACCCTGGCCACACTGGATACCACGATTTCAGCTGTTGTCGGTTGCAGGTCGAGATGTGCTGGAACCAACACCAGCATTAGCTGGAATGGTGATTGTTCCGGGAGGGATGGCTGCTGCCAGACTATGCTCCCTCGTAACCTTCAGGGCTTTAGTGTGGATTTCAAAGAAGAAGGTGGACATGAGGGGTGCAAGTACGCTTTCTTGAGGTCTGACTTTACAGGTTTATATGATTTGAAAGTGAATGAGACGGTTCCAGTGGTGCTGGAATGGGGGATTGCGAACGATACTGAATATGGACGCAGGCTTATCCAGCAGTCGAAGACTAGTTATCCTTCCTCTTGTCGCAGATACAGCGTTGACAACAGTGAAATGCTATTTACACAGTGCTATTGCACACGGGAGTATGGTGGTAACCCATATCTTATGGAAGGATGCAAAGGTAACCCATTCCATGCTATCACGTTCCGTATTTTTTATTTTGATATATAATAGGGAATGTGCTTTCACATTCCGTATTTAGGGGCCTCATGCAGTGAAGTGGTTTGTTCATTTCCAGATTTTTCTGAGAAGAACGCATTCACACTGTATAATGATTGTATACATGCTTTTCTACCTTCTTTTTGTTAGTTTTTCCGCCCAAGATTACACAAAGTGAACGCACTTTCAAACAAAATTGATCAAATTACATTGATAATAATTTACTGGAATTACAGGGGAACAGGACAGTCCTTTAGTTAGAAGCACAATATTTTAGTCATGGAATTAACAATTTATGAGGAAATGTGACCTACTAGTTTCCGTAATTTTACTCAAGGAGATCGGTTTTGCTGTTAATATATTTGCTGCTGGTTTCACAACCATTAGGAGCTGCACCTGGACCTCAAGGCCATGACTGTGCTGAAACATGCGGGAGCGTCACCATTCCCTTCCCCTTCGGAATAAAAGCCGGGTGCTTCTTGGATGACTGGTACCAGATCGACTGCCAACAAAACAACAGGGTTCCCATTCTGAAGAAGATTGGATTCCGAGTTCTCAACATTTCACTCCCTAATGAAGACGTGAATGGCATGATCAACGTTAGTCTTCCTGTGATTTACTCAAGTGCAAGCTGCGGGGGTGACGGAAGTGGTGCAATGGTAAGCTTGAAAGGAAGTCAATTTGTCTTCTCCCAGAAATGGAACACCTTTACAGTAGTCGGTTGCAACACTCTAGTGACAGGGAACAATACAGAATCAGCTGTTTTCGGATGCCAGTCGAAATGTGCCGGAACCGACTTCACCATTAGGAAGAATAGTGCTTGTTCTGGGAGGGACGGATGCTGCCAGAGTTTGCTCCCCTTGAACCTGCAGGGCTTTGGTGTGGATTTCAAAGAAGAAGGTGGACATGGGGGGTGCAAGTACGCTTTCTTGAGGTCTGATTTTACAGGTGTTTATGATTTGAGATTGAATGATACGGTTCCAGTGGTGTTGGACTGGGGGATTGCAAACGATACCAACTATGCAATTAACCGTATCCAGCAAGGTTACTACGATGATTCTTTCCACTGTATAAGTGTAGAATATTCGGCCCGTACAAAAAGAGGAAGTATATATGATAGATATGGAAGCTACATCGTCGACAGTGGTGAAATGCTATTTATGGAGTGCCATTGCGCTAAGGGGTATCGTGGTAACGCCTATGTTGATGGAGGATGCAAAGGTAACATATTTCATGCTATCATATTGGGAATTTAAGTGCACCACAGCGAAGTGGCTTGTTCATTCCCAGATTTTTCTTTGCAAAAAATTTATTCACGCTATTTAATGATCATATATATGATTTTATTTTTATTTTTTTGCCCAAAAATGCACAAAGCCGATGCACTTTTAAACAAAATTGAACTTATTATATTGATAAAATTTTACTGGAAATAAAGGGGAACAGGACAGTCCTTTTGTTACAAGCACGATATTTTAGCCCCGGAATTAGCAATTTTATGAGGAAATGCGACCTACTAGCCTCCTTAATTTTACTCAGGAAGATGGTTTTTGCTGCTAATATATTTATGATATCATTTGTCATCAGCCGAATGTGATCCAAAGCGGTGCCCCGGGACTTGTGTGTACAAACGGGGCTCCTTTCGCTGCGTCGGTGGTGGAAAGACCAAGTTCATTCTTATTGGTAAGCAGATCTTTTAACCTAGAATTTTAGACCGCTTCATTCTGGAGAATTGCTAGAAAAAGAACAGCATAGCATAAATTATGTTCAGAAAAGGTACATAAATAAGATTTACATTACCCTTCGTTCTAACATGATTGCGTAATGATTATAGATAAGTTTCCATCAATAGTATCTATCAGGACAACCTCAAAACTTTCTTCGTGCACGAATACTTATATTTGATAGCTAAGACAGCACTTAGAACTTTTCTAATGTTGCCGCTTCAGATCTATCAAAAGATGACCAAGGTTCCTACTTACTCTTGTCGTATTTGAATTGGAATTATTACAATCATAATCAAGATGAATGCTGGTAGGAATATTTTCACTTTCATCAATGGTTTTCTCATTTCCTAGTAAGGAAGATTAGTTGTACAATCCAGATGTATGTATAAAAATATCACTTGATGGAACTTAGCAGGAGACAAATTAATTGTTCAAGATTGTTAAGAAAAATCCACATGAAAGGAGCTCCGGTTAATCACTCTTATATGATTTCCTCTTAATGAGATTCACTAAAATATTTTATGATAAGACCTTATAGATAAAAGAAGGGTGCATTTTTTGGACTTTTGCCCCATAATTTTTTGTAATGCAGGGGTTGGGGCAGGCCTTGGGGCACTACTTTTGTGTCTTGTCTTATGGAGGCTGTACAAATACATCAAGAAGAGAAAAGAAATCAAGCTTAAAGAGAAGAACTTCAAACGTAATGGTGGTCTTTTGTTGGAAAGTGAGCTATCTTCTGAAGGCCATGTCGAGAAAAACAAATTGTTCAACTCCAAGGATCTAGAAAAGGCTACTAACAATTTCAATGAGGATAGGATACTTGGGCAAGGTGGACAAGGTACCGTTTACAAAGCAATGTTAACAGATGGAAAAATAGTTGCTATTAAGAAATCAAAAGCAATAGACGAGGGCAAAGTCGAACAATTTATAAATGAAGTCATCATTCTCTCACAAATCAACCATAGGAATATCGTTAAGTTATTGGGTTGTTGCTTGGAGACAGAAGTCCCACTTTTAGTATACGAGTTTATACCAAACGGGACTCTATACCAATATTTGCATGACCCAAAGGAAGAGTATCATGTATCATGGGACACACGCCTACGAATTGCAACTGAAATTGCAGGAGCCTTATTCTACTTGCATTCAGCAACCTCAATTCCCATTTATCATCGAGACATCAAGTCCACTAATATCCTCTTGGATGAGAAATATCGGGCCAAAGTGGCAGATTTCGGTACTTCCAAGTCTGTTTCCCTTGATCAAACTCATGTAACCACGTTGGTGCGAGGGACTTTTGGCTACCTAGATCCCGAGTATTTCCAATCAAGTCAATTTACAGACAAAAGCGATGTGTATAGCTTTGGAGTTGTTCTTGTTGAACTCTTAACATGACAAAAGCCAATCTCGTTGCTAAGGGAACAAGAAGGCAGAAGCCTTGCGACCTATTTCATAATTTCGATGGAAGAAAATCGATTGTTCGACATTGTAGATGCTCAAGTTTTGAAAGAAGGTAAGAAGGAAGAGATTGCATCAGTTGCTAACCTTGCAAAAAGATGCTTGAACTTGAATGGGAGGAACCGGCCTACAATGAAAGAAGTGGCAATGGAGTTAGAGGGGATGAAGAAGCTCCCAAATCCTTTGGGTATTCGGCAAAATCAAGAGGATGGGGAGGCAACTAAATCTTATGTTGCTGCATGTGAATCCAGCAAGTCAAACATCGATGCAGATGTCATTACATTTTCAGATGTGCAGCCATTCTTACCTAGTGAGTCGTGGTGAAGATCTGTTTTGCCTCTACACTTATGAGTTATATTGCTGTGTTTGTCATGGAAATTGGTTTTCGGAGCAAAAGATACAGAAAAAGAGGGAAGGGAGGAAAGCTTGTTAGTTTACTAATAGGAGAATTTTGGTTAGTTATTTATTGTTAATGAACTTATATTTAGTGTTTGGGATCAATGAACTGTTAAGTCATGCTAATCCCAAGTTTATTCTAGTCCTGTAATTAGCATGATGCCGTGATTTCAGTTCATCTTGAGATCTTTGAATATTTGCCGTCAATTCGATTGTTGCAAAACTTACATCGATCATGCATGGCACCAGCCTTTGCAAATCAATTAGATTTGTCCTTGCTAGGAAGGAAGAAAACAAGAAAGACGTTTCCCTTCTGAAAAAGAAGGCGAATTTGCATTCGCTTTCCCCGCTCGTCTCTTCCTCGAAGATCACACCGAATTGCTAGTGGCATAGAGGGATTGTTGCCAATTTTCAATAGCAAAAACAAAACCAGTAAAAAATCAATCGGGCATGGACCAACTCGTATATAAGACATATTTACTCTCCTCATTTAAAGCATAGAAGATGTTGGGTGCTCTTTTTTCATATTTCCATTGATTTTTCACGATAGTAGTGCTTGATTAAATGCCCTTAAGGAACGTAAGTCATCTTGTTCGTAGAATAAAATTCATATAGATCATAAATTAGTTTTATGTATTCATTATTGATGTTGACACCCGATTTTTTGTAAATATTTTAAATATTCATTTATTTTGCAAAAATATAAAAAGTTATAGAAAAAAAGTAAAAAAAAAATCATAAAAAGATGATGATGATGATGATGATGATGATGATGAAGTAATAGTAATGAAAAAATGCATGAGAGTGAAAAAAAAAATGATGAGAAAATAATGGAAAAGTCGAGTTGGCTGGTGTAGCACGGCCCATTTTTTTATTTCTTTTTTAGCCCACTCTTCTATTTTTCTTCCAGCCCATCATCCCTTTTCTCTCCTTTGCGCACGCGCGCCCGCACACGAGGGAGGGGGGGTGAACCCAGCGGCAATGGCGCCAGTCCAGTGACGCCAGCAGCGATGACGCCAGCAGAAGGAATATTCCAGCTGTCGTTGCTCGTCAGAGGAGTGGAGGAAGAGGAGAGAAAGGAGGAAGGGAGAGACGCAGCGAGAAGGGCGTGAGCAAGGCAGAAATAGAGGAGAGAAGGGCTCAGCTCGTGGGGGGTTGGCTAGAGAAAAAATGGGATAAGTATATTAGAAGGGTCAAAAGTCATATATAATGCTCACTTTACTATCAAAATTTTTTGCCAACTCTATTAAATGCTAAATCAAAATAAAAACGATTACTTTAGTGCCAATGGCAATAAATTTTGGCTAAATTAATTAAGTGTAATTTATAATTAAAATTATAATATGACTAGACAAAATTTTAAAAAAAAATCCGATCCACATGATATTTTCACATGACATGCTTGGCACTAAAGTGATTCTTTTTTAACAATGACTAATACTTAAATGATCAATTTTAATAAAATTTGTCACTCAAATAATCAATTTTAATAAAATTAGGTACTTAAATGATCACTATTTATAACTTTTGAATAACATCGTTTAAGAATTATATGTTGACTAAGCACACTAACTAGCCACGTAGGACTGAAAAAATAATAATATATAGACACGTCGGATTTGCAGCCATCCGGATTGGAGTTGGTACTTAGATGATCATTTTTTTCCAAAAAAAAGTAGTACTTAAGTAATTCAAAAAAATCTTTAGCATTAAAATGAGCGTCGTACACAAATACTCAATATACTTCTTAAATGAAACATAGAACGTTCGAGAACCCCGAATTCAAATGGAGAATTTTAAGTGACTCGTGATAGACTGAGATGGGTTTAACATGAAAATGTATTGATTCCAGCCTTTATGCATCATGTTTAGTCCGTAGGTTACAATAAATTTCGCTCTAGAATGCATGCTTAAAATCGCATATCAACCGTTTGATAAAATGGCTGAGAGAATGCCGAGTATTGATTCATCATTGAATCCCGAGATAGATCCATTCATGTTTGCTTCTAGGTTGGTTGAATCTGCTCTGATATTCTTTTTTCTCTTTGTCTGGCTATGTGATTCTATGGGAACGATCGATCGCCGGCGAGCGAGCCGAGAGTCCCCCCTTTGGCTGAAGCTCTCACTCCACATCGGCGAATCCCACTGTCCAGGGCTATTCTAGTTAAGCCATTCTCTCCATATTCGTGTATTTATGTTCGCTTGTATTTTTGATTTGCTGATTTCAGAACCCATGGTTCGCGTAGTTTTTGTTTCGGTGAATTTATTTTGGGTCGCCGGGGTAGACGACCAGTGATGGGCCGGCGGCGGTTAGGGGTAGACGATAGGCCGGCGAGTGGTGACCTGAGTGGACGACCATGGAGGGTCAGGGCTCGGTGGTGGCATGATTGGTCGAGGTCCCCTGGTTCGGTGAAGATGAATTTGCAGGCGGTCGAGGAGATGTTCTCCGACCGCGAAGAAGAATGAAGGTGCAGGAGAAGAAGACAAAAGAGGGAAGAAGACAAAAGGAATAAAAACAATTAAAAAGGAAAATCAATAAAAATACCAAAAATCTAAAATCATATTTAAAAATCCTTTTATAATCCGAAGCGGGTCGGATCCGGATAGACGGGTCGGGACAATGGGTTGGATCAAGTAAACCCGGTCTGAACCCGTTGCCTAACTATAACGATAATAAAAAATATTACAATTTCTAAAAAATTGTAAAAATCATTATAAATCAGAAAAATTATAAAAAAACACTGTATAAATTTACTTAATTGGAAAATTAAAAATTGATAAATTTTAGAAAATTCAGAAAATCATAAAAATTTCGGAAATTTTAAAAAATCATTAAAAATATTTAAAAATTCACAAAATTCAGGAAAAAAATCCAGAAAAATACAAAAACTATGAAAATTGGAAAACTGTTAAAGAGTGAAAATCCAAATTGGACAAGTCTTTAGGACTTTATAATAGGGTTCTTTGTTTTGAATTGTTTTCTCTTTTTTAGAGATCGTTTAGGATATTTATGTTTTTTCTTTGCGATTATACTTGGTTGTGCTTCTTTAATACCTTGGATGTTATTTTCTTTGTTTTAAAATGGTTAGGATGAAAGCTAGAATTCTCCGATAGATTCCCATAACGTTAGTTAGCATTCAATCAAGTTAGGCACTGAAAGGACATCAATCTTATGATTAGTGTAATCAAGTTCTCAAATCTAGAATCTCTGGTTGCAAAAATTGTAAGATATCTTCCCATGTTTTATTTGATTTCTAGCCGACCAAAAAAGATTAGTAGCGGCTCCTAAATCAAAATTTATATAGGATTAATTGATCAAAAAATGAACGTCCGATGTCGCGTGAGAAATGGGCTTAAAAGAATCCATGTTTATAATTGATGAATCATTTGCAATATTAACAATCGAATGGTCCATCCGTGATCATCATTATATGGACCATTCGATTCATCTCATAAGCAAGTATCTTAAACTTAATTTTACCCTCATTGGAAGGGGTCAGTTGCAACAGCTTGAATTATAAATTGAGTACAAAATCATGGAATTTATACTTTGGAATTTTTCGTAGTTCAAACGATCCGAGACACTACTTTTCAACAACATATGCTCCTTGGGTTGTCTAATTTTTGTATTTTCGTCTCGAACTTCACAATTACCAAATTCTTTGAGTAAGAACTTTTCTATTAAGATGAAGATATTGGAATATCAATTTGGAAGAGACGATGAAAGCGGGAGTTCATTTTGGTGATTTTATTTTCACATGTGCATTAGATCTGTTCCATGAAAAACATCAACAACTGTGGTTTTTCAAAATTTCATCTACTTTTCTATTCAATTGATTATAGATCTATGTTTATTTGATAATCACCTTCAAAACTGCAAGTAAGAAAGAGGGATCACGACCAATATTGGCTTCTCTTTGTCCGAAGTTTTTCTTTTTTAACTTTGGCATATGTTTTTTCTTTGTGAATACTTCATTTTTTCAAAAGTTTGGTTTATAATGGAAAGTTTCATAAATGGTCTCATAGCTCGTAGTACACTTCTCTGAAACCCAAATCTTCTTCTCAAAAAAGTTCAATATCCAATTAATTGGGCCTCTCTTGCAGCCAGGCCCCCCTTAAGCCCAGATCCATTTGCCAGACATAGAAACGACAATGAAAAGGAATCGGCAAAGCGTGGCCGACCCAACGGCTATAATTGGGAATCGAAATCTCAAATTGGAATACAAATTGTCCACGGTCATGCTTCTCTCTCTCTCTCTCTTTCAATCCTAATCAAGTGTGTTTGGTTCAACATTTAAAAAAGCCCATAAAAAAATACAAAGCAGTTCAACCTAAAGGATTTTGAGTACATGCAAAGGCCATTTGATAAACTACACTTTAAAAAATAATTTTGAGAAAAATGTTATTTGGTAGAAAATATATTTGAAAAGCTATTTGCATGATTCATATTAGTTTTTTAATTTTTATTTGTTTAAAATTGAAAAAAATAATGTATGCAACTTTTAAAACATAAAAATTAACAATAATGCTAAAAAAACCAAATATATATATTATAAAAAGGACCAAAGCTTACGCCAAACGATCGCCGGTGAGCTGATTTGGCGACAGCGGTCGTCGGAGGTCACCTGACCTCAGGCAACCCTCGGTAAGGGTCACATGACTAGGCAACGTGTGACCTAGGCGACCATTGCCTAGGTCTCAGAAGGGTCACTTGACTAACGGCTTGGGTCACACATTGCCTAGGTCATGCAACCTTCGTGCGACCCTCGCCAGGGTCGCACAATGGGCGACATTGACTAACGACAACTGTAGCTAGATCTAGTACACCAATAGCCATAGCTCTTCGCCAATTCAGTGAAGGGTTTGGTCATTTTTTAATTAAAAAAAAAAGTAACAAAGGACAAATCGAAATTTTCAAGAATTGTTGAGAGTAATTTTGGAAGAGAAAATGAGTTTCAATATTTAGTAAAATGCTGAAAGCCTAATGCTAGTAGGACTAACATTAAGTTTTCAGCATTTTCAATACTTGACTTTTACTTGAAAGCTCCTTAAAAATAATTGCCAAACGATTCAATATTTCTCCAAGGGCCTGGCCGCCAAAAATGCTGAATCAGACACACTTTTTGAAAAAGAATATTCCAAAGAGGCGTCAATGGTTCTTACCAAAAAAAAAAAAAAAGAGGTGTCAATGAGTCTTTGTGATCTCCTGAGGAATAGAATTTTCCGACCTTTCAACCCAGTTTGAATTAGCGGACTTAAGATTGGCCAACAACACCTTGCAATCATCTACAATAGCAATGGGATATAGGGCCCACGAGCTTTCTACTTTTCCAGCTTAGGAGCTCCGCCAGAAATCTACCGATGGTCTCTATCTCTACTAGAGCCGTTCAACGGGTGGGTCGGGTCGGGTTTGGATCGGGTCATTAATGGTCCGACCCAAATTGACCAATTAACCCATTTATGACCCATTTATGCTTAATGTAAATTTTTCGACCCAAACCCGACCCGACCCATACCCAACCCATACCCGACCCGACCCAACTCATATTAATAAAATACTTTTTTTTTTTTGATACCCGAAACCCCGTACAGCGGCCGGCAGCCGGTGGGTAAACGCGGGACGACACTAGTGGAGGACCCACCACCCCGACGTCGCACTTAAGAAACCGATGTCCCCCGGCCTCCCTTCCACTTACGTCGAAGGGGCTTCGAACCCTGGACCTCCCGTTTGGAGGTCTGGAGCCTACTCAACAGAGCCACCACGGCCGGTGGATATTAATAAAATACTTTCATATTTAACAAATTTAGAAAAACTTATTCCTATGTTTTTTTTTAAAGATTTATTATTAAAATACTTCCAAGTTTTTATATATATTATTTTTTTAAATTGTATTGCTAAAATAGTTTTATACAATATAAATTTAATGGACAATTTTTATAAATTTTAAAATAATTATTTAAAAAAATCGAAATTTAATTATTTTTTAAAAATTAAATTTTTAATTATTTTTATTTTATTTTTAAAATATATTTTTCTTTTACTTTTTATTTTTCTTTTTCTCTTTTCTTTTTTCTTTTTCTCTTTTTCTTCTCCTTCTTCTTCTTCTTTGGCCGGCCGCCGGCCACGACGTCGGCCGGCGACCGACCACAGGCGAGCCTCAAGCTCGCCGACGTCGGCGAGGCCTCTGCCTCGCCAAATCCGGCGAGCTCGAGGCTCGCTGGTGTCGGGCGAGCTCGAGCTCGCCCCTCGCCGGAACTGGCGAGGCTCGAGCCTCGCCCGACGCCGGTGGGCTCGAGTCTCGCCAGATCGGCGAGGCTCGAGCCTCGCCCGATGCCAGCGAGCTCGAGTCTCTCCAGATCTGGCGAGCCTTGAGCTCGCCAATGCCGGCGAGGCCTCCGCCTCGCCAGATCCGGCGAGCTCGAGGCTCGCTAGAACTGGCGAGGCTCGAGCCTCGCCCAACACCGGCGAGCTCGAGGCTCGCCAAATCGACGAGGCTCGAGCCTCGCCCGACATCGGCGGGCTTGAGTCTCACCAAATCGGCGAGGCTTGAGCCTCGCCAGATGTCAGCGAGGCCTCTGCCTCGCCAGATCCAGTGAGCTCGAGCTCACTTGACGCCAGCGAGCTCGAGGTTCACCTAGCCGGTCGTCGGCCGTCACCGTGCCGGCGACCGGAAGGAGGAAGGAGAAAGAAAAAAAAAGAAAGATAAAAAAAAAAAGGAAGAAAAAGAAAAGAGAAAATAAAAATAAAAAATTATAATTTCGATTTTTATAAAGTTAAAGAGAGAAGGTAGGGATTATAATGTTTTTGTTAAAGATGAGTTTTCAACCCAACCCATTTAAAACCCACTTAAGACCCACCTATCTTAAACCTTTAATTGTGAAACCCATTTAACTATCTTTTGTTATAAACAAATGACCCATTTTAACACCTCTAATCTCTACAAAAAGATTATTTGCTTTCTCCTTCTTTAAGCAGAGGTGTACACCAAAAACTGCCTGGACCATATTGGACCAGCTGGTTTTGGGTAGTTTGGATTGGCTAGTTTTGGGCGGTTCCCATGGTTGGCGATCTGGTTCACAGTTCCTATTCTTGAAACCAATGTCTTTAAGTACAGAAAGTTTATTCTCGGAAGGACTAAGGCTCCACGGTTTCTCTCTTGCTCCCCTCACTTGGTCAAGGCATCCAAGCCTCCAAAAGTTCCACATCAACTAAGTTGAAAAAAGAGAGATTGTCGTCCAAGCCAAGATCTAGTCATATTGCTCATGACTTTTATGGTTATGAGCAAGTGAAGTTTGAATTTTTTGCACGTAAAAACATGTGCGATTAGTATTAACAAATCGCCTGGGGACTGAATTTTTAAAAATAATGCTGGTTTTTGGACGAGACCACTCGGGTTTGGTGCTCCTCCATATTCTTTAAGTCCTTCCTACCCACGAGAGAAATGTCGCCGTCGCGGCACAGTGATGGTCCCGGGGTTCCGTCACCCCTAGACTTCTACCCGCCACTTGTCTTTCGATCACTGTCCTTACCACGACTGCAAAAAAGTTGGAGACTGCTTTTGAAGTGGACGACAAATTCGTGAATTTTACCGACCACATGTTGACTCTGCACGAGAGCCCCACGATCGATTCGTTCCGTCTTAATTTAAACTGTGCATCTGAGGTGCACCCCTATGATCCTGAAAATGAGGACTATGTAACTCCGGAGAGGAGAGAACGTGGAACAAACTGGATACGTGGATTCGTTTTGCAGCGAGGAGAAAGGTTAAGTTCCTCGATTTAGACTTCTTGCAGTGTGCTAGGGAGGAGTTCCCACATATTGTTTATTTCCCACTTACTCTTTACGCGCTGCCCAGCATTGTTCTTAGGCGTAGAGCTGAAGCTGGCTTCCTGTGTGGTCAGACCGGTGGCAGGACGGGTCCGACTAAGGTCGCTTAGAAGATTGCTTATGAACAAATTTGACTTAACTGAAAACAAAATGGCTAACATCCTATCTGGTAGCCCGCTGCTGAAAGAATTGTCTCTTGATTCCTTGAAGATTGTTACGGCCTCCACGAGCCCAAATTCTGTTGTGGCCCATCTATTGAACAGTCAAATTTGGAAAGATGCGCCGGTCTTGAATAGCTTGATCTTACACGATCAGATATCAAACATTTAATGATTGATCACTATGGGGATCTGGAGCTAGTTTGTCATAATGTGAAGATTCTTGATATTGCTGGGTGTCTAGATTATGTCAAGGTGACTGATATGTTATCACTGGTTGATACATCCCTCTGCTTCAGTGAGTTCAGACTGCTACTGGAAAAGCTCAGCTGTATTACTTATTTTATGCCATGCAATTGGTGCATACTGGTATGGTTTCTCTGCTGTTGCTCTGACCTATTTTGTCTTGCTTTGAGGTACTTTTGAATGATTTGGGTGCTAATCCTTCAGGTAAGGAGTATTACTATTTGTTTGATAATATATTCTCACATTTCAACTGTTCTAAATTTGTATAATAGAAGTTGGGTAAACTGATTTTGGATGGGCCTTGAAATGGACAGTGGCTGTGCCGTTTCTCTGCTTTGGCTTCTTTGTTGCTTATTTTATGCTTCAGCTCATCAGGAAATGTCCAAGATGAAGAGTAAAAGAAAATATTATTTACTCAGGCTGGGTTCTTTTATTTATGCCCACCTAAACTTTTATAAGGTGGCCTTTCTTGCATCTGCTGGCCTATGAACTTTGAGCAATTGTAACCTATTATTATCCACAACCCACTCATGTAACCAAAAACTACAGTTTATTAGGTGTCTATCTTCCTCGTGTCCCTGTTTGTTTTCAATTTTAATGTGACATCTATCACTTTTTTAAATGTGCATGTCCATGCTCTTGTGATTTGTCTTTCTAATATTCTACATAATCTAATGAATTTCCTGGCGAGACTCTGAATCCAATGGTATCATACTAATTCATTTCAGTCAGTCCATACATACACATGCTCTTGAACATCCACAATGTATGTCCTGTACTAATTTTCATTTAATGTCGGTCCAGTTAATTCTTTTTAAATTAGGTATTGACTATGTGGGAGTTGACAAATCAACCATGCCCATCTTTGGCCTGGAAACATGTGACACTACAAATGCATCTGAGAAAGCAGTACGTCCCTGGCATTTGTAGCTTGTTGAGGAACTCCGATTTTCTTGAGACACTCACTATCTATGTTTATCCTGGAAGAGATGACAATAAAGCCAAGGTATAAATGCTTGAACTGTAAAATTTTGTTGGAACTTTCAAATTTGGAAGTGATGGAGATTATGAAGTTGCTTTAAATTACTAGCTTGCCGAAGCAGGGTGGAAGCTTGCATTTGAGTTCAATGGCTATAGTTACTGGAGTTCAGTGGACCGCACATCCGTTGACATGTACGGTGCCGTTTGGATTCACATATTTATTTTGTTGATAAACAATGAAATCAATCGTCTTGTTTATTGTCTTCACCTTGATAGGTGAAGACAATGGGGTAAGGATTCATATATGGCTTGCTTGGGGTATGTATCAGAGCTGCTTGCTATTTTATCTTGAATTGAAGAGACCCAAAAGCAATTTATAGAAGTCCATCCCCGGCAATTTGTCTCTACTGACTCTTGAGAAGTGAACTTTGTGCGTACATGCGTGTATATGAATATGTGAATATTATTGGCTAAGGGATGTTGACATCATTGATCATTATCGATAGATCTTAGACTAATTTGATTTCTAAAAATGTTTCCTGATCATCTATTCCTCAATTGGTGAACTATTGATTGAGCTAGCTAGGTGTTGCCACTAATTTGCTCATGAAACATTTCCTCTTTTTATTAGTCGCCTCAGTTCTTGTTGTGGCATTGGTGCAATGTAAAATTTAGGCTCTTAATATGAACCGTGGACCATATCACCTAATTAGAAATTACCATAGTGGTTATACACATATAAGAAATGATTGATTGACATTCTTTAATTTATTGTGAGAATAATAATTTGTTCTTTGTTAAATTTTATAATACCACCGTCAACTGTTCTAAAAACTTAAGCTCTTAAATAAATGAGTGGTTTAATATTTTAATTACGTTAATACTCCCTCTCACGCTTAGTCTGGTTTTTTGGACATTTAATTGAGGAGGTAAATGAGGTCTGGAAAGATTTAAACTTAGAACCTCCAGCTTTGATACCATATGAGAATTTAGTGGAAATACAGCCGACTATTCTAAAAGTTTAAGTTATTAGATGAATGCATGTTTTATTATTTTAATTACGCTAACAAACACCTCATGCTCTGATAGCAAATGGGATTTTGTACGACCATTGTCAGCTGTTTAAAAGTTAAACTATTATATGAATGTGTATTTTAATATTGAAATATTCTAATAATATAGAGCTTGTTGATCAAAGAGAACCCATCAAGATTGAATTTTTTTTTTCTAGTTGAACATCAAGAAAGAAATGACTTGGTCGTTATTCTGGACAAGTAGTAAATTACCAAGCATGGCTTGAGAGGTCAAACACGTATTCAAATTCAATTTTATATGGACAATTTCTTCTCGTAAAATTTTGATTAGAAAAACTGAACTTAAGGTTCGCTAAACTTCATCGTCCTAAATTGAAATCAGATAGGAAGTTTAGGAGATGACTCTCAATGGCCAGTATCGAACACTTCTGCTAGAATTGGAAGGATAAAACAAACTTGCAAAGAAACATGCGGTGTGAAAGTGTTTATACAAAAAAATAACGGACTCTTTGTTATCGATAAATGATGGGACATGATCAGTTAATTAAAAGTGATACAAGAGGATATTTGAAGGACTTGAGTTAATCAACACCTACACCAAAGGGTAATCGATAACGAGCAGGGAATGATCGATGATTGAGAGAGGAGAAAAGAAAAGTTAAAGTACACTACCCTCGACTCTTCCTTCTACTCCCTCTTTGAACCTCGTTCTTTGGCTTTGATATCCTCTCTTGTACCATGGCTTAGCTACAAAGCAAAAGTGGTAACGCGTCATGAATTTTACCATATGTTGGGCAAAGAGAATACACAAGAGTGCACGTTTAAGTAAAATGTCGAATGACGATGCCAGCATCAAGTGGCAGTTATCTCAGTGAGATGGAATATTATATTTGCTTATGGATATAGGTTATTTGCGTATGGAAATAGAGACTAAAAAATCAGAGAACGCAATTGTAGTTATTATTGGGGATAGTAACTGCTTATATGTAACCATTACTTTGTAGATTATAAATAAATACCCATTATATGTATTGTAATATCTCTCTCCGAACACCCTAACACCAAGTCAATTAAGGTTATTCGTTTGTTCACGGCAATTTCGTTTTGTTCTTCATGCATTTACTTTTTCTGCACCTTAAATTCATCTGCTCTAAAATTTCACGCCTAGTAATTCCTTGTTTAAGATTGACACGAAATCCATTTCACAAAAAATCAAGATCAATTTTTCAATGAAAGATATTTCGCTTCTCAGGTGAATTCCCATTCTCGGTGAAACAGGAAGTATTGCCTTTTAAGGTCCGGGAATATGAACACTCCCTGGGGGATTTTAATGCTTACTTTGATTTTTCATGAAAATATCTGGATATAGGTTTAGTTTTTTTTTTTTTTGAGCAAAAATAAATAAATTAAAAAATAAAAAAGTGCGGCATCTCTCCTCCCAGTACTTTCTCCTTCTCTGGATTTCATTCCCAGCGCATTCGCATGCTCAAAGCATTTGCGTCTTTTGTTCTTGCTTTTCCCGATTAGATTTCCTAATTTCGTTCCCCGGTGGAGGATTCGGGCGAACTTTCGAACTGCACATGGGCGGATTGGGTCTGAAATGCCTGTCGCTGCGTTCGGTGTGCGGGGTATGCTTTAATGGGGAACGCTGGCGATCCATTGATTGAAGGACATTCTTGTGGAATGCATATATATGCCGCGGTTGATTCTGTTTTGCCCGTTCCGTGCTCTCTCCGTGGCATTTGTTCATCGATTTGATCAGAATCGGCCACGAGAGAGAGGAAAGGATTTAGAAGGAAATGGCGGGAGGGAAGCTCCATACATGGGAGGTTCTACAATGAGTGCTCTCAGGCCAGGATCATCAGGACAGAGGCATGATGAGGCAACAGACATTCAGCTTTGCACCGAGAAAGTATGGGCGATGTTGGCTGTTGTTTTTTGCTGCAGTTCGATTTTCGGGTCGGCAGATGAAATTTATTTCCATGTCTTCGTGGATGAGATGGGTTATTGCCATCTAAGAATCCCACTAAAGCTGATGTTGAGGAAGCACCATTCGTCGAGTTTTAACCAGCTTTCTATTGTTATAGGACTCAAGCTGCATATTTAGTGCTTGTCCCGGCGAATGATGATTGGGTTTCCGTTGGTAACTTCTCAGCTCGGTTCAATAACAATCAGAGCATGCGGGTTCAGCCAATGGCGAGGGGTGCATATTTCTCCGGTGGTGTTCTCCGGGTCTCCAAATGGGGTGCCTCCAAAAAGACCATCTAGTTTGCTGCGATTGCTGAATGAGATACAGGTTGATTTTGTATGCTATGAGTTGATTTTCACGCGTAGAATGGACTTTAGAAAGAAAGCATCTCTCCACGTGATTTGTCAGTTAATAGTCTCATAGGGGTGGTTTTTGATTTTCTTCTTGATATCTATTTATCTGTTATAGCCAATTCCAAGTTCCAGCTTTTGCTTCTAACTCTTGATTGTTTCTGAGTGTCAAGCAATAGACTGAATGAAAAGCCATAAGTAGAAGTAGGAAGTAAAAAGGACTGGGTGGCGAAACGAGTTTTGTTTGTAATGTCATGTAGTGCATAATAGCGCTAGTACTTGAAAAGCATTTGGTGACATTACTTAGAACTTCTGTCTAACACTTAATGTAACAGTATTTGCTTGTCATTTGGGTTTTTGAAATCTAATTTTGGCTCGACCATCAACAAATTCTTTGCCAGGGTCTGCCTTGTCACTTATACTTTGCTTTGGAGTTCCATAAGAGGCAAAATGCTGATAAAATGGAGATGAGATGGATGATCTTCTGATATTAGTTGTCTTGGAGGTGTTGCTTGAAAAGTACTCAATCCAGGGAAACCAAGAATGGGTAGTGAAGCGCGATTCTTCAACTAAAGGTAGGCTGACTTTGTATCTTGCTACTTCTATTAACTACCATTGCATCGGTAGTCATGGATGGTGTATGCAATACACACTCACATACTATGAGCTTCATCTTTATGCCTTTGGATATTTTGACATAAATTTGTGTAGACATCCCATCAGGTGAAAGGCTGTCTTGTTCTTTTTCACAGTGCCTTCCAGCTACAAATTTCCATTATTCTTCTTGAGACCTTTCTCGTTTGATGCGAGAGAACTGTGTTAGGTTTATTGAAGAAAAGCAGCTTTAAATGAGGTCTCTGACACCTGTGTGGTCCATCTTTGTTCAAGTAGTGACTTATCCTAACATTTCATTTTTGAGGAATATTGCACTTAAAAGTAGTTATGAAGATGGAAATAAAAAAATATTGTAACTTTGAATGATGTACCTCTTTTGGAAGTCGAGACAACTTTGATTTCACGGATAGGATTGAGGGAAACATATTGCATGTTGTGCTTATCTTAGATTGGGCTATCTGGGCAACATTATTCAATTGATCTTTCATTTAGGGGATGAGTTCAGTATGATACTTCTTTTGAATGAGCATCAAGTATTGGAGCTGCACTGGACACTACCTAGATGCTTTCCTTGCCATGATGATTTTCATTTTTTTCCTCTCTTTGAAGCCAATTATCCTACCTCAAGTCATGATTTCCAGGCATAAAGTCAGAGATGAGGGGTGGCAGAAGACTGGTTATAATTTCACAGTGCCGGGTCACTGGAAAGTACTGGTTTGAGTGATGCTAATGGCACAGCTAAGATGATTACGCATAGTACACTAGAACTATGTGTCAGATTTGAAGTGAATTTGAGATTCAGGCAGGGAAGAATCTGCAACTTGATGAGTCAGCATGTGCCTTATGCTTACTACATCTGCCTATTAAAACACTAGCAATATCTTGTTAAATCTTTCCATGGAATAGAGCAAGTTTACTGTGATGTCAATAACAGCATTGCTTGTATGCAGAAAAATTTTCTCATCATTTGATACCATAGACTGCTTTTAAGGCTACTCCCATGTGGGTGCATTAATTTCGGAGGTATGCTCTGATGAGAAGCTTTAGTTATTGTGTGGTAGAGACAATTGCAAGTTCAATTATTCTGTGTAAATATTGTTATTGTGCCTTCCAAGTTAGCCACCTGTTTGAGATAGTTAATCCATCTCTCAAGATTAACATATATCTTCGACTCCTGCATACTTCACTTTACAACAACCATTCTCACAACTTTACTGAACTACTGGAACTGCGCGCGCGTGGGCCGTTTTCTTTTTTTTTTTTTTTTTTTTTTTTTTTTTTGGGTGGGTTGGGGGGTTGGTTCTGGTTGATATGTTCATGCATGCACACCTTTTTGGAGAAATATGACATTGCATGCAACCATGATGTTCTTATGATGAATTGACAGGTACGTTTACGGATTTCTAGTGCAAGGGAGACAGACAGAAGATATGAAAAGTTGTTTGTCAAGAAAGATTCAAACACATTGACAGGTCAGATATTTGTGGACACTGCTGTCTATTCAAGGAATTGATGCTTTTCTTTGGCTCTATCATCCAAGGGAGGGAGGAGTTCTGTCCTTCTGCAGATTGGGCATTTCAAATGCAAGGACATGGTACGTTACTCCTTGTAATTGAGGTCTAGAGACTCATGAGGCATCTTTGGAACATGGGTGTGATGAACTGTTCCTAGTTCGCTCAAAATGTTCCTCAAAACTACTAGCAAAGGGTTCTTTTATGCCTTTGTATCATTTGAGAAGGTTAGATTAACACATGAGAAAATGTGCATATGCACATTGAGAAGAGAATTTATTGTGATAGTGCTTGAAACAGTAGTGACTCTCTATCCCAGTTGCTCTTTAAAAGTTCATGTGCCCATTGACACTCAAAATGCGCTTTCTCCTGACAGGGTGAGGAAGACATTGATCTGCATTATGGATTTTGATTGTCAGAAGCTCCTAGCCTGCAAATGGAGTTAGATGTGTAAAGAAACTTCAGTTCGATACAGAGGTAGTCACAAATTTGAATCAGTTCTTGTATTTGGGTCCCTTCATGAACTATATTCATATGATTTGCTGTACATTTTATTATCAGCAAAAATATTAATCATCTTGATTTGGTGGAGCTAATTTCAGGAAACATCATTGCATAGTGGACTAGTGTGCTAGAACACTGTGATCTCTCATGTGATGAACTTTTTCTCCCCTACGCAGGTTAATGTTGATTTGGGAAGGTACTGTCTTGCTATGCAAGAACTTAATTTCAACTCTTTCACTAGTGATAGTTCGGTGAATTACTTCACTGGAAAGTCGCCTTTCCCAATGTTGGATAAATTCATAGAATCTGTAGCCTCAATTCAAACTGTATCAGGTGATCACTGTAGTTCTATTTGTAGATAAACAGAGTGATGAATCATTTCAATTGCTTCATAATTCATAGAATTCTACCTGAGGCTGTGTAGGATATTAAAGTTAGTGACCTGAAAGAATTTTAATGGGACTGATATGTCTTATTTGAAAAGAAGCTATTGATTGGCACTTTCCCCTTTCATGTGGAGTAGCCTCAAGAAAATGAGCTGGTTTAAAAGCCCTATCGTTTCTTCTTCTTTTCCCCTGTAATGCTGATGAATCTGTCACAGTATAGGTAAAATTCCAAGCTGGTACTGGTTCTCACAGCATGAACTCATGGTTTCTAGCATGTCAAGGAACAGGTTCTGTGAGCCTATAGGCAGAGAGCACAGAGCATTCATGAATATACTACGTCTTTTCAGTGGGAAATTATTTGTGTTGAATTGTACTCTGAGTCTACCTTTAGTAGAGACACCAGCTTATTTTCTTCCCCATTTTGACTCGCCTAGTTATCTATGTTGCTGACCTGATTCAGGCTGCATATCACCAGAAACATCACAATCTTGATTGCAAAAGTACAAAAAACTTCTGCCCAACATTTACCCATTTGAAACCTTTTTTCTTTTGTGTGAAAATGAAGGTAAAGTGAGCTTAGTAATAGCCCAGGTTACTGCTTTCCGCTGCATCTGATCCTGGAGGATATTGTGCCTGATTTGTCAGCATTCTTTGGTTCTGGCAAATCCTCCTGATATAACTAATAACATGGTTGACATTGATGAAAACACGACAAATTGCTCCCCTATGGATGCTTGGTGGCTTGAAGCCATATGAGTCGCAAATGCTATAGAAAACCAACAGGTCATGGAGTACGACCACAAGGCAAGTCATCCACTTTACTTATTTGTGCAAAAATCTTTTAGGATGTTTCGACAGGTCATGGAAGACGAGGACAGGTGGGTAGATGTAGAAATTAATACACCTTAGGTTGAGCTCTGAGCTTGAGCTCAACCATTCAAACGGGGCTCATAGTTGCAATAATTTGGGAGGAAAGTCGGTCCTGCTTAATTCTTCAGCTTGCAGACTTGAACAAGGGTAGCACTTCATGGATCCTTTCAATTCAATCACATCAGGAAAAGAGCAACAGACTGAAAGAAATTGCCGAGAAGATGTGATTATCAACCAAAGTACTCTGAGCTCCGATGTTTGGTTTGAAAATTACTTTTGCTTCGCTGTCGGTTCTTGAGAAGAGCTATGTTATTCAAGACGAAACATCAGGTCGCGACTGCTCACAGATGGCAAGAGTTTCATTTGAAGGAAAATTCAAGGTTGATTCAGCCACGAAAGTAGGAACTTTAAGATTTTTCATTTAAGAAACCTCTGTTCTTGCTCACTACTTCGGGTTCACTTCATGCGATGATCGTTGGTTTGAGCAGAAGCTCTTACTATTTAAGTTTTTCCATTTTGTGCCATATTTAATTAGGTGCCTTGGTGCTTTTATCGTGCCACTTATTTCAAGTACAAAGCGAAGTTCTCCAATTAGCGGTACATTTTCGCCCTTGCACCTCACGAATTTGTTCTTTCTTTGAGGTTGATGGCTACAATAACCTTTTTGTATAAACTCATTCAGGTTGCTGCATCTGTCACAGGTATAGCATCCAGTCCAATGCCAAAAACATTTTAAGAATAGGTAGAATGTATTCTAATGGAAACAACATGTATCGAACCGTGATCTAATTCCATTGTACATATACCATTAATTGCAATTTAGGCGTTCCTAGTATATGGGGCCCAATAGTCAACCGAGACACTGGACAACATAAATTATGGCCTAAAGATAGGCGTTCACAAATATGAGGACTGGTAATAACGTAGTCAATACATCATACCCTAATCCAACAATGAACAGTAATAGAAGTGGTAAGATGAGTGGTATATTAGAAAAATGAGCATAACGTGAATCACAATTCACAACACGAGCAAAACTCACAAACATGCACAAAGGTACAACATAATCAAAGCGCACAGAGATAAACTCCAATCTTATTCTCTTTGAAACTTTGTTTCTTCAATGAAACCAGTGCTCTTTGGAGAAAAATTCTCACACTAACGTGGCCATGGCAGGGTGCCTTGAGGGGATTTTCAGCTTGTTATTAGTGTGAAACTGGACTGCAGCTCGTAGTCTACCTAAGCTCAGCTAATCTGGTGCGTCAACATTTTAGGGGATGATAGGAACACAAATTTTACGAGAAAATGAGGAAAATTACCATCACTTGGGGATAATTACGGTGAGCCTAGAACTATATAAAAAAAAATTACCATAATTGGAAGAACGTTAAGATGTACAAAAGGAAATTAGGATCAATGAGGTAATTTACTATAAATAGGAGAAAAAAACTTGCGAAGCCCATGAGTAGGTTATGTGGAAAGAATCATAATACTCCCTAACAAATTACGACGTATATATCGAAATTGCCCTAAAGAAACAAACTTGCAGCAACCTTCAGCGACCGTAAATATTTCATTGTTGGTAATCGATTAAATTAATCCACTTGTTTATTTATTTGTTTATTTGACCTTAATAGGTGAAGACAACGGGATACGGATTCATAAATATAGCTTGCTTGCGTATGTATCAGAGCTGCTTGCTATTTTTTTCCTGATTTGAAGAAACCCAAAAGCTATTTATAAGAAGTATGTCTGGCAATTTGTCTCTACTGATTCTTGAGAAGTGACCTTTGAGTAAGTATGTGTGTGTGTATCTATATATGAATATTACTAGTTATGCGATGTTGACGTGTATTCCTCATCAAGCTTATCAATAGATCATGGACTAATTTGATTCCCATTATGTGAATATTACTAGTTATGGGATGTTGACATGTATTCCTCATTAATCCTTATCAACAGATCATAGACTAATTTGATTCCCAGAAATGTTCCTTGTTCATCTGTTCCTCAATTGGGGAACAATTAATTGAGCTAGCTAGGTTTTGCCACCATTTTGCTCATGAAACATTTCCTCTTTTTATTAGTTGCCTCAGTTCTTGTTTTGGCACTGGTGCAATGTAATAAATTTACGTTCTCTACATGAACCATGGATCTTATCACCAGAAATTAGAATATATATATTGATGATTGTATATCTTGGTTAGTTGATGAATGCTGTTGAAATGTTAGCTTGTTGTCCAACGTGGCACTTGATGCCTACCTAAAGTGAACAAAACCAATGATCTTTCATGGATCGCATCATCCAATGGCCTTCAAGTAGAACAAAACTATCATTTAGATTATCTGATTTGCTAAGTTGCTTTTGCTGGTGGACCAGTCAATTCTTTTGAGTTTCATTCCTAACATGATGTAGTCAAGATGATGTCAAATCGAGCAAAGAAGTTGCATCTTTTTCAGCCGCTGCTTTGTAAAGCCACCTCTCTATTTCACCTAGAACTATCATTTTGTTGGCAATGGAAATTCTTTAAATTTATTGACCACTTCATTAGCCCACAGAAACAGTATGACATTATTCGCCAACATATCAGCACAAATTAATGTAGTTTTGATTGGTGTATATCATGAATAGATAAAAGCTTATGTGCGATAGTTCACAAGTATACTGTGACCGATGAAAGTATATAAATTTAAAAGTTACGTATATGTTAGATTCGTACACTACTTGCAGCTTGGTATGGATGGATAAGCTTCTACATTCAATAAAATACATCTTTTGGCTTATCATCATGCTCCTTCATTGGTAACGATACCAACATGTGAACTAATTTTATAAGGTTTCCAAGGAGATAAATTGACCTTATTTCGTCTACTTGCATGCTTCGCCCGTGGGCCAAAACAAAGTTACTTAATATGGATTATTATTGGGTCAAAGGATTGGCTTGGCGGCTTGACAGGCCCAACAGACATGTCCATGCTCTCCGAGTATCGGGCCTGCATGTGAATTTTGAACCCGTGAGAAGAGAACAATACAGTTAAAAGAGTTGGAGTTCATGCTGGTGTCGCAGAGAATGTAGCCCCCCTCGATATGGTCAACCAAAGAATTCCCTCCGTGTTCGACTACAAGTTGCAGTAATTGAAGTCGCATCTCCTTCGATTTCTGCTTTGTACGGCCTCCTCTTCATTTTTGCTTCTTAAGCTTCGAAGGAATCGGGCTTCGTAGTTGCATTTTGCAGGTCGCATTCGGCTTTAAAATGGTTGCAAAAGCCAATTCCTCTAAATCGAACATTAACATCCTTAACAAGAAGCATCGTTCTGTTGACATTGAAAAATTTTCTAAATTGTTGACCAGAGTCATAAGCCCAAAATAATAATAACAATAATAATAAGATGCGATTAGTTTGTATATTGGTGCAAATGAACGTAGTTTTGAGTGGGGTATATTCTATGTGGATAAAATTCTATGCATTTTAGTCTACAAGCACATGGCTACCCCTAAAAATAATTTTCCCCTAAAAATATATATACTTAAAAGCGATATATGTGCCGATTTTTTCTAGCATCCTTTGGCTCATGGATTACAGTTCTTAATGAGAAATTATGATACATGAGTGTAGTATATACACTAAACTGAATTTTGGTACAAAATTAATGTGATGAGTTCCACTTGAATTTTGCTCCACCAGACCTAATAGCTCAATTGAACTTAGTGAACGTGTTAGCTACTCAAAATACCTGCTCGTCAATGGTCATGTTGCATTTATTTAACATCCTTGGAATTCAATTATTTATCCATCACGTGATGTTTGTACTGGATGGAATTTATAGCTCATCCTTATCATTTCGTACATAGTAGACTTGTCAATTCACTCCAACTTTTTCAAAACCCAACGGATATATGTGGCCCCTTCCTTCATTATTTGTGTATCTCCTCCACTTTTGCGGAGAGACAAGTACCAATCACATGTCTATGTCGGTTTTATCCATCGCGTGATGTTAGTGCTGGATGGAATTTATAGTTCATCTTTATCATTTTGTACATAATGAACTTGTCAATTCACCCCAACTTTTCCAAAACTCAATGAATATATGTGGCCCATTCCTTCATTATTTGTGTACCTCCTCCACTTTTGCGCAGAGACAAGTATGAATCACATGTCTATGTCGGTATAGCTGGATATCACTAGTTGAGAAGAGAGTTGGCCCCAAAACGCATGAAGGACAAATAGTCATATAGTACTTATCATCATGTGATGTTAGTACTATATCATATTGCACGACGTGGGATTCACGTCTTTTCATGGTACATGATTATTTTAAAGTAAATCAAAGCACATTTTACTTGACGAATGGTCATATATCATATAGGATGTAACTTTTATATGAGTAAACTTATTATTTCACTAAAAAGTGCAATTTATGACAAAAAGAAACACTAATCAATTTTGAAGCATATTACTTTAGATTAAAAAAATACAACCACATATAGACAATGTGTCCGATGGTTATGGTTTTTTTATTTGAAAAGTAGAAAATAGAACTCTTTTTCATTTCCAAAATGCAAAATAATTGATTTTATATTAACGTTATAATAATAAAAAAAAATAAATAAAAAAAAATGAAGTATAACATTAAAAGATAGTAGTCCATGAAGTATGATAAAATTATCCAAAAAGAATAGATTAATGAAATCAAATTAGAAACAAGATGGAGAATGAAAGTTCACTAAAATAAAAACATATAAAAAGAAGAAAGAGAAACGGAACTTTATATGGAATAAGACTAGTAAGACTCCCTTTTTTTTTTTTTTTTTTTGTTTGCTTTACTTGGTATGGTATGGAATAGCTAGAGCAAATAACAATAAATTTTAAAGAAATAAAATTAGTAAATCAATCTAATAATTAAACTATCTAAGCCGTGTTGGAACAAAGTATGATGAGCTAAGAGCACCTTCATTCCTATCTATGTACATACCTGGGTAAAAGAATCCGAAAGGACCCTTCCTTCTGGTAGATTGCAAGGAGAAATATGTGAGGTAGTAGTAAGTCCGGCCTTTATGCTTTCTCTTTTAATATAGTTTTTCTTTTAGCTTTTGACCGCTTCCTCCTTTTCCATTGAAGCGGTCGTAAATTGCAGATTGCTTCATCAATCGTATAATATTATAAACGTGACATTCAAGTACGTAGATGCTAAGACTAGATGACATGGAACTAACTAGCTGGCTGCGCCATTGGTGATGGGGTGCTGGTGAGATAACGTAGCTTGTTGGGTAGGTATAATATCTACTGCTGAAGTAGTGATGTCTTTCCACGAATCTCCTTAACGTTATATGCATATGTCAACAGTAGATACTTCCTAGGACTCAGGTATATGGGTAATTGTGCAGGTAAGCTTGAAATGTCAATTTGGAAAAGAAATCAAAGATTGACGCTCAGCTTTGCTTCTCACGCATAGGGCGTTGTGATGCTTCCAATCATATGTCTTGACTTTAGGTCTTCTAGGATTTCAACGATGCTTGTTTCTTATATTTGTCAAGTTATATTTGGTGATTGGTGCTTGGTGTTACTAGAGGGTGAGAAGAAAAGAGAACATATGAGTGTTTCTTTTGCAATTAGTAAAGAGCACTGAAAATTGCTGTTATTTGTGCCGAAGGCCTCTCTTGTTCACCCCTTGTTTATGTTTGTATGAGGTACTTTGCTCTGTCATGCAATAGATGACATATCAATTATGGACTATGCCATCTGAGAGATCTTGGATTGGGCAGGCTTATCCTCTTGTCGATATTCCTCATGCTGGGATGCCTTTGCCCCTTGACCTGGCAGGGGCAGATGGGCCTATTTATGTAAATACTTAGCAGTACCATGGGATTTTGAGATGAAGATAAGCCCATGCTAAGCTTGAAAAGCAGCTGATCAAAGTTAGAAGGGTGAATTGCCCTTTTCATACTTGTTGATTTTGGAAGTTCCTTCTGGCCTTTGCCAGTTATAAAAATTAATTATAAAGCTCTCCTTTTTTCCTGATTTGAAGATTCCACTCGTGTTTGCTTCCTTAGCCACGTGCTATCCTGTCATTAGATGCCATTTTTAGGACATTCTATTTTTTGGGAAATAGTCCAACTGCATACTTCATCTTCGTTACAGCTTTTGTGGCTACCTCGGTAGTTAATTGACTGGGGATAAACTTAACTGATATCTTTGCTTTGCTTGTTCTCTGATATGGTGTCATTCCTTTCTCTTGTCTTGGTTTAATTGGATCTATAGCCGTATATTCATGAGACGCGGCACCAGCATGCCGTGAGAAGAGTCGGGAAGTAGAGGGCGGTTTCTTCAAGTAAAATCAAGGCTTCGAATGATGCAGCCGAAGAGAAGGGAACAAACTTGGTCAGGCTCTGTCTTCCCAATCTGCCAGTTCATTGGGCTCTGAACCTTTGGCACCTAACTTCTCTGAAACCTGGAATTCATCTAGTAAACACATGGTAGGAAGGAAGGCCGCAAGAAGGGTGTCAACGCTTCAATTTGATTTGGATTTTCAGCAAATCTGAACTGAACTAACCGTTAAGGTTAGCGGCTGAACCGAACTGAACTATGACCCAAACTAAATACGACCTGAACAAAAACCTAGTTCGGCTCGATTTGCTTATTTGGTTTTGTCTTCATCTTTTTAATGATAAAAATGCCTTTTTTTTTTTCCTAATTTACTTGTCTTGTGTTTGCTTTATTTTTATTTGGGTGGGGGCAGGGGATTAGACTACTCTGGTCTAGAAAAAATAGAGTAAAAGAACAGCTAAAGTAATTTACATAATTATGACCAAAATCAAAGGGTAAAAGATTGGGTGGTTATTCAATGAGTGCGTAATATGTATCGTAAGAGCAATCTAGGAGAGTTAAAAATAAGAGGGAAGACACTTTATCATTTAGGTAACTCAATTCGCTTGCAATTGCTTTTATTGGTGGGCCCGTCAACTCTTGAGTTTCATTCTTTATATGATATAGTCGAGATGGTGCCGGATCGAGCAAAGAAAATGCATCTCCTTGAGCTACTGATTTCTAAAGCCACCTCTCTGTTTCACTCCGAAGTAAATCCAAGCATCATAATTGCATTTTGCTTTTAGAATTTGACTTTAAGACCGCGACGAGAGCCAACTCCTTCCGAATCGAACATCAACATCCTCAATAGGAACCATCGTTTTGTTGACCATTGCAAATTCTTTAAATTTGTTGACCATGCCATTAGCCCGCGAAACCAATGACATTATTACTTCATATATGGGCACAAATTAATGTAGTTTTAATTGGTGAATATCATGTGTAGATAAAAGCTTATGCAGTTTAGTCCACAGGGATGCTGTTACAAGTGAAAACATATATATTAAAAGTTATGTATGTGTTAGATTCGTATGCCGCTTGTGGCTTGATATGGACATGCAAGCTTCTACATTTAATATAATAAGTCTTTTAACCTATTGTTGTGCTCTGTCATTGGTAACGATACCAAGTGTATTTAAAAGTTATGTCTATACTTATTCATTCGAGGTTCGCAGCTAGATTTTCTGGATCCGACATCAGTTGTGCGTACTTATAAGCGTGTGAACTAATTTTAAAAAGGTTTCGGAGGAGATAAACTAACGTTATTTCGTCTACAGGCATGGTCAACCAAAGAATTTCCTCCATGTTTGCTCACAAGTTGCGATTGAAGCGCATCTCCTTTGATTTCTGCTTCACAATGCCTCCTCTTCATTTTCGCTTCTTAAGCTTCGAAGGAATTAGGCTTAGTAGTGGCGCTTCGCTGGTCACATTTGGCTTTAAGATGGCTAAGAAAGCCAATCCCTTCTTCTGAATCGAACATTAACATCCTTAACAAAAAGCATCATCCTCTTGACATTGGAAATTTTTCTAAATCGTTGACCAAATCATAAGCCCAAAAAAATAATAACAATAATAATTTTATGACAAGTGTAATTCATACATCTTTGCAAATGAATGTAGTTTTGAGTGGGGTATATCATGTGTAGATAAAAGTAGTCTACAAGCATGCGGTTACCAATAAAAATAAAATTTATATATACATAGTACATATATATATATATATAAGTTATGTATGTGCTGATTTTTTTTCTAGCATCCTTTGGCTCATGATTACTGCTCTTAATGAGAAATTATTTTACATGGGAGTATTATATATACTAAACTGAATTTTGGTACAGAAATAATGATAAGTTCCATGTGAATCTTGCTCCATTAGATCTGATAGCCCAATTGAACTTAGTGAACGTGTTAGCTACTTGAAATACTTGCTCATTGCTAGTCAATGCTGCTTTTATTTATTGTCCTTGGAATTCAATTATTTGTCCAACATGTAATGTTTGCACTTGTTCGTGGAATTTTTTATATTTTTTGGTAAGAACTTGTTCGTGGAATTTGTGGTTCACCTTTATCAAGAATCTTTGTTACGATTCTAACAATTTATTCATGTTTATCTTTAATTGTGTTTCTTTTGCAATTAGCAAAGAGTACTGAAAATTGCTATTATATGTGATGAAGGTCTCTCTTGTTCGCCCCTTGTTTATGTTGTATGAGGTGCTCTGTCACGCAATAGGTAACATATCATAATTCTGCATTGTGCCATCTGAGAGATCATATATTGGGCAGGCTTATTCTCTCGACTTTTTCTTCATGCTAGGATGCTTCTGCCTCTTAACCTGGCAGTGGCAGGAGGACCTGTTCATGTAAATGCTAGGTAGTATCATGAGATTTCGAGACGAAGACAAGCACATGTTAAGCTTGAAAAGCAAACATCAAAGTTAGAAAAGTGAATTGCCTTTTTTATGCATGTTGATTTGGAAGCTCCTTCTGGACTTTGCCAATTATAAAAATTAAATATAAAGATTTATTTATTTTATTATTATTTAAAGCTATTCTGCTAGTGTTTGTTTCCTTAGCCACATGCTAGACTGTCAGTAAATGCTATTTTCAGGAAATTCTATTTTGTGGGAAATAGTCTGACTGCATACTTAATCTTCGTTACAGCTTTTGCAGCTATAATAGCATTTAATTCATTGGGGATAAACTCATTTGTTATCTTTTCTTTGCTTGTTCTCTGATATGGTGTCGTTCCTTTCTCTTGTCTTGGTTTAATTGGATCTATAGCTGTATCTTCGTGAGTCGCGGCACCAGCATGCAATGAGAAGAGTCAAGGGAAGTGAAGGGTGGAATCCAAGTAATCTCAAGGCTTCGAACGATGCAGCTAAAAGGAAGGGCAAAAACTTTGTTACGGCTCTATCTTCCGATTCTGCCAATTCATTGGCCTCTGAACCTTTGGCCCCTGACTCCTCGGAAACCTGGAATTCATCTAGTAATCACATGGCAAGAAGGTCGCAAGTAGGGGTGTCAATAATTCGATTCGTTTTGAGTTTTCAGGAAATCCAAACCAAACCAAACCATTAAAATGAGCAGCTGAATTGAACCAAATAGCGACTTGAACTGAATATGACCTAAACGAAAACCTAGTTTGGTTCGATTCACTTATTTGGTTTTCTCTTACTCTTTTTCCAGTGGGAAAAACGCCTCTCTTTTTTTTTCCTAATTTACTTTTCTTGTGTTTGTTTTGTTTTTATTTGGGTGGAGGCAAGGGACTAGACTAATCTGGTCTAGAAAAAATAGAATAAAAGGACGGTTGAATCGATTTACATAATTATGACCAAAATCAAACAGAAAAAAATTGGATGGTTATTCAATGAGTGTGTAATATGTATTGTAAGAGCAATTTGTGAGAGTTAAAATTAAGAGGGAAGACACTTTATCATTTAGATAACTCGATTCACTTGCAATTGCCTTTGCTGGTGGCCCTGTCAGTTCTTTTGAGTTTTGTTCTTAACATGTAGTCGAGATGGTGCCACATTGAGCAAAGACATTGCATCTCCTTCAACTACTGCTTTGTAAAGCCACCTCTCTATTTCACTCCAATATGAATCCAAGATTCATAATTGCATTATGCTTTCAGAATTTGGCTCCAAGACGGCCACGAAAGTCAACTCCTTTGAAACGAACATCAACATCCTTAACAGAACCATTGTTTTGTTGACCATTGGAAATTCTTTAAATTTGTTGACCATGCCATTAGCCCGCGAAATCGATGACATTATTACTTCATATATGGACACGAACTAATAGAGTTTTGATTGGTGTATATCTTGTATAGGTAAAAGTTTATGCATTTTAGTCCACAAGTATGTTGTTACCAATAAGAACATATATATTTAAAAGATACATATGTATTAGATTCATTGGACATATAAGCTTATGCATTCAATTTAATATGTCCTTTAGCCTATTGTGGTGCTCTGTCATTGGTAAAGGTACCAAGTGTATTTAAAAGTTATGTTTGTGCTGATCTATATAGGGTTTTTGGCTTGGTTTCTAGATCCGATAACGGTTGCGTGTACTTATAAGATGTCCATTCTCTCCGAGGATTAGGCTTTCACATGAACTTTGAACCCAATAGAACATTACAATTAAAGTTAGAGTTCACATTGGTGTCTCAGGGAATGTAGCTCCCTAATATGGTCAACCAAAGAATTTCCTCTGTGTTCGCCCACAAGTTGCAGTAATCGAAGTTGCATCTCCTTTGGTTTCTGCTTTGTAAAGCCTCCTCTTCATTTTCGCTTCTTAAGCTTCGAAGGAATCAGGCTTCGTAATTGCGTTTTGTAGGTAGCACTTGGCTTTAAGATGGTTGCGAAAGCCAATTCCTTCTTCTTAACCGAACATTAACATCCTTAACAAGAAGCATCATTTTGTTGACATTGTAAATTTTTCTAAATCTTGACCAAGTCGTAAGCCCAAAAAGATAACGACAATAATAATAATAATAATAATAATAATAATAATAATAATAATAATAATAATGATGATGATGATGATGATGATGATGATGATGATAATAATAATAATAATATCGGCGCAGTAGTTTTGAGTGGGGTATATGATGTGGAGATAACAATATATGCATTTTAGTCTACAAGCACGCGTCACTAGTAAAGGTAAAGTTTTTCCTCCAAAAAAATGAATGAATTTAAAGGTTATGTATGTGCTGATTTTTTTCTGGCCTCCTTTGGCTCATGGATTACCATTCTTAATGAGAAACTATCATTCATGAGAGTAGTATATATACTAAACTGAATTTTGATATGGATATAATGATGAGTTTCATGTGAATCTTGCTCTAGCAGATCTAATAGCTCGATTGAACTTAATGAACATATTGGCCACTCGAAGTGCCTGCTCATTGCTATGCTGCTTTTATTTATTGTCCTTGGAGTTCAATTATTTATCCATCATGTGATGTTTGTACTCGTTTGTGGAAAATGTGGTCCATCTTTATCATTTCGCACACAGTGGAACTTTCCTGGATACTCCAACTTTTCCAAACCTAATGAATATATGTGGCCCATTCCTTCATTATTTGTGTACCTCCTCCACTTTTTGTGGGACCATAGACTATGGTTGGCAAATAACTTAGGAAATTAGAGCACTTGAGGATGTAACTCAACTAATATCAAACTACTAAATGATTCAATCCGTCAAATCGATACTTTAAAAGCTCAATTGTTTAGTGACAACTCCATCAAGAACTGACTCAACATTTACTCCTGGTTCGTGATAGACATGTACGAATTATATGCCTATGTCGGTATAACTGGACATCACTAGTCCAGGAGAGATCTGACCCCAAAACACACGAAGGACGAGGCGAGTCATTTGCGTTGCATTGCTTGACCTTGACTTGTTCACGCTCTCGCCCACAATGTCTTATAAACAATATTTTTATTTTTCGTTTAAGAATTTCTTTTTCTTTTTTTGGCCAATGTTTGCAATTGGAATGTTGCAAAAGTCAATAGTAATTTTGATTTATCTTTTTGATATGTATAAAATGTCTTAAAATATAAGTTTCATTCTTCATTTTCATTTTCATTTCGATATTCTACTAGATTCTTTTTTATATTTTAATTTAGCTTAAGTCATTAAGTCATTGATATGTTACGAGGTAGTTAAAAGTAATTTACACAACTATCTAATTATATGGACAGATGGTGATAATTAACTAAGTGACACTTTTAATCTACCAAATGCAATCTAGTATCATTCAAAATGTGGGTATAAGCCTAATTTGAAGCTGTAGGATTTAAATCAATTTATGGAAAAATCTAACAAAATGGCGATTGCAATAACAAACCAAAACTTGTTCTCTAGTTTTAGCTCGACCACAAAGTGATAAAACTTCCACTAAACAAATTTTTCAAGATGGATTGGGGATGAATGCGTGTTTACAAAGACATGCCAACTTTTGAGACCAAAATATGACATAGAAAATATTACTTCGACGTAAATGATAGGAAAACTAAAGTACGTGAAAGGTAAAGTGCAAAGATTGAAATTGAAGGAAATCAAAAGGAAAGTTCTGGAATCAAAGGAAATCAAAAGAAAATTAGAGCGATGACCATTAAAATTAAAATGAGAGTGCAAACACGGAAAAAGAAATCACTAAGAAACTTCAACGAAATTGAAAGATCCTCAAAGTTACAAGCACATTGATGCTAAATTGCAAACATTGAAATGAAAGCTACACTGTCATTCTCAATGCACATGAAGAATAACAAATTCTAAATCTAAAACTGAAATTGAAAGACGTTAGTTCAACATAGGAAATGCTCCGGAAGGAAATTCGGCGAAGTTTTGGCATAACTTGATGGACCCCTCTTTCTCTGAGTTCTTTTTATTTATACTCCCGGGATTTTGTTTGACGATTATTGGAATTCATGTGTGATCCCCTCTCTAATTGTTCCATATTTCCATGTTTATTTCCACGATTTTACTAACTCCCAAGATAATAATTGTGTGCTGCAATAAATTGCCATTTTATTCATGACAAAATCTAATTTTGCAACCACTCCAGCTTTTAACTCAAACAAGTCGAGGTACTCTTTCCTTAATTTGATCGAAATGATAACCAAAACACCTCAGATCAACATGAGGTCACACAATCTTCAGATGAAATTAAACTAGATAAGCTCCAAATCGAAGTTCAGCTCAGTATGACTTGACGCTTCAAACTACTCTCTGCTCTCCTAACTCATAGAGATAATTGAATCACTCTACAGTATCCTAGACATAAATTTTCACCATCAACAGAAGCTAAATAATACTGCTGTAAAAATTCCTAAAGAGGTATTGTTGAAAATGTAATGTAAGAGTACCAATGAGAGTAATATGTTGAGAACTATCATTTATATTTCTCTTCTTTTACTATCACCTTATCTTACTGCATTTCGTATCATATTTCCCTTGATGAAATTGTTTCATCATTTTGATGGTATGCATCATGTGAATGATAAAGCTACTTTTGATATTTAAAGTGAGCCAACCGACAATGACCTAGCTAGTCTTGGTCGTCTTCACCTTTTTATGGGAATAGGTTCACGCGTTATTAATTCATATTGAAAACCTCTCACTCAGTTCTGGTCCCACAGACCCACCTTTCTCTTTGGAGGCTTTTCCTTTTTGGTCTTACTCAATCTCTCATTATTGTGTATCATAAGTGGACAATGTTGTTATATGCATAAAAAATTAGAAGAATTAGAAATTTGCGCAGCCTATTATAGAATTAATTACAAATCCCATCCCCCAAGTTACTCTTTACGTCCTAAGTCTAATGTCTTTAGAATTGTTTGTCATAATAATAAGGAAAAAAGTTACAAAAAAAAAAAAAAAAACCCAAATTAAGCTCACATTTAATCGTGACACATTTACTCTCTCTGAAAGTTCCATTAGATGATTTTTCAATCAAACCAACGTCATTTTTATCTCATTTAATCCTTGTGTGCATCATATCAACATCGTTTACTTTTAGGCATCTATGTAGGTAGATTTTTAGTAGTTCTCATTGATTGAACTTTGATGGGCAATAAATGTATCACATAGTTACGAGTTTTCGGATTTTTGGTGTTACAAAAAAAAAAAAATGTTTAGAACCACCGCTTGTGGTGACCTAACTGGATAAGAGCTCCCATGACTTCTATTCAGGATGGAGGGGTTCAAATCCCGCAGGATGCACGGGATCTTAAGCACGACGTTGGGGTGGTGGGTCATCCGCTAGCATCGCCCCAGGGTTAACTCGTCGACTGCCGGCTGTACGGAGTTCCCTAGGTATAAAAAAAAATGTTTAGAATATATTATGTGTCACAATAGACATAATTAGACGTTTGTTTGTGGCTTTTGCCCTAAAAACAACTAGCAACACTTCTACATATCTCATAGTAAAGATAATACCATATAATTTGAAAAAAGACAATAAGTTTTGTGGACCATACAGCTATTGTTGTCACACACCTTCTCAATATTGTTTACATATCTCTCCTCCTTGGCCACATAGGGCTTGTTTGTTTGCAACTTATTTCTGTTCCCAGGAACAAAAAATTTCTTTTTTTTTTTTTTTGCTCCTGAACAAAAAGCGAACAAACACGTTTGTTTGTGTTTTTGTTCCAAAACTATTTTTTTATTCCCATAAACATATTTGGAACAAACGAAAACGAAAAAAAAGTTGTTTCTTGTTTCAAACAAAATTTAAAACACTTCTCTCTTTTTTTTCTTTTTCTTTTCTTCTTCTTTTTTCTTTCTTTTTTTTTTGGCCGGTTGCGGCCTCGGCCATGGTCGGCGACCGGCCGTCGAGGGTCGGCGGCCTTGCCGAAGCATCGCCGGCCCCTGGCGAGGCCGACCTCGCGCTGGGCTGGGCGAGCTCGATCTCACCCAGATCCGGCGAGCCTGAGCTTGCCCAGCGGCCCGGGGGAGCGGCTGCAAGTGAACGGCGGCGGGCTCCAACTCAGGGCAGCGGTGGAGTCGGGGCTGGGTTGTGGGTCGCTGAGTGGCGGCGGCGGCTGCGGTGCGAGGCTCGACCATGGGGTCTCGAGCGGCGGACGTCGAGGAGCGGAGTGGTGAGGACGGTCGGTTGAGTCGTGGGCTAGCGCAGGGTCGACGATCGAGTGGATCTCAAAATCGTGGGTCACGGCGCGGTGAGATCTGATGCGGCGGTGGTGAACGGAGGCTCGAGACCTGCAGATGTGTCGATCGGGCATGAGGCGGAGGGGCGGTCTTTGGGGCTCCGGCGTCGCTGGGTCGTCGGCGGAGGCTTCGGGTGTAGGTCTGGTGTCGCGAGGGGAGAACATGTAGCTGCAGGCGACGGATCTGGGGACGCATGGGTCGGCGACGTCGTCGAGCGCGGGTCCGGCATCGTGGCGTGCAGGGGGCGCGGTGGCTGCTTCGACGAACGGCCGGTATGGTGGCGGCGAGGAGGCATCAAGCACGGTCGTTGATGCGGTGGAGGGAGACGACGGTGTGGCTCTAGGTCACCGTCGGCTCGGCTGCCGGCACAGGCACGCTGGCATGGTCGTGCGAGGAGATGCGGGGAGGAAGAGCGACTAAAAAGAAGAAAAAAGAAAAAAAGGAAAAAGAAAAAAAGAAAAAAAGGAAAAATAAATAAGAAAATAAAAATATAAGAAAGAAAATAAAAATATAAATAAAAATATTAAAAAATTAAAAGAAATAAAAAAATTATACAAATTTACCAAACGATTGCTCATTTTTTATTCTTGAATGTTTTACTAAACGCGTTTTTTTTGTTCAAAAATTGTTTTAATGTAAACACTTTTTTCTATTTCTGCTTTCGTAACAATTTTTGAATAGAAATGTTACCAAACGCGTTTTTTTTGTTCAAAAATTGTTCCCGCAATGTAAACATTTTTTTCATTTCTCGCTTTCCGGAATAATTTTTAAATGAAATGTTACAAACGCACCCATAGTGTCTTGTTGTTACCCTCTAGTGATGCCAACCCCCTATTGAAGCCATGATGATCACCGCCATCATCTATCACCGTGTAAGAATGAGCATGATTTCAGAGTCGGGCAGAAATCAGAGAATCGGATTTGTGAGAATCGATCTGATTCTAGGTTTTCGAGCGAGAGAGTTCAATTTTCGGTTTCACTTTTTTAAGAACTGCCAGTTCCCGATCCGGTTTGGTTTTATAGAAACCGAACCGAGAACTTGAACCGGGAAGGGAACCGGACCGGAAACCCTGAATCCCTGATTATATAATTATACTCTCCCGTTCCCCAATTCAATTCCATTTCTCTCCACTTTCACCTGTGTCTCTCCTTGCACGACGTTTAGCCCTTGCGCGACGGTGCGTCTCATCTCTGTCACGCTGCTTCTCCGACTCACTTCGTTTCCACTTCTCCATCGTCGCTGTCGCGCTAAGCCCTTCGTTTTGCTGTCACCACTGCCAGCCGCTGCTAAGATCCGAGGAGTTCAGTGAAGTCACAGTGAGTCTCAACTCCCCCTCCCACTCACCGAGTCGCAGTGAGCGAGCGACCAAGTGGGACTGGAAATTTAAGCCCTTCTCCATCTTCTTCTTCTCTTCTTCTTTTATTCCCCACGCTTTCTTGTCTCTTTTAAGATCGACCTCGACCTCCATTAATTTCTCTCCCTCCTCAGACCAAAACCACGAAAATTGCGTTATCTGCCCCCCCTCTCTCTTTCTCCCTCTACAGCAACCATCCTCCAGCGGGTAAGCTTGTTGCTGGATCTGCTCGATTTCGTGCTTAATTCGATTGCTGAATCTGCGTGTGCGTACAATTATGCGTGTGTTTTGTTTGTCGAATCGGCTCGAGGCTGCTTGTGTATGTCGCTGGCGTTTGTTGCTGCTGATTTTGCGTTTCGATTTGTTCTGAGTGCTCGGGATCAAATGCCTGAGCTGATGGACTTGGAGTTAGTTCGATCGTTGCCTTTCTTTAGCTCGTTGCTTGGCTACGATTGGTCTAGGGCTTTCGTTAATAGGCTCAATCGGACATGTTGCGTTGTTAAGATGATTGACTGCCCGATTGCTGGTATTTGGATATTTTTGAATTCATGATGAATGACCAACGTTGAGCTCGTATGAGTACTTCCTGAAAGGGCTATCTGGTGAGTTTAAGCAACTGATTTGTAGAAACCTCGGGGTAATGGTCGATTAGATTATCTGCTTGAAATCTAGTGATCTTGACCAACTTACTATTCGAGTGAAGCTCCCTGATTTGGGCAAGAGCTGAGATAATAGATCGAAGGATCTTGGTCATTTGCCCATCATGCATTACCGAGTAGATTTCCTCAATAAGTTTACATTTTCCCTTTCCTTTCTGATTGTTGTTTGGCTGGTTTTGTGGGCTAGATTCACCTCTGTCCCAAGGCACAATTGTCTTGATTGCACTGGAGTTTCTGGGATGAAATCATTTTCGTGCTATAGTTGAAGTATTAGATGCAAGAGCTAAATGCTACCTTGGCTTGAAATTTGTTTTGCTATTTTATAAATGTCTGATTTTTATTTTGAAATTTCTAATTATATTCAGTTGTTGATGTTGTGCGTATGTGAAGTTGATATATCAAGATAACATTCGACAGTATCCCAATATCTTTGTTGTTCATGGCGTCCAAACTGTTGTCACTGGATTAGGATATCAGTCCACTTGATGGATGCTTGTTGCAAGGGGCCCCAAAAGATGTTTAGTTCTCCTACGGGCTTACTTCTTGCTATCATATTTCTTTCCTTTTTCCTGCATCCCTTTTTGTTTGTGGTCCTAGATATTGTCTTGATCAACATGCTAGTCTCTCGTGAGTTCTATTGCGTCAATTTAATGTATAACATCAAACCACTTGGTTAAGGAGGACACTAAATTTCCATTAGATAGGACTTCCCTATCGCTTTGACAATGTTCTGTTTGTTATACTTTATCTTGTTATTTTATTATCATTAGCCTTTTTTATAATCTTATAGGTGAAAATTAACAATATCTTTCGAGAATGTCATGACTTGTCATTTTAATTGTATTTATTTGAACCATCATGCCAAGAAAACTAGTCTTTTTATTCTCTTTGGTGAATGACAAACTTGTTTAGTACGCAATAGACCAAAAACACTCTAGAGGTTCCTTATTTGGTTGACTAAATCAATAAGAAGCTTTCATTTTTATTGTTGCCTTCATTTTTTTTTTTTTTTGCTTAATTGATAATGAAAAAAAAAAAAAGAACCTATTAGATCCTAGAACTTGTAACAAGGTAGGGTCTGAGTTCTCACGGGTAGGTTTCAGGTTCTTGAAAAATGAGGAACTTGTACCCAAGAGTAGTATTTAGGTAGAACCTGTAAGGAACTTGGAACCACTCGCTCCTATATCACTAGCTAGGGTTGATCACTCATCCCCACTCCCTTCCCTCTCTCTATCTCGCTTGCTTGCACATGGTTGTGGCTGATAAATCCATTGCAATAGTCTATAACATTGGAATTGTTTTCAACTTTTGGTAAAATATATGAATATATATATATATATATATATATTTTTTTTTTTTAATTTATGTTGAACTAAATGTTAATTGCTTACTTTTCCGATTTATGCGACTAATGTCAGCTTGTGCATGTTATAGTGACAACACGTCGAAATCAAAAGGGAGTAAAACTATCCTCCCATATTTTTGACAATGTTAAATTTCAGACTCGGCTGTATGTGGGATGCGCGGTGATTTTGTTGGGATTTTTAGGGGTGGTTGGTTCATTTTTTATTCTCCACTTAAAGACATTATCTGATTTCTGTAGACTGTGTGGTGTTTTTTCTTTCATTTATTTCTTTTGTTTGGGTTTAAAAAACTTTGGAATGCCAAATAAGTCTTTATGGGTCCTGATACTCAATATGTTGCCAAAAAAAAAAAAAAAAAAAAAACTGGGTGAGAGCATCTATTGTTGCTAGAGTTTGTTTGTCGATAAAAATAAGTGTTGATTTATATATTATTGGTAAAGTTGCCACCTAAAGACCCAATCCTATACTTGTTGCAACTTCGCATTTCACATCGTGTTTCATAATGTCAATGGCAAAATCAAGAAGCAACCCAAAATTAAGAACTACAATGGCACACCACCCTCTCCCTCTCTGTTTTCTTTCTTTCTTTTTTTGTTTTTTTTTGTTTTTTGATTTGCCATTGATACACAGAACCTTTTTTATCCATAATAATTTTTTTTTTTTAAAGAAGAACGTATGACACTTTATATGCACCGACTCCCCATGCTCACATGCCTCGTCCTTCTCTCCCTTTGCTATCCTCCAAATCCCTCTTCCCCCCCCCCCTCTCATGTGCTCTCTCTCCCCTCATTCACCGGTGTCTACTTGCTAATGCAGAACGTTAGATGGGAAATATACAAGTAAATTTGATTTTAAACTGAGGCGGCCAAGTTTTAAGGTATCGATACTCATTTTCCTAGCTCATATCCATTATCTCATTTCATTTCTTAGCTAGGCCACGCCACACTAACCTCATTTTCTCTTTAGGAAAGAGAGAGATCTGGAAATTAATAAGCTTCCTATCTATGGCAAACTCAAAGGCTGGAACTAGTAATGATGCTGCTGCAGCATCAGGAAGTGAGTACCAAGTATTCTTGAGTTTCAGAGGGCCTGACACTTGTCATGAATTCACAGACTTTCTCTATAATGACTTGTATGATATCGGAGTTCGTGTATTCAGGGACGATGATGAACTTCGTGTTGGTGAAGTAATTAGTAAGAACCTGCTAAGTGCTATTAATAACTCCATAATCTACATACCCATCTTCTCTCGGACTTATGCTTCTAGTAAATGGTGCCTTCGGGAGCTTGTGCATATGGTAGACAATGTTTCTAAATCAGAGGATGAAAAGTGTATCCTTCCCATTTTTCTCGACGTGGAACCTAACGATGTTGAACTTAAAACATCAATATATAACAATGCTTTATTGGAACATGAGAGGAAATTTCCCAACGAAGTCAAGGCATGGAGGGCAGCTCTTGCAGAAGTAGGTAAAATCAAGGGATGGAATGTGACGTCAAGGTAAAACTCTTTTAAGATCCCTACTTATTTCTTCTTCTGTTAATTTTTTTTTTTTTTGCTTGCTAGTTTATAGTAGGGGTGATCGGGTCCAGGGTGGGTAGGGTCTAGACCTAGACCCTGTACCCGATCCTATTATCACTGGTTCTCATTTTTTGGATTTCATACCCGATCCTGTTTGTATTGGACCTTGTATCTGATCCACCCTATTTTTCCGGTCCGATTCTAAGGTCAACCCTGTTTCCATTGGAACTTGTTTTGCAACCTCCCGATATCTATATGCCTTCGAATATTATATTAATACACAAGAAAATAACATAATTCTTTTAATTTATATTGAAATATTAAACACTTGTAATAAATAAATATATGAACTTTTTGACTAAACGAAAAATTAAGGATTCACAGGGCTAATTATCATAAATAAAATCATAATGCAAAGCAAAAATTGTGACATTGCATAAATATTGACAACAAACATGGGTTTAATATTAGTTTTATTCTCACAATTATTACATTAAGCTGTTCATTTATGCAAGCATAACTTTTCCTACAGAAGAGAAATTAAACAAGCCAATCAACGTGATACACAAGAATTTAGTGGCGACAAATGCCGTCTGTCTATGGGAGGGAAGCGATTGAGGAAGAGGAATGACAAAGGAGAGGAATGATAAAGGAGGAGTGTTGTGCGTGTCTAAGAGAGCCAAGAGGAAAAACGCCATGTGATTGCGGGAGTAAGAATAGAAATCAGGGGGGAAAAAAAAAAGATTTTGGACCTCTACTTGCAAAATTGATTCCCAAACCGGTCTAGGAACCGGTTCCCGGGTGGGTGATCACTCAGAACCGGTTCCTGGACCAGTTTAAACCAGTTCCGAATTTTGGGAACCAGTTCTCGGATCGGTTTTAATGGGAACCGGTTCTCAACCGTGTTTTCCGGGTGGGCTGGTCCAGTTCCCGAGTATACCCAGTTTGGTTGCACATGCCTAATTTAGAGGATACAGCGTTGGCCTATCAAATGATTTATTTTCTTCTGTCTTTTTTGTAGGGAATATAGTGAAAACTACCCTCGCACTCAGTCAACTTTACATCCTCTGCTTTTAACATCTTCCCTGAAGTATTCCCCTGTGATGCAATAACTTCAATCACATGGACTCCATATTACTTTTAAACATTTTTTCCACTTCACTGTCTCGTAAGACTCCGAAATATTCAAGGGCGCCCATTTGCATTTATTATTTTGGATGATAACTAAAATCGACTTCAGATTTTGCATTCATATCAGTTTCCATTTCCCAATAACGGGAAAAAGACGGAAAAAAGTAGAAACAGGACCCGGCGCCGACTTTGTTTTACACATTTCTAAGTGCTTCTCCAAAAACACCAATTATACATGGAAACTGAGATTAGGTGAAGAAAAATCATGTCTAAACATTCAATAGAAGTGAGAGGATCCTGAGATTATGTAAAGAATGACGGAGTGTCACTTGGGGACTCGAGCTCTGCAAGTGAGCGCCCACTCGAACGCCCAAATCAAGGCCGGACAACCTTGATCTGGACTAGGCCGAAGGCGATGTTGTCGACCTCTGATCTGAGGTCGGCGACCGCACAGAGGACTTCGAGGGGTGTAGCTGCGTGCACACAGAGAAGGCACGCTCGGTGTAGGGGGTGTAGGGGGCTCTGGAACTTCGCGTTTCTACGAGCACTGGACCAGTAGACAGCAGTTGAGGACGGGCGGGGGCTGAAGGTCGACCGTCACAGGTTGAAGAGAGTGATGAGAGCCCTTTAAAGTTAGGGCAACATATGCAATTTCAAAAGAAAATGAAAAAACTGGGAAGCAGTTTGCATATTGTGAAATATGGAGATGCAAGTTGATGACGATGTGTGTTGAAAATAGTTTTAGGGATTTATTATTATTTCCCTTTTCACCTTTCTTGAGGGTTGTAAACAGGCAAACTAAAAAGCCTTGAAATAGTAATCACTCATCTAATCTAATCCAAAGTAATAAAAGGTGTCGTGGCCCCGCTTGTCCTTTGTATCTTGTTTTGAGGGTGGCCTTTATATTAACAACTTGATATGCTTCATCAATAATAGCACATAGGCTGCTCGATTGATAAATCTAAATCTAACACATTTTATGTGAACAAACCAATTGTGTACTTTTATAGCATAGGCGCTCATTAGCTTCTCCAAAGTATATGAGCTGTTTTTGCACAATGTTTTAAAGTCCGCAATCTCTTACGCTGTTGGGATTGCGTACGTAGTCAATGTGACCAACATTCCGCCTGGGAATTCCGGATTCTTAACCAAAAGATGGAGTTAATAGAAAACAAACAAACAGGCCCTCTCCATTTTGTTTTGATATTGATAAAGAAGTCGACCTTAATTAATGACTTATGCTACTAAAGTCTATGACTCGGCAAGATGCAAGCCAAAGCCGAGGTAAGTAGCCCAAACATAGGAATGCATCCACTTGATGGTGGGAAGAATCAAAGGTGTGTTGTGCATCTAATCCATACGTATCTTTATTTATTAACCATCAAGTTAACTCCAGGGCAGTCGGTTCTCTTGATTTCAACTGTGAACAAATCTTAATGTGACATATGCCATCATAATCAGAACCATCAAAGACTTGCATGCTAAGTTAAGCCAATACAAGTATTGTGGGGCCTTTTCCTTTTCAGGATTGTAGTTTTCTCAACCAAACTATAGTGTTCAATGGATGGCATTGCATCTGTCTACATTATTTCGGTTCATGATTCTCCCATTACGATTGCTGAAATTGTTCTAGGCCTAGTCATAAATGCCGAAATTTTACTTATGCAAAATATAGTAGGCACTTGGTAACTGTGGCCATCGTGTAAGTCACTACCATAGTCTTCATAAATTTATAAAATCATAGATGAAAAACATATCGAGTGAGTTTTAGTTAAGTAGCCTGTAATAATTATTATTTGTACTTAAATATTACTCTAATGTACTTCAGGTCTTTTCAAGTTACAATTTTGACAATCCCACATCTGATGCGTGGGTATGAAAAAAAAATTATTCAATTAATGAAGGCGCTTTTGTACCTTGCAGCCAAGCAGCGATTGTCAGACTGGTTGTTGGAGTGGTTTTGGAGAAGCTCAAGATAAAACAAAAATCAGTTACTAAACATTTAACTGGATTTGGTGATCGGGTAAAAGACTTGATGGAGTTTTTAGATGTCAACCATAGTGATGTCCGGCTCATTGGAATTTACGGAATGGGCGGTATTGGTAAAACAACTATTGCCAAAATCATCTTCAATCGACTAAATTCCCACTTTGGAAAGTGTTGCAGCTTCCTTGAGGATGTTCGAGAAAGGTTGACTAAGGAGGGCATAGTCCCGTTGCAAAGGAAATTACTATCTGACATTGGTGGTTCTAAATCTGTAGAAAAAATCAACAATAATGAAGAAAACATGAGGACAATTGGAGCAATACTCAGCAATAAGAAGGTCCTTGTTGTTTTGGATGATATTGATAAGAAAGAGCACATTATGAAACTAATAGGAGATTCCAAATTACATTCAGGATCTAGGATAATCATTACAACAAGAGACATGGCTGTTCTACAAATTGAGGGATTTATAGGTGAAATTCGACCGTATGAGATGTTAAAGATGGAATATAATTTTGCACTTCAGCTTTTCTACCGACATGCCTTTAATAAAGACTTTCCTTGTGATGTTTATCATAAGCTTTCAAGTGAAATTGTCTCGCATATGGGAGGGCTTCCTTTGGCCATCGAAGTAGTAGGTTCGTTACTTCAGGGGAAAAACAAAGAATTTTGGGTAGAGACGTTGGTCGATTTAAAGAATTTACCGGAGGAAGAGATTCTAAAGAAGTTGAAAATTAGCTATGATGGCCTAGACAAAAATCAAAAACAAATTTTTCTTGATATAGCATGCTTCTTTTTCAATAAAAAGAAGACTGATGCAATATACATGTGGGCTAGCTGTCAATTTAAACCCCATAGAGGAATTGGCGTTCTTATCGAGAGGTGCTTGATAAAGATATTGGACAATGATAAGTTCTGGATGCATGATCATCTGATAGACCTAGGAAGGCAAATTGTCCGTGAAGAAAGTCAAAATGACCCTAGAAAGCAGAGTAGGTTGTGGATTGCAAAAGAGGCCCTTCAAATCATGAGAACTGAAAAGGTAAGTAAGATTTCCTCTTTTGTTTAGGAACTTCATCAATTTTTGCTAGCCCATTTGATTTGTAAAACCTAGTGGTAGGAAGTTGAGAAATTTCTTCACGTCATTGCAAAATTTCACTTGCAGATGAAGCTCAAGGTTCAAGCGCTTCGGATATCTAGTGATAGTTTCCCCATAGAGATTACAAATGAAAACTTTGAAAGATTACCAAACCTAAGATTCCTTTGATTTAAAAGGAGGAACTTTCGTTGGGGACTTTGCAATGTGTAGTCCAAAGTTGAAATGGCTTTCTTGGAGTTATCATCCTTTGGAAATGAATTTTAAGGCAGGCAATTTGTATTTGGATGAGCTTGTTGTTTGTAAACTTTACGAGATGGACTTCAAGGATGATTCAAAAGTATGGGACTTGATCAAGGTAAATTACATGTTTTAAATTCTAGTTTGATAGCTCCCTTGTGTGTAGTGCGATGGTTCTTACACTTGACATGTCATCCAATTTTACAGAGAGCGCGGAATTTAAAAGTTCTATCTATGACTTCATGTTCTGGCATAACAACAATCCCAGACATCTCTAGATGCTCAGCTTTAGAAAGATTGAATCTTCATACATGCTCCAGTCTAAAGAGAATCGAAAGCTTCGTTGGAGATCTACAGTCGTTGATTGAGTTAAAGATAAAGAAGTGTCAGAATTTTACAAATTTGCCAGAAGAAGTGGGGACACTAGCAAAGCTGAAGTGTTTCTCCTTGTTGGATTGTGGAGTGTCGATAGAACTTCCAGGATCACTTGGGAATCTCACCTCATTGACAAAGTTAGGCTTATCGTGTACACACATTGCCAAACTTTCAAATTCCATTGGAATGTTAAAATTTAAATATTTGTAGTCTGAAATTTGAGAATTTTTGTTTTGATAGACAGCAATAAGGGAACTTCCCAACTTCATTAATAAGTTAAAATCATTACTTAGTGGCATCAGCACTTTGGTAAATCTTTAAGAGTTGAATCACTCTAGGCATAATAGAATGAAAGTTGAAATTCTTGTTGGAAGTGGAGAATGGTTATCTCTAAGAATCCTAAGTTTAAAATTCACTTGCAATTGTGGAATTCCAAGTACAATTAACAAGCTTCATGACCTCCAAATCCTAAACTTAACCAATTGTCATGAGATTCAAGAGTTGTCGGAGTTTCCACAAATTTGACCTATCTACTTCTATGATCTACATCGTGGCTTGCTAATTTGGTTCATCTGCTTCTAAGTGATGGCTCCTATTATACTGGCTAATCAAAGCTAATCCCAAGATGTGACTTAAGGTGGCTTCGGACTTTATCTAGACTAAAAAGGCTAGAGTAAGAATTGCTAAAGGTCTCTGCACCTCCAGAGTTGTCTTCTCTTTCTCAACTGGAAAGACTTGTTTTGAGACACCTAGACTTAAAACCCCTCGTGCAGCTTTCGTTCTCCGATTGGAGTTTGAGAAATTTGTTGACTTTAGTGTTTGATTCGTGTGATTGTCTTCCACTCGCAGGATTTCCACAACTGGAGAAATTTACTGTTGAGGATTGTGTACGGCTTAAGAGATCATCCATAGAATTGGAATTAAGGAAGCTGCCACGAGCGAGGGTGGAATATTGTCGAGAGCTAGTTGAGACACATGTTATGGGTGTTCTGAAATTGTTGGAAGACTTGACCATTAGTTATTGCGAATCTCTTACAAGAATAAGTGGGTTATTATATTTGAAAAAGCTGAGGAGATTGAAAATTAAAGATTGCCAGGAACTTACTAATATTGAGGGCCTAGATGAGCTAGAGTCTCTGGAATTATTGTCGTTAAAACAGTGCCCGTCATTGAGTTGTTCGCTTGATGGATATTGCTCAAAAATGCCAGATTCTTGCATGTTCCAGATACATACGTGTGGATCCTTTGTCATTTGTTATGGCAAGCCGAAGCGTTGCAGAGAGATTCTCCAGAATACATCAAATAAGGTGCGAAATCTTCTTCATCAATGTGTGGGACTTTTGTTTAATTCCTTATTAGGCCAAATATCCTCCGCCCTTTAGCCTCGCAATAACCACCCTTTTAAAGTTGCCATTTTTTTGTTGCAATATAATTTCTTAGGTGGCTGATTTATTTCTGTCATTTTCTGGTGTTGGATATTTGGGGAAAATTACCAAAATTTATTGTAATTTTTCTAATTCAATTCTAAATTTTTGTATTTGGCCAATTTAGTCCCTAAACATTTTGTAATTATGTCAATTTACTGTCTAGCCAAGTTTGGTTGATTGGCACTAATGTGGATGTTGGCCAAAGACCGGTGAACAATTTTTCATAATAATTTTTTGAATTATTTTATTTTATTTTTATTTTATTTTTCTCTCTTTTTTCTTTTTCTCCTCTCACCTTCTACTCCTTTGGCGATTGGCTAGAGGAGAGGGCTGATCGCCGGCTAGTGGCGAGCTCACCTCACCATCACCTTGGGCGAGGGCTTGCGTCGCCGAGCATGGGCGAGGTCAGCCTTGCCGTCCATTGGTGAGGCGAGCCCTTGCCAAATCCGGCGGGAGAGGCTGGCAACCAGCCCTTCCCTTTGACCCGTTGCCGGAGAAGAGGAAGAAGGAGAGGAGAGAAAAAGAAAAAAGAGAGGAAAAAAAGTAAAAATAAAAATATATATTACTAAAAAAATTGTCCACCGGTGCTGGCCGACAAAATTTGGTCAAATTGATTGAATCGGTACAATTGCAAAGGGTTTAGGACTGAATTGACAAAAAAAAAAAAGATTTATGACTAAATTGAAAAAATTACAATAAGTTTAGGACCTTTTCAGTAATTTTCCGGATATTTGCAGTTCTTAAAGCAATCTTTCCCCCCTCTTTTGTTGTTCCCATTTTGTGTTGTACTTTAGTTACTTAGGTTGCATATTTTTTTTCTATCTTAGTAACTTATCTCTACTTGCCTTTTTGGTCTTGGATAATTTTGATTTTTTTAATATTGCCAGTGAACTCATTTAATCATTCTTTAAATATTAATCATCAAAATTTCTTTCATAGACAAGAAATTAGATAATTGATCACCACTTATAGATTCAAAAGCATCATATGATGTTTTTTGTCTACTAATTTTTATTATTATTTTATAATAGGATGGGAATTGAAATGAGTAATTGATAAGAAGGAACGAGAAAGAAAGAAGCATTGTAACCCTTTCAAGTCGTTGGGCTTAATGAAAAGCAACGAGCTAAAAATAAATCGTCAGTAACATTTTAGACATTAAGAAGGCAAACCTACATGTAAGGTGATCTACAAATAGGAAGTATAAACAAAATTAATAATACCCACCAACTCTAGCCTAGCATTAACTAGGACTAAAAGTAAATACATTACTTCACTAAATCTAGCATTCAAGTACCAAAGACAGTCTTTTGACATGAATTGTACAATTTATTAAGTTATAAACAGTTTATGCAATAAAGTGCAAAAGACTATCTCTTGTATGAGACAGTGTGTGAAATTTTACTTATTGTACCACCTTAACTACAATTTGTTAGCAAGATAGCCATTGCAACATACATAGCAATCTTAGGAGTGACGCTTGACAAGATGTGGATAAGTATTTTAAGCACGCAGATGGGTAGGTTATGTGTATCAGTGGAAATTAGTCAAGTGGGAATTAGTCAAGCTAAATGTCAGCATTATGATATTTAAAAAGAAATTTAAAAATACTTCTATCGATGCCATATTTGAATAATTATCGCAGTATAAAGGAAAAGTTTCACAAGCGACCTCATCTATCCTTGATTTAATGGTTAAAGAGAGAGTGAATAATTACTATCCGCCAATCAATAATGGAAAAAAACGCCACTAGAAAGTTTTATTTACACTGGCATTCTAATTTTCTTCTTTTTTTCCCCTTAAAAGGGAATTTGTGATGAGATGGTACTCCTAGGTAGATAATTATCTTACTCGATGTTTAATTTAAATTTACATCACATTTTTATATTTGCGCTGGTTGGATTGTGGGTAAATATGCAAAAAGTTTAGTGTATATCCAATAAATATGTTGTTTGGCTCTCCCATTGAAATTGTTACGTCACAGGATTCCTTCACAATCCGATTCCACCTTGGAGTAAAGAAGCCCAGTGAAGGGTGGTTTGGGTCTATTCGTGGAATAGAGAGAGAAAAGGAAGGCGTCGACCCTGATTCAGTTACATATGAAGGATTGATTGCTGACGTGAAAAGTTTTGGCTTTCATTTCAAGAGAATGTGGTACGAGATCAAGAATATGCAAATGGAGATCGAGGGGGATTGGAACGTGAATAAAATGTTGAGCTACGCATGTAGACAAGGATTCATTATTCATTTGTACGTCGAGGGAGGGGTCAACAGTGAGTGGGAGGGAGAATACGATGAGGAGATGATGAAGATGTTAAGGGAGGAACGGAGAATGAAGATTGACGTGTATTCCGATGAGGATGAGGCTAAGTGGTGGGGCCTTTTCCCTTCAGACTCTGACTTTGCGCCTATGGGTGGTGAAAGCGAAACTCATGGCAACTCCTCCGTTGATGATGATGAGGATGAGGCTAAGTGGTGGGGCCTTTTCCCTTCAGACTCTGACTTTGCACCTATGGGTGGTGAAAGCGAAACTTATGACAACTCCTCTGTTGATGATTCTGAGTTAGGGCGGGGCAATGCTGAATGTTTTGAGGCTACGACGTCAATTGCAGTAGAAGATTTAGACTCTGTTAAAAAACAGGTGGAGCTTCACGAAAAACCTAGAGATGAGGAAACAATAACTTCGGAGCATTATGGAGAGGAGATTTTTCTGAATACATTAAACAAGGTGCGACATCTTCCTCATTGTTGGGATTTTTGTTCAATTCCTTTTTAGGCCAAATCTCTTCCTTTCCTTAGCCACACATATATCCAACCTTTTAACAGTTGCCATTTTTTGTTTGTTGCACTGTAATTTCTTAGGTGGCTGATTCGTATCCTTACATTAGTCACTTATCTCTACTTACCTTTTTGGTGTGGGATAGTCTTAGTTCTTTAATAGTGCTGGCAAACTAATATTATCTCTATATATTACTTCATCAAAATTGCTTTTACAAATGACATGCTAGATTTAGATCACAAATTATTGATTTCAAAAACAATATATGATTTCTTTGTCAGCTTTTAAAAAAAAAAATTCCAACGAGCATGATTAATGCCCAAATGTAATATTGTACATATAATAAAAGTACTTATGGACTACTTGATTCTATTATTTCATTAATGCGCTATGGAGAAATTAATGTCCAATTTGTAGTTGTACGAATTGGACTTGGGAAAACGAATGATAAAGGTAGATGATTCGTGGTATATATATTTAATATTATGATAATTTATCTACAGGAAAATTCTATATAAGGACTCGAAGTACCCTCTTTTTCTCAAATAAGAACATGAAGTGGATAATGTTTCAAATAAGGGCTTGAAATACTACCATTTTCTCAAATAAGGACTTGAAGTGGATCTTGTTTTTTTTTTTAAATAAACCTGAAATGGGCAATGGTGAGTTTAGGAAGGGGCACGACTAGAATGGGCACATGATTATAGTAGTATTATAATTGAAATAAATAGCCAACATTAAAAGATAGTAGTACATGAAGTACATATAATTATACAAAAAGAGTAGATTACTGTAATTAAAGTGAATATAAGATGAAGGATTAAGTTCATTAAAATAATGACATAAAGTTAGAAACAAAAAAGGGAACTTGATATGGAAGTAGAATAGCAACACTCTTACTTTATTTGTTTTTGCTTTACTTGGCATGGTATGGAATAATAAGTGCAAATGATGATAACTTTATGGAAATAAAATTAGTAAATTAATCTAATTAAACCATGAAGGTCATGTGGAACAAAGCATAAGGTGCTATATAATGTCGATTCTCCTCTTATTCGAATCTGCTCTCCTTTCCCAGACTCAGGATGGGGCTGAGTTCGACATTTCAGGTTCCAATGAAGTGCCAGACTCTGCGTCTGTGGGTGAAAGCGAAACTGATGGCAACTCCTCCATTGATTATTTCCGGTCAGAGCCAGGCAATACTGAATGTTTTGAGGCGAAAGGAAATAGGAGGCAAATGAGAGACGGAAGGATTGGGCGCTGTGACAGTATTGATGGGGGGAAAACGGCGAGTATCAAAAATAGGAAGAAGGACAAGGATGAGATTGGGGAACCTGCCAACCCAAGTGATTTTGTCGGGTCAAGTGGCCAAACATGCAAAGGAGTTGAACACTATGAGAAATCTTGCAAAGCTACAACCGAAGTTGGGGATCAAAGAGACTTTTCTTCGGTAAGTACTGAAGATTTGCATTATCTTAATTGTGCAGTCCTAAAAACTCATGTTGAATTTCAACGTGGTCTAGGTGAAGAGGGACAAGAATGTAGAGATTGACCGAGTACCCACAAAAACAGGCCGAGGAAGTGGGACAGGATGTGCTTCAAACCCAGGAAGGTATCCTGCAGAAAGAGGGAGAGGAAGGGGTAGAGCTTCAAGTTCAAGAAACGGTGAAGGTTTGAGCTTGGGTAGAGACGCAGCTTCTACTTTAGGGAGGGGCACGGCATCAAACTCAGGAAGGTACATGACTTTGAGTCTAGGAATGGGTAGGGGTTCAAGTTCAAGAACGGACACAACTAAAATGGGCACAACTTCAAATCCAAGAAGGGGCATAACTTCAAGTTCACGAAGCAGTGCAAGTTTGAGTATAGGAAGGGGCAGAGGTTCAACTTTAGGAGAGGGCGCAACTGTGAGTTCAGGAAGGGGCATGACTTTGAGTTTAGGAACGGGTAGGGGTTCGAGTTCAAGAACTGACACAACTAAAATGGGCACAGCTTCAATTCCAGGAAGGGGCATAACTTCAAGTTCACCAAGCGGCACGTCTTTGAGTACAGGAAGGGGCAGAGGTTCAACTTCAGGAAACGACACAACGGCAAGTTCAAGGAGGGGCAAAACTTTGAGTTCTGGAAGGGGTGCGACTAAAATGGGCACAAGTTTAAGATCAGGGACGAACAAAGGATTAAGCTCGGCCAAGGCTGAGCCTCAAACATCGAGGTCATTAGAAGAACAATAAGGCAAGCATGAACAAGCACAGAAGCAAGCGAAAGATCAAAGGTAATAGAACATATTTAGTAGATGTGCACGTTCTTCGTTCTTTGTGTGTGCTCACCCACAGGCAATGCACGGTTACAAACTCCACTTTTTTGGAGAGTTTCGAGACCAATATGTCATAGTAGAACTCTATTTTCCTTGAATTTTCCTACATTTCTCTTAAGGAGACCCAAAACCAACAAATGGTGACAGGACGCGGATCATCTGTCTCCTTCCATGTGCAAATCTGCTGTCTCCATTTCTGTTATAGGTGTTCCCGGTTCTTCTTTTCTGACCTCTTCCCTAGTTTTATTTCCATTCTGTTAAGTGGCAGGCTTACTCTATTCTTTCTTGCCACTCCACTTTGTATGGTGATGTTGGAGTCTTCTCTCCTAGTTTTAATCCAACCACATGAGGTTGGTTGGATATTTTGGGGTTTTCCATATGTCATAATATAAGTTATTTAAACGATTTTCTTCGTGATTTATACTTCCTTGTTTTAATCTATGTAGAAAATTTACTTTCTTTTTGTTATTTCTACGTACCATTCTTCTTGGCAAACATCTCTTTCTCTTGCAGTGTAGTTTTCTGCAGACCATTTTCTTTGGTTTTCATTTTCTTCTGAAAGGAAATATTTTTTAAAGGTTTTGCGGTCTATTTTAAAGGAATGGCTAATAAGTTTATTTGGAAATCTGAAAACATGAGCGGAGTACATTTACGAGGATGAGTAGTCGTAGATGCTTTTTTCTAGCAATGTAGGATCAATCCTATAAGTAGGATTTTCTACTTGTTCTTCTATTTTTTTGTTGTTTTTAATTCCATTGCAAACTATTCACTCAATCTCTTTTTCCAGGATAAGTGAGCGATCTAGAAGGTACTTCATATGAAATTTTTGTCTGAATTATTTCTATATTTAACTCTCCTATGTTCAATTTTATCGATCTACTTTTATTAAACTTAATTTCTATTTCTCAATCTTTACATTTACTAGAAAAAATACCTAACACATTTTAAAATATGTTCATTTTGACTCCAACACCCTCGAACTCCCTTTTGGGTCTTTAAAAACCTTCAATTTATGCTCGCTTGCTACATGTACTCTCCGTCGTGATTCTCTCTGTCAAAGATCATCCTAAAAAATCCTACTGCTTACTTGGACGATAGAATGCAAGAGAAGCTGACGTGGCGCCGTTAAAAAAGAAAAAAAAACGACGTCGGTATGGCGGCTAACATGGACTACGAGGGCGCCGTTTTGCGCTCTCTCCGTTGCTGAAGTCAATTTGGGGCAAATTTCTGGGGTTCGCAGTTCCTTGCCAAATCCGTGGCTTTTTAACCAAGATTACGAGTTCACATTGTTCCAAATCCGGGGTTGTTTCTACTGTCTGGTTTTTTTTTATTTTGGGTTTCGCCCCCTTTTCTTGCTCTTTGGTTATGTCATTACCACAGTTTGTGCATTCTTGCCTCTTCAAGATTCCCTTAAGAGTTTTTTGCTTCGTCTCCAGTACTTTGTAGCCCCTCAAAATTGCGTTTCTTACGCCTGCCACATGAGGTTCTTTATCTTACATGCTCATTGGAAGAGACGGATTATTTTTTGCATCACTCAATTTTGTCAGCTCTTTAATTTTCTCATATCTTTGGTGCACCAAAATCTTGCCACTCTTCTGTAATTTGATCAGGATTATATACTGATAAGATTTGATAATTTCAGTGTGAATGTAGTAGTTGAATGTACATCTGGGAGCCTGGGGCTGAGATACTGCTGGTATGAACTTGGTGCTCTCATCGTTGTTCAGAGCTCTGACAGCCCCACCATACTTGGATTTAATGGGCTTACTCAATTTGTTTGTTGGAATCATTTTGCTGAGGGCATTGTTCTTGTTGCGCTGCATATGCTTTTGAATGCCAGGGCAAGAAGATTACAATAGATCAAGGCCCCTGAGCTAAGAGGAGCAGATGTCTCTGTCTTGGCTTTCTCTTTAGTTATTCGAGCTAGCTACAAGTATACTTAAAACGGTCTCACTTCCAAATTGTTGTTCCATAATTTAGTTGCTGATGATATTATGTTGGCCAGTGGAAGGAGGTTCCATCGCTGGAGGTGATGGTTTGTCAATAATCTGCAAATAGATTTGGGGTTGATAAGTTAGTCCATTGTCATTTAAAATGGTTGCTTGTATTCGCTAGTTGAGTATAGGATCAGTTCACTGTTATGTGCTGTTTGAATTTGTTTGGTGTGTCGTGCATCATTGAATTTGAATTTGTTATCTTTGTGCGTTGTTGTGTGCTTTGTCTGAAGGCCTCTGTTTCAACAATTTCTGAACAAAAAGCGTGTTTGGTAAACTTGTTCCGAACAAAAAATAAATAGAAACATGTTTGGTAAATTTAGATTTCTTTTATTTTTTCTATTTTTTTTGCTTATTTTCTTATTTTTCTTTTTTATAATGTTTCTGATAAATCAACCTGATTTCCTATGTGTTATGCTGTGCATTGTTGAATTTGAATTTTCTGTCGAGTGAAGTGTGCACAAAAAAACAGAAATTTGTGTTCCCGGGAACAGGAATTTAAATTGCTTGCTTGTATTGGACAGCTTGTTGATTGCAATTTTTTCAAACGGATTGATCCTAAGTCCTCATTACATGACAGAGAAGTGATTTTGGATTGATCAATGAAAAGAAACCATTGGAAAGTATGGAAGTCAGTTGAAAGTATCTGAGGAAAAAGTCACATTCTCAAAATGCAGCTACAAAGGAGCAAGCAACAAATCAACAAGATGCAAGTGGAAGTGTCTCAACTAGAAGCAAAGGAAAAGGGACCTAGTTGTCTTGAGAGGCTTGATGTGCACAATGCTGATGTTGAAGTTGGACAAAAAAACACCACTCATGTTGCCTTAGATTGGCAACAATGTTGGATTGGGGATGGTCGTGCTGTTGTCTATCTTTTGCTTCTAGATAGTGTAAGTGCAGGGTAGATGCTAGGCAAGACCAATGTTATGATGCTAGACTAAGTTCAACTGTGTTGAATGTATTAGCAAATCCAAGTTCAACTGTGTTCAATTTTCTGCAGTGAAAGATATCTTGTTCTGTATACTGAATATTTATGTCACATTCCTGTAGTAATACTGTCATGTTATCATGTGCAGACTGAAAAGATAAAGGATTTAGGTTCTTAAGCTTTTAATAAATATGGTGGTCCTGATTGGAAGGAGAGGGATTTGGTTGAAGATGAAGAAAAAAGAAACAGAACATGCATTTACAAACAGAACAACCATCACCAGTTATATGCTTCAAATGAGGTCTAAAACCTCTCTTCATTTAGAACTTGGATGATTACAATAGAAAAAACCAACTGGACAAGTTGGTATATGGTTCAGAATACAGAAAAGGAGGAAATTACTATCAACTTAAACAATTGCAACAGAGAAAACCCAACTGAACATTAGCTACCAAGTTGGTGTAAGGTTCAGACAACAGAATAAAGAGGAAATTGCAACCAACTCTAATGAGCACATCACGGAGCCATCACAGCCATATGAGTCCATCCTTCTTATCTCTGTGCTACAAAGAGATTAGAAAATAACAAAAAAGATTAAAGCATCGGCATACTCCATCTTGGACTCATCAGTAAGAGCATATGACAAGAACTGGTACTCCCAAATTCTTGCAAACAAATATTATCTTGGAATTGATTAACTTTACACAGTGAAATCTACGGAAAAAGCTGGACCAGGTAACTGTAAATTGAAAGACCAAAAACAAGTCATGCTGATAAAGGAAGCATCTGCAGGAATTCTCAAGAGTCCAAAAGGATCTGTGTTTTAAAATTTGTACGTTTTCAACCAGGCCACCAAGTAATTTGCAATGGTTTCGATGACAGTACTGACAAGTTGAAGTCTAGCAACATAGAATAATTTGCTAATAGTACCAGAGTTGAACTTACTAGGAAGTTTATCAAGCAAAGGCTTACAATCCACCGCTGAAACCTCTCTTGAAACAAGGGGAACAACCGAGTATCTTATAGGAAGTTCGCCTGTCTTAAAATGAGATAAATCGAGTAAATCTCACTGCAAATCATCAGGATACCACCTGTAAATAGAACAGTGTTAGATGGATTGAGTTTAAGTCCGGATAGAGTTTGAAATCTATCCAAAAAGAGAGCACAGCCTCCAAAGATTGCTTGTCACTATTTAAAAAGAAAGAGCAAATCATCAACAAAGGCCTAATGAGTAAGGCGAGTTCTTTTTCACATGAAGGATGGAATTCAAATGCACCAGAAGCAGCAGCAACATCAAACAATCTAGAAAAGGAGCTCCATGGTCATAACAGAATAAATATGGTGACATAGGATCACCCAACGAAGCCCTTTCTCCCCCATATGATTTGGGTTAGAGAACGTTGAAGGCTTCTGGTCGAAGGTGATGGAAACACATAAGGCTCCTCATCAAAGGTTAAAGAAAAAACATAAGCAAAGATTGGACATGAAAATTGTAGCTATCCGTCAGAAGCCCACCAGAGGAATGGTATAAATGACATAAATGGTCCCTAAATATTGGTCCAATTAAGCAGTAACGTAAATAATGTGGTCAAATTGCTTCATGGGTGCTTAGCAGTTAGTATACATTTTGGATTAGGATCAGAAAATTTGTGTTGCTTCCAGTATTGTGAAATCAGAATTATTGGTGCTACGAAGTACATAAGTGAGATCATTCACCGTGGCATGGTGATTGGTCAACTCCTTTTGCTGTCACGCTGTTTCCAGCTTGAGGCTGTTATTGAAGCTGAAAAGCAAGCTGCTTGGGATCAGATCAAAGAAAAGAGGAAAGACAGGGCATTGTTAGCACTGAAGAAGAAAAAGGCACGTGAAGATTTATTGAAACAAGTGGATGCATGGGTTCTTAATGTTGAGCAACAGGTATATCTCTACTTCTGTGTATTGCTTCTTCGGCAAAAGGGTAGCTTCGTTTTTTCTAATCTATCCAGTTTGTGGCCTCTGATATGCTGTCAACTTTATAATGATCATGGGTCTTGCCATTTGTAATGAATTGCGTGTTCAGTTGGCAGATATTGAACTCGCAAGCAAGCAGAGGGCCGTCTTTGAGAGCCTAAGGTCAGGGACCAAAGCAATCAAAGCTTTTCATAGCGAAATCAACTTAGATGATGTTCAAAAGCTAATGGATGACTCTGCCAAAGCAAAAGCTTATTAGATGCGGGCCAATCTTAATTTTGTCTCTCTCTTTTGCTTTCCCATGAATGTCGTAATAGTTTTCTTTAAACCCGTATAAGAGCTGTCACAGTTAAAGAGATTTTATCTGAATAACAGTCTCCTGTCACAGTTTATAACGCTCTAATTGTCATGTCAGAAACAAATTAAATTTAGTTGTTATGAAACATAGCAGGGCGAGTTTTCCATATTTTTTATTTCTCCGTGTCAGAGAATAGCCAAGTTCTAATTGCTTCCCTTGTATAGGAGTGCTTATACATGTTCACTGTAACATACGTTAAGTTTAATGAGATGGAGTGAAAGAGTATTTATTGGTAGTGTGAAGCTTGAAGTGCACAGGCCTATGTGGTGACTAGGTCTTTGGTGGTATGTTGGCTTTTGCAAGGTGTCAGGGGTGGACTTTGTGATGAGCTTTAGAGATTGTTATTTGCTCCGCCTCTTGAGATGGTTAATTTTAATAGATGTCTTTCCTTATGTCCATAGGCGTATGCTTCTTTTCTTTGGCTGGATATGGCCTTGCTATGCTTAGTAATATTTTTACAGGATTATAATCATTTGCTTGAGTTTAGCTGTGTCCTCCAACGTGTTGCAAACATGTCAGATAACAGCAGCGTTGAACCTCTTTTTCATCAATGCATAATTTTCTGGTGCTTTTTTCTACCTTTGGGAATCTTTTTCCCAAACAGAAAAACGGAACTTGTGATGGATTACTAAAAAAATTTTCTCTTAACATTTAGGAAATTAATGCAATCTTGGGAGAGAAATTATCAGCAGAAGATGAAGAGGAGATTCTTGCAGAATTTGAGGCTTTGGAATCACGGTACTTTTGGTTCCCACTTGAGGCATCTATGATTTCTAAGTAATCCTACTTCTAGTCTGACTATCCTTTTTCAAGTAAGCATTTTGTTATCTGTCTCATGAGGGAGCACATGGTTTTTATTTTCTGATGTCATTTTTGACGACTAACTTATATAATTGCCATATTCAAAATATATTATCTGTTGCCTCAACAAGTATTACTTAAGAGTATAATGTCAAGTACTTGAATAAGATGTAATACATTTCCGTTACTTTTTGCCTCTTGTTATCTCATGTGATTTATGATATACTTAGGAAAAGAATATTTCTTTCTTTCTCCTCTTCTTTCACCAAAAATTGAATCTTTATGAAATTATGATTTGTGCTTTTTGTGTTCTCCCATGCAGAATAACCTTCATCACTTTAACTTGGATAAATCCAGTGGAATAACTTATCATGCAAGACGCGCATCTACTATGGAAGAGAGTTTTAGCTTTTCCTTTGACTATTAGGATTGCTTTTTTGGGGGAGAGATATTTTTCAATTGGATGATTTGATGTAAGATAGTTTTATTTTGTAAGATTCTTCAGGTTGCTTGGATTCACAAAACTCGTCTTTTAATTAGTCATGTTGTGAATCACTTTTTCTTTGCTACGTCTCCATTCTAGATTTTGATAATGAAATGAATAATTGGCTTTTTTCATTTGACAATTTCAGATGGGTGTTCTGAGATGTTCTATATTCTGAATCTAGAAGAAAATACGATTTGGTTGGTGAAAGAGGAAACTTTTTTCTTAGAGATTGCTATCGCGTCTGGAGAGAGAGACGGTGGGGGGCGGGGGAGGCGTTGACCGGCGACCGGGTCCGCCGGTCGTTTCGGGCTTGCGCCTCGCGAGGAGTGCGGACGTGTCTCCCTCCTTTTCGAAGCGAGCGAGTGAGCACCACGTGTCGGCCAGCGCGTGGCCCTCCAGTCGCGCGCGGCCACGTTGCTGGGGGTTCGTTCGCTGGCAATCACGGAGAGGAGGGGAGGGCCCGGAAATGCCGGGACTGCCCTCGGCCAGCAGTATTTTTTTTTTTTTTCCATTTTCAAATGATGAAATTCGTGATGGCTTAAAACCCGCAAAAAATAATCATCTTCTTATTAGCCAAATTCAGTCAATCCCTAAAGTGTTGAATTTTTCAATGTCCAATGCGCTGGCGAGCAAATCCATTATTATTTAAATCTGAAAATTGATACAAATTGACCCACTTTCATCTATAATGAGCATAACTCACTTTATATAAATTATGCTAATAATGCTATGATACAACATGAAAACGTAATATTAATATCGCGACGGTTGGGTTTTAAAATCTTAAAAAGATTTGCAAGGTGTATAATGGTGGTGCTGATTAAATAATCAAATAATCAACTAATATCGTGATTTGTAAGATACGGAATGTCCTCATGACAAGCAGCACTAATATTTTGAAAATTCGAGTTTTTCCTATGGAGTTTGTGCCATAAGAGCCTCGATTTGGGGAGGAGAATATCGTCATTTCGCCGAAAGGGGAGGGCTAACTAACTAGGAAGGTAAGCGAAAGGGAAGGTGGCTGGGGGCTTCGTAACAGGTCAAACGGGTTTTTTTTTTTTTTTTTTTTTTTTTTTTTTTTTCTTTTGGGGTCACGATGCACGTTCTGGCCGGCAAGGCGTTTGGTTGAACCACCTAACAACCACCACTTTCCTTCACGCACTCCCACTCTTTATCTCAATAATAAAAAAATAAATGCTGACTTGCTTAAATTCTTCTTTCTTGGCGGTTTTTGCAAGTGTTGATGCACATCTTTCCTTTGAAACATTTATGGAGGAAACGTTGTCGGCTTGAATTCAGCTTGAAACAACGTTACCATCTGCTGGTTTCCGGGGTGCCTATCGAGTACTTAATGCTGTTCACAAATCTCTCTTCGTCAGGCGCATGGTGTCTTTGTCTCTATCCTCTTTTGATGCCAACATACTGTTGAAGCCTGAGGGGTGTCTAAAAATCCAATTCGAATATGAACCGAACACGAAATAAGTTGAGTATATATTTCAGATCTTAATATTATTCGGATGATATTATAAAATGAGTAAATAAACAAAACATTGTTCGGCCGGCCTCAGAACACATTATTGACACTAGACAATAAAACAAACGCGTTCACTCATCTCACCCAAACACTTCTCACCCAAAGCCAAACGGATCATACCCTCGTTGACTCCGCCTTCTCCTTCCGACGACACCGCCGCCGTCCACGCCTGCGCTCACGACCGCCGGTTCGGCATCCGCGGCCACCGCTACGCTCCCTCTCTCCTCCCCCCGCGCCGATCCTCTGCCCGCGCCGTCGTCGCCCGATCGTGGCCGCCCATCTCGGCCGGCGATAGGCGACTCGGTCTCGCGACTCGCAAGCTCGCGTTCGTCGCGAGAGTGGCCGATTCCACTCAGCCCGCATCCGCTGGCAAGGCGATTGTCCCCGACGATGAGTTCTCTCTAGCCAATGTCTCGCTTTTTCACCTTCCTCTTTGCATATTCCATTTCGGGCTTCGATTTTGACTAATTTTCGAGCCGCATATGATTTGAGCTTCGTGGAATTGCAGGTTTCGTTCAGCGTTATCGGATTGAGAGTTGGAGTTACACTGTTCAAGGGAGTGGTTGAGGCTCCCGACCAGTCAAACCTCTCTGTACGAGTTGTCTTTGTTTTTGGTCTTGAGAAGAGACAGATTTCTTGGGCTTACACTGTTTCCTTTTGCGCTTCTACCTGATTTTCATGAGCTTCGCATTCTTGCGTCTGGAATGGGCTCGGGTTTCTTGTCTGTCCGAGGTCAAAGTTTGATTGTTTTCACGGTTGCTGACTTTCTTACTCGCCGGATGTCTTCTCTCTTTTCTCCTTTTTTCTCGTCTGGGTTTCCAGATTGTTGGGTTGTCTATGGTTTTTAATGTTGTCTGGTTTGCAATGCAGATTAAGGTGGACTGGTAATTGGTTGCCTCGATATTGGGGAGGTCGAGCAATTCCATTCCTTGCTCGTTGCAACTGACATTCTGGTTAGATGCTTATGTTTTCCTGTGTTTTCTTGTGTCGTGATGATTCCTGAACTGATTTGCTTCATCTGGTGTTCTTTTTTCTTGAATGATATTGTTGGTGGTTCCATGTTATTTCACTCGGTGCATCTTGTGGGTTGTTGGGTATCCAGGAAGTTGAGACTGGGCTTGTTGCGTGCCTCTCTGGTACTGACTGATTACTTAGAATGGGTTGTGAACCTTTAGTTTAATCTTATGGAATTTGATATGTCTATAGTGGAGAAAAGAGCATTCTATTGTCTGTGATTATCTTTATGGCAGAGAATCAGTTCCTCCCATATTAAGCAAGTAGAAGAGGAATACTAATGGAGATGACTAAATTGAAATATATCGAAGTTCCAAACAAGTGCTAAATCTAGAAAATAAAAAAGACCTGTTCAGTAATATTTACTGTGGTTCACCTCTATGAACTGTGCTTCCCAGGAGATGATTAGCTTAGGATGTCTTGTTGTCCCTTGTAAAAGTTAGTCTAATGTATGTTTCGTTCAAGTCTGCTCTGTTTGTTTATCTAGTTAGTGACTTTCTCAGTTCTACTCTTTATTGTTCTTCTAAGTGCTAGATGCATCTCTTCACTTTTACAATGCAGTTGTCATGTTGGCTTTGTAGTATGTTGCTACTTTAAGAGAACAGCTGGAGCAGCTGGCTGAGGAGAGAACCCCAGATGGGTTACCAAGGTCCTTCACATGTCCTTTGGAACTCTCTCTCATTTACTGTTGTTGTTGAATGAGATGAGCATTTCATCTTGGATTTTTCATTTTTGAACATCAGACTGCTTGTTCGACATTTTTCATATGAGTTTTCTGGTTATGGACCCTACAGCATGGTCTTGTTGACTGGATCACAGACTGCTTGTTGTTGCCTCTTATATTCGCTTGGTAGGACTAGCAGGAAGAAGACTTTCGCCATCGACTGTTTAACCAATCTAATATTGCAAGCTATTTTGAATTTTTTGTTAATTCCCTGGTTTTGTAGATTGTATGGGAAGGTTTCTAATCTGTCCAAATCATAGGCTACTAGAATGACAGTTGCGCTCATGCTTATTTATGGTTCCAGAGTTATTGGTTCTCAGTTTAGCAACTTTCATCTGAAGCTGCTAGCTAAAACTGTAGTTCATATAAGGCATGTTTCAAATAAATGGATTCAATCTGTCCCATGATGTTTGCTGTTGAAAACTGAAACTCTTCCTTATTCACAGGAAATTTGTTCTCTGCTCTTGATCCCTCCTAATCTAGGCTTGCAAACTCTCTAGCGTTACTGTGGCTGGAGGTAAGAGTTAATATTTGACTCAATGGAGCAATATCTTCAATCTGCTTTTACATAAAGAACCATCTGCTTTTGTTTAAACTAGTAGTTATGGATCTTCCTTGAAGACACTTTAATACGTATGGTTTCTTATCTAGCTTCCGAGCTGATAGTAGCCCTTTGAGGTTTGTTTTGGGATATGGATCCTCTGACTAAGAAGGATTAGTCCCTACTAATAAATGGCAGAAGACATTTAGAATTGTGGCTGTGATGTGCAGCATAGACTATTGATGAATTCCAATCTTTGCACTTTATCACCTGCAACATCTAAGGCATCCATCAAAATTGATGTTTGATCTTCAAGTTAATGAATTTTGTGCTCTTTGCATGTTTTTACTTCTACAATACCACCAAGTTTGCACAGCTCTGTTTCATCGATATATCTTATCCATTATTGTATGACAGTACCTCACCATATAGCAATGATCTTTTTACCAAATTCCAATGGTGTTCAATCAGTTGTGTCCGATCGCATAGCCTGAATTTCAAGACTCAAGCTTATCTAGTATTGTATTGTGATGCTTTAAAATTTGGTTGAGCTGATCTTTTAAGACTAGCAGAGGAACCCAAAGGAAAATTCATTGGGCGACAAAGAAGAGGTGAGAGAAAGAAAGAAAGAAAGAAAAGAAAAAAAAAAAAAAAGTAAACCCAAAAGCCAACTTGGACCCGAATGATTGCTTCGGGTATTATACTTTTAGGCTGCGTTTGGCAATCGGGATAAAATTCGGGATATGATATAATTTATCCTATTCTACGTTTGGTGCTCACTCGGGATAGGATAAAGTCGGATATAAGGGGGATATAGACAGATAAAATTATCCTGGGAGGGGTGGGATAAAGGTGGATAGGATTTAACGTCCATAATAGGAAAGTTATTTTTTTTGAATAACAAATTTATTAAATTAACAAAATTGAAATTATATTTCAATATAAATAATATTTGAATTCTAATTTAAGAAAATAAAAATAAAAATTTATTTTTAATTAATCTTATTTTAATTCTATTTTATAATAAACATTCAATCTATAAATTAAATATTTATATTTATTATATATTTTAGGTATTTTTGTATTTTAAATATGTTAGTACAGTTTACTATTTGATAAATTTTTATTAAAGAATGATGAAAGGGAAAAAAGAAATAATAATGAAAATAATATAAAAAAAGAGGAAAAATATAATAAATAATAAATAATAAATAAATTAAGGAATAGTGTTACGAGATATTTTCACCATATTCATTTATGAACATTTATGTTCATTTATAATGATATGTCGTTTATATAAATAAAAATAAAAATGTACATGATGTGAACATATCCGACTTTAATACTGTGATTCACCAAACATTGGACGGGACATAAAAAAAATCCTAGGATTTCATATCCTATCCTATCCAATCCTATCTCGATTAGAAATCCGGACGACCAAACGTAGCCTTAGTGTTGGGTCGGGTTGGGTTGGAACACACTGCCTTATAATTTGGGTTGGGTCGGGTAATGTTAAGACTCAACCCGACCCGACCCATTGACAGCCCTAGAAGCCATGACCATCCCCACCGCCAACCATCACTAGCATTTTAGGCGTATATAGTAGGGTGTTATTCACATCGAGCCTATGGTGTTGGAATGTTTCTCGTTTTATCTGGTTTATTCTGATTGATGTAGATCCTTTCGCATTATTTTCTTTTATCATGATTTTTTTCGAAGTAAACACGCCATTAACGAACAATTTTATTGACTTTTTCTCTTCCTCTTTAGTGCTTTTTACTAGAAAAATAGTCATATTTAGCCACCGCATGATGAATATAAGGTACGCACTAATCATCACATTCAAAGGATTGAAATGCTCTCTATTGAGTCTTTACCAAAAAAAAAAAAATGCTCTCTATTGACTCACCTACAAAAAGATTGTCATCCACCTACGAACTGCAAACGCACGCTGTTTCTGTGATTTCCTTTACTTCCATAATTTTAATAACTCCAAAAACAATCGTGTATCCCGCAATAGCTGCGTCTTTATTCATGATTTAATTTAATTTCCTGACAGTCGAACTCTTAACTCAGACAGAGGTAGCCTTTCATTACTCTGATCAAAATGGTCACCCACACACCTCACATAGAAGTTAGGTCACACAACCTCCAGGCGAAGTTAAACCGGATAAGGTCCGGATCAAATTTGTGCTTACTATAACTTCATTTATTGCACTTGGTTCAGCTTCCTAGGTCATAGTAACAATTGAATCTCTCCTCCACATGTGGGCCATCATTTTTCACCAGCAACTGAATAATGTCGTGAAAATCCATGAAAGAGGTAGTGATGAAAAATTAAGAGCACCAATGAGGATACTATGGTAAGAACTATAATTCTCATTATCCTTTTGCTAATACTTTATCTTACTACATTTCATATTATATAAGATATGCTTACTGTGGCATAATTGGCACAAATTGAGGTAGAATTTTAAATTAATTTGAACCTTATATTATATGCTTGTTGTTTCGAAGAGATAACACATCTCTAAAAAAAGATGGATAAAAGAATGGGAGCGAAGACTAGTGCAAGTGCCAAGTGCCATTCATGCGGATTACCATAAGTCTCCCGCATCGGTAACGTTCAATTTGAGTATTAAAAATCACCACTAAGATTACAAAGGTTCAAGGTTAGCAAACCCATAATCGCAATCCGAACTGCATAACAATAAATACACAGTAAAATACTCATTAAAGATGCATATTTTTCCAATTGACATATTATCAAGATTATGGTAGATAAGTTTGGTCATAACATCATCCTAGCCTTTTTTAGGAAAACAATTATGAAAATTATATTGATATGTAACCCGTTGTTTTAAGTTTAGTTTTTTTTTTTCTCTTTCTTCCATCTTTTTCATCTTTGTTCTTCTTTTTGGTACTGACATTCTTTTCATTTCAGGTCATAGCCACATATCCCCAGTCTTCTTTGCAACCCGTTATGTAAGTCATCTGGTTTCCAAGGAATATAATTTTGTGATTGAAATCTGTCCGTCACTTTCTGATGAAGCTGCCTGGATATTATAGGGGGCCGATGAACGAAGACCTAGTTAGTCTTGGTTGTCTTCACTTTTTTGCTGGTGAGGGGGGATTCATTCACTTAGTTCATATCAATAACCTCAGCTCAGTCATTTGCTAAAGAGACACACACCATTCCTTTTCTCTAGAAAGAGATCCGGAAGAATCTTTCTAGCCATGGCAAACTCAGAGGCCAGAATGAGTAGTGATGCTGCACAAGCATTAGGAGGTGAGTACCAAGTGTTCTTGAGTTTCAGAGGAGCTGACACCCGCCATGGATTCACCGACTTCCTCTATCATGGCTTGATAAATGCCGGAGTCCACGCATTTAGGGATGAAGATGAACTCCAGGAAGGTGAAGTGATTGGTGACAACCTTCTTCATGCCATCGACAACTCTATACTTTACATACCCATCTTCTCTCAAGAGTATGCTTCTAGTAAGTGGTGCCTTTGTGAGCTTGCGCGCCTAATAAATAATGTGTCTGAATCAGAGGGAAAAAAATGTGTCCTTCCCATTTTTTTCAACGTGGAACCGGAAGATGTTAAACTTAAAACTCCACCAGATAGTGCCGCTGTATTGGAACATGAGATGAAGTGTCCCAACGAAGTCAAGGAATGGAGAAAGGCTCTTGAAGTGGTAGATAAAACCAAGGGATGGGTCGTGAAAAAGAACCAAAGGTAAAACTCTTTTAAGATCCCTAGCTATTTCTTCTTCTTCCTTTTGTAGGGAATACAGCTTACCTAGTCAAATGATTTCTTAAATATTTTTTTTCATCGGAAAATATTGAAAACCACTTCCAATTTTTCCCCATAATGTCAATGACCTCAGTGACATGGACCTGCATGTTCCTTTTAACTAATTTTCCTCTTCACTCTCTTGTCACGCTGCGAAATATACAAAAAGAACTCATTTGCATTTATTATTTCGGATGAGTACCAAAATCAACTACGGATTTTGCAAAGACATTGATCTGTATTCTCACAAATTTAGATCCAAAATATCTATTTGCTCCCGTGATAAGAATATCAGTTTCCAGCTTCCATTTAGGGGGAAAAATGAAAAAAAAAAAAAAAATCAGTGATCAATGCCAACTTTATTTTACACATTTCTGAGTGCTCCTCGAGAAAAACTAATTACCCAAGCAAACTAAGAATCAGTGAAGAAAATTCTAGTCTAAATATTCAATTGAAGCGAGAGCATCCCGAGAACATGTAAAGAATGACATGACTGTTGTCCTGAGGCCTTGAGCTCTGCAGAGCTCGCTAGATGTCCAAATCGAGGCCGGGCAAACTCAATATGGACTAGGCCAGAGGCGACGACCTATGTCGACCTCTGATCTGAGGTCGGCGACAGAGCCAAGGACTCTTGAGTGGTGTGGAGTGGGGTGGGAGGGAGGGAGGGAGGTGTAGGGGCTGCCGAAACTTCACGTCAGTGCAGCGGTTGAAGGTCAATTGTCACAGATTGAGGAGAGTGGTGAGGGTAATTTAGATAAGAAAATGGCAATTGTATTAATAGGTCACTGCAACGGATGCATTTGAAAAACGTGTCAATTTTATATAATGAAATGTGTTGATGGTGTTAATACGTGTGGAAAATGGTTTTTGCAATTTCTCCTTGGCATTATCCTTTTGACCTTTCTTCACTGTTTTCTTCACTCTTTGGCAAACTAAAAAGCCTTGATATAGTAATCACCGGTCTAATTTAATCCAAAGTAATAAAGTGGAAATGAATAGTGGGTCACATGAGCTATGGATGAGTTGGGGCGCAACCTGGCATTGACGTGGCCCCCCATGGCATTAACAATTTAATATGCTTATCATCATTCATCAATAACATCACATAATTCGGCTATCAATCGATAAATTTAGAATTAACTCCTAGTATGCACTTGTGGGAGCCCATTAGCTTCTCCAACGCAAATGAGCTGCTTTTGCATAATTTATTAGAGTTGGCTATCTCTTATGCTTTTGGTATGACTAATATGCCCTTAATAATTTTTGGATTTTTTGTTTTTAACCTGAGGATGGAGTTATGGGAAAGCAAGCTAACAGGACTATATATTTTGTCTTTATATTGTCAACGAAGTCCACCCTAAATAAATAAACTCCGAAATTATGACTCTTCTTATTAACCCTTTGCGCCAAATAAGGTGCAAGCCGAAGCCTAAGTAAGTGGTCCAAACATCGGAATGTATTCACTTGATGGTGTAGAGAATCAAATATGTGTTGTGTTTTCGATATACAAACATATCTTCATTCCTTAACCTCCAAGTTAAATCAATGGCAGTAAGGTCTCTTGATTTTCAATTCCGAACCAATATTAATGGGACACGGCTTTTTAAATGCCATTATACTTGACATAATCAGATCCATAGAAGACTTACATGCATAAGTTAAGCCAATGTAGATATTTTGTGCTCTCTCTCTCTCTTTTTTTTTTTTTTTTCTTTTTGGGATTGTATTTTCCTCACCAAATTGTAGTGTTTAATGGATGACTTAGCAATTTGGTAACTTTTGGCCCTGTAACCCATTACTATAGTCTTCAGAAATTTCTATAATCGTTAATTTAGCATATCAAGTGAATTCTACTAAATTAGCCTGTATTGATTGCTTAGTGTAATTATATATCTGTCGTATGTACTTCAATCTATCCATGTTAACATGTCAACAATCCCACGTGTAATGCGTGGCCATGAAATTAATCTAGTCAACTAATGAAAGCACTTTTGTACATGGCAGCCAAGTAATGATTGTCAAATTAGTTGTTGAAAAGGTATTGGAGATGCTAGAGACAAAACAAAGATTATTGACTGAAAATTTAGTTGGACTTGATGATAGGGTAAAAGACTTGACAGAGTTAATAGATGTCAACCATTGTGATGTGCGGCTTATTGCAATTTACGGAATGGGTGGGATCGGTAAAACGACTATTGCAAAGTTCATCTTCAATCAACTATGTTCCCACTTCGGAAAGTATTGTATCTTCCTTGAGAACGTCCGTGAAAGCTCATTGACTAATGAGGGCATAATCCGGCTACAGAAGAAATTACTATTTGATATTGCTGGTTCAGCATATGCAAATTCCATCATGGATAGCGAACAAGGAATGAAGAGGATTGGAGAAGCACTTTGCACTAAGAAAGTTCTCGTTGTTTTGGATGATGTTGCCGAAAAACAGCAAATTGAGAATCTAATAGGAAATTATTCATTATGTTTAGGAACTTGCATAATCATTACAACAAGAGACATAATATTCTAGCAAATAAGGGATTTAATGGTGAAATTTTTCCATATGAAGTGCTAAAGATGGATAATGCTCATGCACATCAGCTTTTTTGTTGGCATGCCTTTGGTAGAGACTTTCCTTTGGATGATTATTGTGGGCCTTCAAGTGAAATTGTCTCAAGTACGGGAGGGCTTCCTTTGGCTATCGAAGTGATAGGTTCATTACTTAAGGGGAAAAACAAAAAGTTTTGGAAAGAGATGTTGGCCAAGTTAAAGGAAGAACCTGAGGATGAGATTCTAAATAAGCTAAGGATTAGCTATGATAATTTGAACTATAATCAGAAACAAATTTTTCTAGATATAGCATGCTTCTTTTTCAATGAGAAGAAAACTGAGGCATTTTACATGTGGGAAAATTATTCATTTTATCCCATAATAGAAATTCCTATCCTTACCAGTAGGTGCTTGATAAAGATATTAGACAACGATAAGTTATGGATGCATGATCAACTTATAGCACTGGGAAGGCAAATTGTCCGTGAAGAAAGTCGATATTACCTTGGAAAGCGGAGTAGGTTGTGGAATGCAGAGGATGCCCCTCAAATCATAGGAACCAAAGAGGTAAGAATGAATTTCCTTTTTGTTTAGGACCTTTCACAAATTTTTCCCTCCTATTCAAGTTGTAAAACATAGTGGTTGGAAGTTGACAAACTTCTTCACGTTATTGCAAAATTTCGCTTGCAGACGAAGCATGAGATTCAAGCCCTTGAGATATCTAGCGATGATCGCCCCATAGAGATTAGAAATGAAGACTTTGGAAGGTTACCAAACCTAAGAATCCTCATTTTAAAATGTAGAACTTATGTTGGGGACTTTGCAGCGTTCCCTAAAAATTCGAGATGGTATTCTTGGAGTAATCCTTCTTTTAGGAGGGACAGTTTGGATTGGACTTTTAGGGCGGACAATTGGTTTTTGAATCGGCTTGTTGTTTGTAAACTTTATCGGATTGGCTTCAATGATGATTCAAAAGCATGGGACTTCAAGGTAAATTACATGTTCTGAATTATAGTTTGATAGTTCCCTTGTGTACACTACAATGGTTCTTTAACTAGACATGTAATTCATTTTTACAGGGAGCACGAAATTTGAAAGTTCTATCTATTATTTGGTGTTATGGCATAACGGCAATTCCAAACATCTCTGAATGCTTGCATTTAGAGAGATTGACTCTTGTTCGATGCTTTCGTTTAAAGAGAATTGAAAGCTTCATTGGAGATCTACAATCATTGATTGAGTTAAAGATTATGAATTGCTCAAATTTAACGGTGTTGCCAAAAGAAGTGGGCACACTAGTGAAGCTTAAGTGTTTCTCCCTGCAACATTGTAAAAGATTGAGAGAACTTCCAGACTCACTTGGGAATTTGACCTCATTGACAGAGTTGGACTTATCAGGTACTCGCAGAGCCAAACTTCCAAATTCCATTGGAATGTTAAGATTTAAATATTCTTAGTTTGAAACTTGAGAATTTTTCTTTTGACAGGAACGATAATAATGGAACTTCCCAACTCCATTGTACAATTAAAATCATTAGAGATCTTGCGCTTCCCATTTTGGCCATTCAATGTCAAGGAGGATCATGATTGGCAGTTACCTTGTGGCATCGGTACTTTGGTAAATCTTAGAGAGCTGAATTTCTCTAGGCGTAATAGAATGAAATGTGAAATTCTTGTTGAAATTGAAAAATGGTCATCTTTGGAAATCGTAAACTTAAAGCATACTCATGTTTGTGGAATTCCAAGGACAATCAACACGTTTCATGACCTCCACATCCTAGACTTAACCGATTGTCATGAGATTCAAGAGTTACCGGAGCTTCCCACAAGTTTGACCTATCTACATCTTCGATCCACATCATTGCTCTTAGTCCTAACCTGTCAAAACTTATTAATTTGGTTAATCTGCTACTAAGCGATGGCTCTGATTATGAAGGCAAATCAAACCTAATCCCAGGATGCGACTTAAGGGGGATTGGGGATTTATCTGGACTAAAAATGTTGGAGTTAAGATTGCTAAACGTCCTTGCACCTCCAGAGTTAGCTTATCTTTCTCAACTACAAAATATTGTTTTGGGACACTTGAACTTAAAACCCCTTGTGCAGCTTCCATCCTTCAACTGGAGGTGGAGAAATTTGTCAACTTTAGAGATCGATTGTTGCGAAGTGGAAGACATTTCACTAGATGGACTATCACGACTAGAGAACTTCAGGGTTTTCGGATGTGAACGGCTTCAGAGATTATTCATTCCTTTAGAATTAAGGAAGCTGCGGCAAGCGAAGGTGGAATCTTGTCGAGATCTAATTGAGATACAAGTTGTCAATGTTTCAAAATCGTTGGAAGAATTGATTGTCCTTCATTGCGATTCTCTTACAAGAATAATTGGGTTATCATACTTGAAGAACCTGGAGAGCTTGGAAATTGGAGGTTGTGGTGTACTTACTAATATTGAGGGCCTAAACGAGCTGGAGTCTATGAAAGTTTTGTCGGTCAAATATTGCTTGTCATTGAGATGGTTGATTGATGCATCTTGTACAAAAATACCAGATGATTGCTTCGTCCATATATGGGGGTGTGGATACTTCATCAAAGATTCTGTCAAAAATCCGACTATGGAGAGAATGCTTTTGAAACGTTATAGAGAGGAGTTTCTTCAGAATATATTAAAGGTGCGAAATCTTCTTCACCAATATTTAATTCCTTTTTTGGCCAAATATCCTCCTTCCTTTCTCCACACAATATCCGCAGTGGCCATTTTTTGGTTGCACCCTAATTTTTTAGGTGGATGATTTATTTATGCTGTTTTCTGGTGTCGGACATTTGCGGTTCCTAAAGCAATCTTGTGGCTCCCATTTTGTGTTGTGCTTTAATTACTGAGGCTGCATATTTTTTTTTCCCTATCTTAGTCATTCATCTCTATTTGCCTTTTTAGTGTTGTAATAGTGCCAGTGAACTCATTGAATCATTCTTTTAATATTAATCATCAAAATTACTTTCATAGACAAGAAGTTAGATAATCGATCGCCAATTATAGATTTTAAAAGCAATTGATAAGAAGGAACAAGTAGGGATGAGCGTGTCGGACCGCCTAAACTGGGAATTGTCTGGACCAAACTAGATCAGCTAGTGTGGTCTAGTTTCCAGAGGAATTAGTCTAGCTCTTGGTTTCATAAAAATGGAACCGGTGATTGTCAGTCCGATTCCCGGTTCCGAGGGGGAATTGGACCGGCCCCGGAATTGGGAATTGGACTAGACCGACAGACTAGACTGACTCTCTTTAAATATTATTTTTTATAAAGATATTTTTAATTTTTAAAAATAGTAACAAATTTAGTATTTTTTAAAAAATTTAATTTTTTTTTTGGCTAAGTGATTGGTTCCATGGGACTAAACCACCGGTTCCTATGGGACTAAACCGTCGGTTCCTAGTCCTAGGACTATCCAGTCTAGTCCCCAATCCCAAAAATTGGGAATTGAGAACCGATCACCCTAAGGAACAAGTAAGAAAGAAGCATCACAGCCCTTTCAAGTTGCTGGGTTTAATGAAACGAGTCGGAAATAAATTGTTAGAAACTTTTTAATGATTGGTGCCTGTCACTAGAATCAGATTAAGACATTAAAAAGGCAACCCGCCATGTAAGGTAATCTACAAATAGGAAGTGTAAACAAAAGAAATAATATCCACCAACTCTAGCCTAGCATTAATGGACTTAAAGTAAATACACTACATCACTAAATCTAGCATTCGTGTACCAAAGACAATCTTTTGACATGAATTGTACAATTTATTAAGTTACAAATAATTTTATGCAATAAAGTACAAAAGACTATCTCACGCATGGGACAGTGTATAAAATTTTAATTTTTGTACCACCTTAAGTACACTACGTTAGCAAGTTAACAATTGCAAGATACAAAGTAATCTTAGGAGCGAGACTTGTCAAGATGTCAATTAAGTATTTTAAGTGCCTAGATGCAATAATTTGTGTATCAATAGTAATTAGTTAAGCTAAATGTCAGCACTATAATATTAAAAAAGAAACTTAAAAATATTTCTATCGATGCCATTTTTGAATAATTATAGCAGTATTGAGAAAATGTTTCACAAGCGTCCTCATCTACGCTTAATTTAATGGTTAATGAGGGGTGCGACGATAAAAATTATTTACGCTTAAAATGATTTTTCTGCCTGCATCAATTTCAATTTAAACTTTGTTTGATAACGCTTATCAAATTTTTCTATTTCGGAATAGATTTCATTCCGGAAATAGAAATGGAGGAAAATCGAAGTAGAAATTTTCTACTTCGATTTCTCCGTAAATCAATTTCTCGATTTCTCCCAACCCTAATTTCACTTTTTTCTCCCTCATACGCTTCTTCTCTGCCCAAAATAAAAATAAATATATTCATTTAAAAATAAAATAAATTTATTAAAATAAATAAATTATTTTTATTTATCATTTTATTTTTAGTTTACTAAAAATAAATTTATTAAATTTATTTATGATAAATAAATAAATATTTTTATTAAAAAGTAAAATTATTTTTTATTTGCCTCGAGTGTTTTGCCAAATAAAATTATTTTTATTTTTTATTTTTATTCATTTTAAAATAAATGTATTTGTAAAATAAAATAAAATAGAATAAATAAAATTAATTTATTTAATTTATTTAAAATAATTTATTTATGATAAAAATAATAAATTTTTATTTGCCTCGAGTGTTTTGCCAAATAATTTTTTTTATTTTTATTCATTTTAAAATAAATTTATTCGTAAAATAAAATAAAATAGAATAAATAAAATACATTTATTATATTTATTTAAAATAATTTATTTATGATAAATAAAAATAAATTATTTTTATTTGCCTTGAGTTTTTGCCAAATAAAATTATTTTTATTTTTTATTTTTATTCTTTTTAAAATAATTTATTCGTAAAATAAAATAAAATAGAATAAATAAAATAAATTTATTTTTATATTTTAATTTTAAAATAAAATGATATTTTTATTTTATTTTTTATAATTTATTTTATTTTATTTTATTTTATTTTATTCATTATTTTTTTTGTTACTAAATCATTTTTATTTTTATTTTTATATTAAAATTCGTCGGTCGTCAGCGCACTGTCCAGAAAAAATTTTGTGTCGTTATCAAACGAATTTCTATTTTTAGAGTAGAAATTTTGTGTCGTTATCAAACTAGTTATTTTCTTAGAAACTCTTCTAGAAATAGAAATAGAAAAATCTATTTCGCTAGTAAACTATTTCTGTAACGTAATGGTTGTGTCATGCGCGCGCGAGAAAGTGAATAGTTACGTCCCCAATCAATAGTCGTAAAAACCACCACTAGAAAGTTTTACTTATAGTGGCATTCCAATTTTCTCCCCCCCTCTTTAGAAAAGGGAATATGTGATGAGATAGTACTCCTAGGTAGATAATTATCTTACTCGATGTTTAATTTAAATTTACATCACATATTTATATTTGCGTTGGTTGGATTGTGGGTAAATATGCAATAAGTTTAGTGTATATCCAATAAATATGTTGTTTGGCTCTCCCATTGAAATTGTTATGTCACAGGATTCCTTCACAATCCGATTCCACCTTGGAGTAAAGAAGCCCAGTGAAGTGTGGTTTGGGTCTGTTCGTGGAATAAAGAGAGAAAAGGAAGGCATCAACCCCGATTCAGTGACATATGAAAGATTGATTGCTGATGTGAAAAGTTTCGGCTTTCGTTTCAAGAGAATGTGGTACGAGACCAAGGATCTTTTCAAAATTCAAATGGAGATCAGGAGGGATCGGGACGTAATTGAAATGTTGAACAAGGCATGTAGACAAGGATTCATTATTCATTTGTACGTCGAGGGAGGGGTCGACAGTGAGTGGGAGGGAGAATACGATGGGGAGATGATGAAGATGTTAAGGGAGGAACGGAGAATGAAGATTGACGTGTATTCCAATGAGGATGGGGCTAAGGGGGACGTTTCATGTCTTAATGAAGACTCAAACTCTGCACCTATGGGTGGTGAAAGCGAAACTCATGGCAACGCCTCCGTTGATGATTCCGAGTTAGGGCGGGGCAATGCTGAATGTTTTGAGGCTACGGCGTCAATTGCAGAAGAAGATTTAGACAGTGTTAAAAAACAGGTGGAGCTTCACGAAAAACCTAGAGATGAGGAAACAATAACTTTGGAGCATTACGGAGAGGAGATTTTTCTGAATACATTAAACAAGGTGCGACATCTTCCTCTTTGTGTGGGATTTTTGGTCAATTCCTTTTTAGGCCAAATCTCTTCCTTTCCTTAGCCACACATATATCCGCCCTTTTAAAAGTTGCCATTTTTTGTTTGTTGCACTGTAATTTCTTAGGTGGCTGATTCGTTTCCTTGCATTAGTCACTTATCTCTACTTACCTTTTTGGTGTGGGATAGTCTTAGTTCTTTAATAGTGCCGGCAAACTAATATCATCTATCTATGTCTTCGTCAAAATTGCTTTCACAGATGACATGCTAGATAATAGATCACAAATTATTGATTTCAAAAACAATATATGATTTCTTTGTCAACTATTTTTTTTAATTTTGCAATTGACGTAATTAATGCACAAATTCAATACTGTTCATATAATAAAACTAATTATGAACTAGTTGATTCGATTATTACATTAATGCGCTTTGGAGAAATTAATGTCCAATTCGTAGTTGTACGAAAGGGAAAAAAAAACACATGAACTCATTAAATTCTGCCAAGTGTCGTCACATGGAAAAACAAATGATGAAGGTAGATAATTCGTTGTATATATATATTATGATGATTTAACTCCTATGAATCTGTTGGTTTCCTCTCAAGTAAACATAATTGGATCATCTGTTTTGCCTTTTTCTTTATTATTTCTGTTAGACTATTTATGCAAATTAATATGGGGCTAATCCATCCACCCGCAGATTAAGCAATAAATGTGTTACACATTTGTTTGCTATTTTGCCGATGCATGCATATACAGTGGGCTTGACTATTGAGTTAGGATGTAATTTTTATGTCAAAGTAAATTAAAGCACATACTGCTTGGGAAAATAGTCACACGTTGAGTTAGGATGTAACTTTTATACGAGTGAACATATTATTTCACTAAAGACTATGACTTATGATGAAATGAGACTAACTAACTTCGAAGCATATCACTTTAGAATAAGGAAGAATACAAAAACATTAACACTTTTGTAAACTGATTTAAAACAATGTGTCCCATGGTTATGGATTTTTCATTCAAAAAGTAGAAAATAAAACTCCTTTTTAGTTACAGAAGGCAAAGCAATTGAATTTATACTAGTATTTTAACTGAAATAGATAATTAACATTTGAAGATGGTAGTACATGAAGTACCATGTGTAACTAAAGTGAAATAAGATGAAGAATTAAAGTTTACTAAAGTAATAACATAAATAATAGAAAGAGAAATGAAACTGGATATAGATTTTGGTTAATTACAATTTCAGTCCTAGCCTATTGTACGGATTCCAATATAGTCCTAAATTCTATATCTTCTGGCCGATCATTATTGTCTACATGACATGGTCGGCGATCTGACATGGAAAAAATTAATCGAAACAACGTTGTTTTATTTGGAAGAAGGTGGAACATGTAACAAAATAAAATCGACTAAACCACGAAAATCCCCAAATGAACTCCCCTAATTCGCTGACAACGTTGATTTCCATCGGAATCCCTAATTTCCTTAAACCGAACCATAGTTTGCCATCACAATCACCAGTTTCCACTCGACGATGTCAGTGTCTAGAGAAGAGATTAGCTATCTTGAGATTTTGCAATAGAAACGATGAAGAGCACTCTGTTCGGTGTACATTGAAGTTGACAGCCTTCAATTTTTTTTACAAAAACCAGAAGAAAAAGACAAAAAAAGGATCTAAAGGTAAATATATCATTGTGTCTCTCTAAGAGTGTTGTCGTTCTCTTAGTCTTATTTATAATCTGTTTGTGTTGGGATAGTATTGCTGGTGTTGCTTGTGAGACTGTATTGGCGCATGTTAATGGGATTGTAAGTAGTGGTTTTGTTTGAATTTTTAGTTTTTACTGGCTTTGTTGGTTCATTGTGAAATCTAGTCATGTCAGCTTAAGAGTACAAGTGCTAAACAGGGCAAGAGGCAGAGAGATGATGATCATGCACAACTACGCCACAATAAAGAACTCAACTTGGAACTCAACTTGTGGTCCCCATATCAGGTCGAGAGTACAGGTGCTACACAGGGCAAGAGGCAGAAAGAGGATGATCAAGCACGCCCAAACCACAGCTTGGAACTCAAATTGGAACTCAACTCGGGGCCCACACCTCAGGTTGAGAGTACAAGTGCTACACATGAAAGAAGTCGAGAGAGAGGAATTTGTGAGAAAGAATTGTGGGAATTTTCCTCTGCATTCATTGCTTTGATTCAATGTACATTGTCCTATTGTTATAGTACAAAAGAATGTATAAAACAAGTAACTAAATATATTACAATATGTATCCAATTAGATGCGATACATAATTGATCTTTGAATGATACATTGGTATCTTCTTGCGTATCTTCCAACACTCCCCCTCAAGCTGGTGGCTTGTAGATATCCAAGACACCTAGCTTGCTTAGGAGATACGCATGCTGACTTTGACACAAAGGTTTGGTGAAAATATCCGCCGGTTGTTCTTCTGTTCGAATTCCCAACGTCTCGATTATCCCTTCCTGGATTTTTTCCCGTGTGAAATGGCAGTCTACTTCTATGTGTTTCGTCCTTTCATGAACAATTGGATTTGAGGCAAGTTTGATGGCTGCATCATTGTCACAAAACAATTTCGTTGGCCCTTGAACTTGTACTCCAAGATCACGAAGTAACCCACGTAGCCACACTATCTCACACGTGGTCTTTGCCATCGCCGATATTCTGCCTCTGTGAGGATAATGAAACAAACGATTGCTTCTTTGTTTTCCATGAAAGTAAAGAATCCCCAAACTTAACACGAAACCAGTTATGGACCTCCTACTCATCGGACAGGTTGCATAATCCGCATCACAATACGCTGTCATCTTCATATCACATTTCTTGAATAGAAGGATCCCAAGTCCAGGACATTTCTTCAAATATTTTACCACTTTGAGTGCAGCATTCATGTGAGACTGCTTGGGATTATGCATGAACTGACTGAGGGTTTGAACAGCATAAATAATATCCGGCCGAGTCATGGTCAAATAAATGAGCTTCCCAACTAGTTTCTGATAACTCATTGGATCTTTAAGTACAGGATCATCCTTTTGAGAGACTCTGGCATCATAATCCGCTATGGTCAGTTTGATGTTCTGCTCAATTGGAATCACAGCTGGCTTACATCCTGACAATCCTGCTTCTGATATGATTTCCAAGGCAAATTTCCTCTGGCTGAGGGATATTCCTTGGTCTGATCGAGCAATTTCTATTCCAAGAAAATACTTTGGCAAACCTAGATCTTTTATATGAAAAGTAGAATGCAAGAATTGCTTGAACTTTTTGATGGCTATCTCATCATTGCCCATAATCAATATATCATCTACATATATCATCAAGTATATAGATGACGTACCTTTAGTCCATGTGAAAACGGCATAATCAAATTTGCTCTGTTGAAAACCAGCAGCTATCAAGGACTCAGAAAATTTTGCATATCATTGTCTGGATGCTTGCTTAAGCCCATATAGGGATTTGCGGAGACGACATACTTTATTCTCCCCCTGTCTCCGTAAACCCTGTGGAATGTTCATATAAATCTCTTCATCTAGATCTCCATGAAGAAAGGCATTGTGAACATCCATCTGATGTAAGGGCCATCTTGATAAGTCACTACGAGAGGAAAGATCGGACTGTAACATCTTTAGCCACAGGAGAGAAGGTTTCATGATAATCAAACCCTTCTTTCTGTGTGAAACCTTTTGCTACCAACCTGGCTTTGTATCTTTCAATCGAACCATCAGCTCGATATTTGATCTTGTAAACTCATTTGCATCCGATTGGCTTACGATGCGGAGGTAAATTGACAAGTTCCCATGTGTGATTATCCATCAGTGCCTGCAATTCTGCTTTCATAGCATTCTGCCAACGTTGATCTTTTCTTGCCTCATCATAACTCGAAGGCTCGTGTTCTTCAGAAATGCGGGTAATGCAACATCTATGTTCCTCGGATAATCGATCGAAGGAAACATAAGAAGAAATAGGGAAAAGAATACCTGGTGGATTTCTCACTCCACATATGTAATCTTTAGTCCAAGTTGGTGGACGTGTGGCTCATCCGGAACGTCTGGGATGAATACCGTCAGAAGATGGTTGGTTTGCTAAAGGCTCCATAGGAGGTGACTGAGTCACTGGAGGTTCCACAGGAGATGATCCTGTATATAAGTGCTGATCCGAGTCCATTGCTAAAGGTGTTGGTGCCATAGTAGATATAGGATATAGAACATATCCCGGATCATGGGTAGACTCTTCGACATGATGAACAAGAGAATGTCCCGCTCTATCTTTACTAGATTCCTGGGCAGCAAAAGGGAAAGAGTCTTCGTGGAATTGAACATCTCTACTAACAAAAAAATCACCTGTAGATGGATCAAACATGCGGTACCCTTTCTGTAGGGTAGGATACCCCATGAATATGCACCGACGAGCTCGTGGACCCATCTTATCCTTGGGTCCCACTATAGAAGCATAGCACAAACACCCAAAAATCCTTAGATGATGAAGATCTGGTTTCTTCCCAAAAAGAAGTTCGAAAGGACTTCGACCGTTAAGAATCTTGGTTGGCATACGGTTGATCAAATATGCTGCAGTCAAAATACAATCTCCCCAAAAAATATCTGGAATAGAAGCCTGGAACTTTAAAGACCGGGCAACTTCCAACAAGTGACGGTGCTTCCTTTCCACTATTCCATTTTGCTGTGGTGTGTAAGTACATGAACTCTCATGTAGAATCCCTTGGGATGATAATAAAGCCGTGCATTCATAATTAAAAAATTCTTTTCCATTGTCTGTTCGAATTTTTTGGACAGTTTTTCCAAATTGAGTCTTTGACAAGGAAAGGAATGTTCTTAAGTGTGACATGACTTGACTTTTGGATTGCATGAGAAAAATCCATGTGGCCCTTGAATGATCATCCACAATGGTAAGAAAGAATCGAGAACCATCATTATTTAGAGTATGGTATGGTCCCCAGATATCAATATGAAGTAAAGAAAAAACGTCAGCTGCACGACTGTTGCTTATTGGAAAGGAGGTACGCGATTGCTTTGCAAGGGGGCAAATATGACATTGAGAATAAGGAAATAAAGAACTATGACCCATTCTAGAATGAAAAATGAAATTTTTATCATTGGTAGTCGAATTACACAATGACTGCTTATTACAAGGAAATTGATCTAGATACTTGGCTGAACTTCTCCAAAAAAATAATCCTTCTGAGAGATTACCCCATCCCATCAGTTTCCCAGTCGAAAGGGCCTGAAATTGACAACCATCAGCATTGAAGGAAACTTGACATGAATTTTCCTTACAGGCTCTAGACACAGATATAAGATTGAATTGGAACTCAGGAATATATAGGACATTTGTGAGAACAATTTGAGAACTAAGATTAACTGTCCCAGTTAGAGTGACGTGAGTAACATTGCCATTTGGCAATTGTACTACAATAGGGCTATCTAGTTCTTCATTAACGGCAGTAAATAATTTCTTCTCACATGCAATATGATCACTGGCTCTAGAATCAACAATCCAAGTATTTCTCGATATATTGTTTATCAGACATGGAGAAATACCTGTAAAACTGCTCCCTCTCTTTGGAACTTCTAATTTTTGTAGTGCCTGCATCAATTGCTCATATTCACCATGAGTGATGAGTTGATTCGCATCAGTTTGTCCTGTGATTTGATATGCCGCTGCTGATATCTCCTTGCCCCTTTTTTCGCCAGGTTTGCCATGCAACTTCCAGCAATTTTCAACAGTGTGATGGGGTCGCTTGCAAAATTCACAATACAATTTCCCCTTATTTTTTGAACTCGGCCCATAGGAATTAGGCCCATGAGAATTCTGTCCATTTGAATTGGACCGGAAAGAATTCGGCCCATAATTTCTCGTGAAATTCCCTCCGTTGGATCCCTTAATGATAGGGAAATCTCCACCGTCCAGATCTGAGGAGTTGCGCGCCCATCGTGAGCCGTCCGATCTAGACGCGCGATCGTGGCCGTCCGAAGAAGACCCTTTAAAAAGCTTCTGTTCGGCCGCAAACCCTAGCACCACATCTCCTCTCTTCTCTAGGGTTTGCGAACCCCTTTCGATCCTTGCAGCCAAGGCTAGGGTTTCTGCCCCTTTCCCTTCAGTCGAGGCGAGCCTTTGGCTTTCCTCTTGCACAGCAAGCTGGAATATACGGCCAATCGAAGGCGTAGGCTCCATGGCAAGAATCTGTGACCTGAAATGGAGGTAAGATTCGTTAAGAATGAGTAGAAAGCGAGTCGCCTTCTCTCTGTCTTTTATCGCCTTGTGTTGTTGGATAGTGGTTTCGAGCCCATCGAGTTTCTCTTCCGCTGCCTCTAGCTCATTCCAGAGGGCTGAAAGTTTGTTGAAGCACGTTGTTACGGACGTGTTTCCTTGCTTCAGTTCGGGAAGTGCTTGATGTAGTGAGAAAATCCTCGCTCGATCCAGTTTTCCATACATCTCGCGTATGTTGTCCCAAAAAACTTTCGAATCCTCTGTGGGAGGCAATCCGGCAGCTATTTCTGGGTTTATACAATTTCCTATCCATGTCCTGACTAACTGATTACACTTTTTCCATTGTCGCCCTAATTTCTCATCAATTGGGACCGGAATGGTGCCGTCGATAAATCCCTCATTGTCTTTTGTTATGAGGGCTCGACGGAAATCATGCGCCCAATTTGAGTAATTCTCCGACCCTGTGAGGGAGTTGTTGATGAGCTTCAACTCTGGGCCGTCGGCTTTGGAGACATACAGCGCGTCGCCGGGTTCTGGGCGACCCATGGCGGCCGCAAAGGGAAAAGGTAAAAAACCTGTTGGAAATCCCGCATTGGTTGTAGTCGGCTCGGATTGGTTGTATTCGTCCCCGATTCGAATTCCCGATCCGCCCGTCTGCTCAATGCCGATGGTTGAGCACCGCCCGGTATTGGTTGGTAGGCCTCCATCGGTCCGCACGCTTTGGTAACCCGGCTGTGATGCATCTGGACTTGATCCATGAATCCATGGGTACGGCATCCACTGATAAGGATAGCCAGAGAAAGGTAACCCTGGATTGAACTGAGCCGGATTGGGTTGCCAAAGCGTGTGCTGTGCGTGAATTTGGCTTTGACTGGGTTGTTGATCAGCTACCGGATTGATAATGGATGAATTCAGAGTTGGTGAATCATGAGGCGTCACATTACCTTCGGTAGGTGAAGTATGTGGGTCTGTCATGATGAAGAGAAAGTCTGCAGTAACTCTGTTTTGCAGGTTGGAAAAGATCTCAAGAACCCAAGAACTTAAGAATTCCTGCCGGATGTCGTTTTGGTTTGCAAGTGAAGCAAAGACCAAAAACAGAAGATCACGGAAGGCAATTCAAAAAGTGCGGAAGCTATGTCAGAACCAGTAAGGCTCTGATACCATGAAAGAAGTCGAGAGAGAGGAATTTGTGAGAAAGAATTGTGGGAATTTTCCTCTGTATTCATTGCTTTGATTCAATGTACATTGTCCTATTGTTATAGTACAAAAGAATGTATAAAACAAGTAACTAAATATATTACAATCTGTATCCAATTAGATGCGATACATAATTGATCTTTGAATGATACATTGGTATCTTCTTGCGTATCTTCCAACAACACAGGGCAAGAGGCAGAGAAAGGATGATGATGCACACCCACAAATCAACGAAGAGCTCAACTTGGAACTCAACTTGTGGCCGACAGAGTAGCGCTCTTCAGCATCGTACAAGAAGGACAGGAACACAAGCGGCAAAAATACAATCGCCAGTTGAAGCAGCAGCACTTCCAGTTGAAGCAGTAGGCCATCAAGAAAAAAGGAAAAGAATGACAGCAAGCAAGTCAATCCTTTAAGAAGAAGTGCCAGGCTTATGAAAGGCCCAACCGGAGGGAGAACTGATTTCGTGCATCTAGATTGATAGTCACTTGGGGTGTTTGACTGGACCGTGGGATCAATGAAGTAGTGTGTTCTTTTCTTTTTTCTTTTCTTTGGTGGATTCTGGGTTCAGTGAACTAGTATGGTTGGATTGATGACATAGTAACGATGTATTGCTTGCAAATGCGCTGCTTTTAGCAACTAACATAAATATATTTTGTGATCCCTCTCTTATTGCAATGAAATATGTTCACTGCTTTCTCTGCTTCATTGCTGAACACAAATTTGCTTGCTTGGCCTTATTCTCCTAGTTAACACCAGATTAAATGATGTCACACTAGATTGTCCATAGAACAATTGCTGTTGCAAGCCCTGTAATTTGAGCAAAACACCGTAATTTGATGGCCTTTAGGATTGCTTTACTAGATTGCTTTATTAGATAAATTCATTTTGTTAACACAGTCAAAGCTCCATTATACCAGTTTCCAAAACTTAGGCTCGATATGATATGACATAGAGGAACCTACAAATCGACATGTATGCAAGTCTGGTAATATTTGCAAAATGCTCATTGAATTTCATATATGCAAAACATGTCCACGATTAGAAAACAGTACTACAAAAACTCATTCATGCCTAAACACAAAACAATGTCTACTAACATAGTTTATGGCAGACTCAATGCATCCTTCCCTTCAACCTTTCCACACGTGAGCTATAATAACTAAGAACACTCAACACGACCAATGTTGTCTTTAATCTGGAATTTTCTTTTTTCAACTCTGACCCTTCTCGTTTCGAACATTGTTTTTGTTTGTTTCATGCTTCCGCCTTTTTGCATAACACTAGCTTTTGAAAACGGATTTTTCATTTTAAGAAAAATGGTTGATTTGAATCTAATCAAATGGCACATAATACTACATAGGAAATACTCAATTAGGGTCTATTCGTTTCACGGAAAATGGGCCATCTCCGGAAAACATTTTCCCAGAAGTCATTTTCTAGGAAAATGGCTATATTTTCCGGTGTTCAGCTGAAATTTAAATTTCGAGTGGAAAACATTTTCCACCGTTCGTTAATGACTCCTAACAAATTTTTTATTTTTTCTTTCTTTTTCTTTTTATTTTTTTCTGTTCTTTTCCTTCTCCTTCCTCCTTCCTCCTCCTCCTTCCTCCTCCTTCCTCCTTCCTCCGCCACCGCATGCCTGACGATGGCTGATTGCCCGGCGGCCGACCAAGATCCGGTCGCCAGATCCGGCGAGCTCGAGGCTCGGCTGATCTCACTCGAGCTTGCCGGAGGTTCGTCGGGCTCTAGCGAGCCGCGAGCTCACCGAATCTGGCGGCGGAGGTCGGGCTCCCAATCCAGGCGAGCCCGAGCTCCGTCGCCAGATCCGGCGAGCTCGCGGTTCACCAGACCTCTGGCGAGCTTGGGCGAGGCCCAAGCCCCGCCCAGCTCGTCGGATTTGGCGAGGCCAGAGCTCCGTCCCAAGCCGGCGAGGCTCCGCCTCCCCGATCTGGCGAGGCCCGAGCTTGGCTTCCATAGATCGGGCTAGGCGGAGCCTCACCTGCCTGGGTGGAGCTCGAGTTGGCTCGCGGCCGCGGTCGGTCGCCGGTCGCCAGCCGCCGTCGGGGCCGGCCACCGGTCAAGCTAAGGAAGAAAGATGAAAAGGAAATAAAGAAAAGAAAATAAAAAAGCATAAAAATAAAACAAAAATGTGTTAGTAAAATGAAGAATTTATGGAAAATGTTTTCCACTTTTCAGAAACATTTTCCTTATCTTTGAAGGTAGTATTTTCCATTGATGGAAAATATTTTCCTTGAGTAATTGGTTTTCCGTAACGAACACCGAAAAATTCGGAAAATTTTTCTTGGAAGTTATTTTCGGTGAAACAAACGGAGCCTTAAGTATGATAATCGTTGCCTTTCATTAGTCGTTGCTCGCTTATTTGGTCCGGTGCTTTAAAAGACAATCACGACACCACTTTTAGCGCCCGCCCTGACAAGAAAAGTGATGGGACCAGAAAAATTTTACTGACTTCTTGGATTAAGGAAGGTGGTTTATCAAAATCTCATAGGCGGAGAGTGAAGGGGCACCATGGAAGCAACGCATGTAAAGACAAAAGACTGAATTGATCCCACCTTCATTCACTTGAAATGATCTATCGTCCACGGTTGCGGAGAAAATCGGGGGTGCCTCAACATTGCAACTGCACAGGACTAGCAGCTTTACCTTATTAAACCAGCAAATATGCCTGCCCAAGTATTCCTACCGACCGACACGTGTCCCCTCCTCCGACCAATAATTAAGGAAAAAATTATTACCCAAAATTCATTTTGTAGATGTAAATAACATTAAATATTGGGATATTCTCGCTTTCTTATTGCTCGACGTGGGGCTGATGACATCTCAATAAATGATTCGTTGATGTGATAAAGTATACGTAAACAATACTAGTAACCTTACTCAATCCATTTCTTGAGGGAGGAAAAGAGAAACTCTAGCTTTTGGGAGTCTGCCGTCTGTCGCTCTGTGTACTTTTACATGAATTGATCACCTATTGGTGGAAGAGCCTGATCACCATCATCATCCGTGGTTTTGTCTCTGGTAAGAACCATCTTGTCGAGTCAGGTTTTGTCCGTCAACGATCAGAAGCGTCTCGAACCCTTTCCCTACCTACTACTCTTTTAGTCCCCTGTTCGTTCGTCATCACTTCCTCTTCAAATTGACCTCTGTTTCTTCAGTCCGCAAAAGGGATAGAGAGCGGAATGATTATTGAATAAGCCAGCCACGTCTCCGTGTCGAATCCCTAGGCATTGCCATTGCTAGCGCCACGATCCTCACTGAATTGGCCATTTTCAAATGTCTATTTTTACTTGGAAAGAACGGGGACAGTTGTCTTTCTCTTGTGTAAACAGAGACCAAAGTGCTCTGCGATTTCAATGGTTTAGTTACTGAGGGATGGCTACCCTTGCAAGACTGACATGAGCTATGTTAGCGTTTGCCAGACAATCATACAATGGACTTAACAGATACGAATTCGCAATGCAATTAGTATAGAAGATATACAGCTAAAACCATCAGTAGAGTCGAGCACCAAAGTTTAACCAAACTCTCTGTAGCTTGCAAAATCACGTGATCTCATGTTCTATGCTCGAAAATGACACCCGTAGCTCTCCTTCAAGCTTATACTTCGGTCGTACTGTTGCCTTCGAATACTTCGTCTGAGATTCTGATTCTTTCTGCTTTCAACAATACTCATTTATGTTACGGCACAAAACCAAATATGACCTGTGGTGCGGAATTTGATTAATCCCGGTGCTCCATGTTTTTGCATTATGGAGAGAGTGACGAGGTTCGGTGAACACTAGGTGTTTGTGAAAATTCCTTGGTGAAGTATGGAGGTGAATACCAGTATAGTGGTCAGCCTAAATGGTGCCAACTACAGAACATGGAAAGGCAAGATACTTGATTTGCTTTATCGCAAGGAAGTGCATGGTCCCATAGAGTGACGAGGCCAAGCCCTATTCCACTGACCAACAATGGCGGGCTTTGGCAACCCTGTTTGCAAGAGAATTGGCCTCGCTCACGGGAGCGATGAATAATTTCAGTGGACATCAGATTGGCTGGCGGCATCTTGCAATCAAGTACAGAAGAGCTTGGGTGGTCAATGCTGTATGAAGTTGAAACGTTCGGAAGATGGACAGAGATGACGGACATGATGCGAGTAGCAATCTGCCAGACTTGGTGCTCCTCCATATTCTTTTTTTTGGTAAAGGGTGCTCCTCCATATTCTGTCCTTCCTGTCCACGAGAGATGCCGTGAGGACAGTGATGGTCCCAGGTTTCTGTTACCTCTGGACTTCTACCTGCCACTTATCTTTTGATCACTGCCCTTAGCACAACTGCAAGGAGAGGAAGACTGCTTTTAGAATCGATGAGAGATTCGTGAATTTTACCAACTGTGCGTTAACTCTGCACGAGAACCCCACAATTGATTTGTTCAGTCTTAATATAAACTATGCGGCTGAGGTGAACCCCTATCATCCTCAGTATGAGGGTGGTATGACCGAAGAGACAAGAAGGTCAGACAAAATTGATACATGGATTCGTTTTGCAGCGAATAGAGAGGTTAAGTTCCTCGGTTTGGACTTCCTAGGGTATGCTAGGGAGTTCACACATAATTCTTACAGGTTGCCCAGCATTGTTCTTGGGTGTAGCAGCTTAGTAGAGCTGAAGCTGGCTTCCTGTGAAGTCGGACCAGTGGTGGGATGGCTCTAACTAAGGTCGCTTAGAAAATTGTTTATGAAGAAAATTCACTTAACTGACAAAAAGTTGGCTGACATACTATCTAGTAGTCCTTTGCTAAAAGAATTGTCTCTTGAATATTGCCACAGCCTCCACAATCCCAATTCTGTAGTGCCCTATCTATTGAAGAGTTAAATTTGGAGGGATGCAGTGTTTTGAATAACCTTGATCTTTCCCGATCAGATATAAAACATTTAACCATCTATTTCTATGGGGATCTGGAGCTAGTCTGTCCTAATGTACAGATTCTGGATGTTGCTGGGTATATAAAGTATCTCAAGGTGACCGATATGTCATCACTGGTTGATATGTCCTTCTGCTACCGTGATTATTTTAGCTATCCATACGATGAATATCGTGAGTCCAGACTGCTTCTGGAAAACCTCAGCTGCAGTCCTTATATTATGCCATGCGATTTGTGTACACTGGTATGGTTTCCCAGCTGTTGCTCTGACCTAATTTGTCATGGCTTTGAGATACTTTTGAATGATTTGGGTTCTGATCCTTCATGTAAGGAGTATTACTATTTGTTTGATAGTATATTCTCTCATTTCAACTGTCCTAAAATTTGTAGAATAGAAGTTGGGTGAACAGATTTTGAATGGGTCTTTTTTGAAATGGACAGTGGCTGTGCCGTTTCTATGCTTCGGCTTCTTTGTCCTGTTGCTTTTTTATGCTTCAGTTTATGAGGTAATGTCCTAGATGAAGAGTAAAAGAAAATATTATATACTTAGGCCGGGTTCTTTTATTTATGCCCACCTAAACTTTTATACGGCAGCCTTCCTTGCATCTGCTGGCCTAGAACTTTGAGTAACTGTAAACTATTTTCCATAACCTATTTGTGTAACTGAAAACTAGAGCTTGTTAGGTATCTGTTTTCCTTGTGTCCTTGTTTGCATTGTGCTATTTTGTGGACGATATTGTTTTTCACTTCTTACGTGACGTCTGTTACCATTTTAAATGTGTATGTACATGCTCTTGTGATTTGTCTTTCTAAATATTCAAATTGTCTCATTAAAAATTCCGTGACGAGACTTTTTTTTTTGGTCAAGTACAAGATCTGAATTGAATGGTATCATATAATTTCATTTCAGTCAATCCATACATACACATGCTCTCGAGTACCCACAATGTAGGTCTGATACTAATTTTCATTCAAAGTCGGTCCAATTAATTCTTTTTAAACCTGGTATTGACTAAATGGGAACAGACAAATCAGCCATGCCCGTCTTTCTCCTGGAAGTATGTGACACTTCTACTGCGTCTGAAAAAATGGTACCTCCCTGACATTTCTAGCTTGTTGAAGAACTCTCATTTTCTTGAGACACTCACTATCTATGTTTATCCTGGAAGAGATGAAGGTGAATCCGAGGTATAAATGCTTGAACTATAACATTTTGTTGGCATATTAGAATATGGAATTAATGGACATTGAAAAGTTGCCTTAAATTTCTAGCTTGCCAAAGCAGGGCTGCAGCTTCCATTTGAGTTCAATGGCTTTTAGTTACTGAAGTTCAGTGGACGACACATTTCCCTGCCTCGAGCACCACTTAAGCATGTTAAGATATATGGTTATGTACTGGAGCCTGATGTCACTGAGCTCATTGAATTTCTACTTAAGAATGCACAGGTCCACTATACTTCCTCAATGATAAGTGGTGCTCTAATATGAGATTTTACAAAAAGAGCATTCCCATGTCGTTTTTTCTTCTTTGGAAACCAAACATAAACAATGTCGGATTTGACCAAAGTCAAGCCAAATGAGATTTGATTTCTGAATCAAATAGATAGTTTTGACTTGATCAGGCTGTATTGATTCAGTTCAACATTTGAACAAAACTTTTCCCGCTCGATCTATTACATCCTAGTTCAAGCTGCTTCTTCACACTCCTCCTCATACTTTCCTTGAATTCGTGTTCACTACACCATGGGAGCTCACATATCTGCCAAGTCTATCTTTTAAGGCTTCGACTGCATCTGAGCAGAGTGACATCCTCCCTGGTAAATCCAGCTCATACGGGAATTCTAATAGTCTTGAGAGCCTCACTGTTTATGCTCATCGTAAATGTCATCGCATATTTATATATGAATTTCCATTCAATCTACAGCAAGTGCTAGAGATGAAAGAGGGGAAAAGTACCAAAAATGTCTTAAATCTATTGCATTGATACCAATTTAGTCATAAATCTTTCAATTGGACTAATTCAGTCATAAACCTTTTTAATATTGGTACCAATTTAGTTCATCCAGCCAATTTTGGTCGGGCGGCGCTGACGTGGACATTAGCCGGACGTTGACATGGCAATTTTTATGATTTTTTAAATTTTTTTTTTTTTCGAATTTTTATTAATTTTTATTAATTTTTTTCTCGCCGGCCACCGGGCGAGGGCTGCGAAAGCCCTTGCCTTACGCCGGCGAGGGTCGCAGCCCTCACCTGGCCTCTCCTAGGGCCACTTCACTGGCGGCCTCGCCCGCGGTTGGCGAGGCCATGGCGGCCATCACCAAGGCGGAGGTGATGGCCGTGAAGCCCTCGCCAGCCGCCGGCGAGGGTCGCAGCCCTCGCTTGGCCTCGCCTAGGGCCGCCTCGCCTGCGGCTTAGCGGCGGCCCTGGGTTCCCAGCACGCTTCACTTGGGTTGCTTCTTGTTGCTCTCCAGGCGTTTGTCAAATGTACTTCCTGGGTTCAAACTTCTCACCCCCTCTGACATGTTTCTGTTTAGCCCCTGATTTCTCGGTAGAAATGACGAAATCAGTAGTTTCCTGGACTCGGTACTGGTCTACATACACAAAATTGCACAATGATCTTCAGTATGATGAGAAGTTCTTAAATTTCACCAACCATGTATTGACCCTGCACAAGAACCCCACAATTGCTTGGAGAGTTGTCTCTTGGAAGAATGCTATGGCCTCCACAAACTCCAATTCGATAGGCCCCCGTCGATTGAATAATTGAACCTTGACATGTGCGAGGGTTTGGAGAAGCTTGATCTTACTTGCTCAGACACAAACAAATTAACCATTGTCTTTGATACTGGAAATCATGCAATAAAGATAGTTTGTGCTTAAATTAGGACTCTGCATATTTCTAGGTCGATTAAGTGTGTCAATATAACCAATTACTCAGCTTCGATTGAGGCATTGCTCTGCTTCAGTCATCATCTCAAATGTTCTTGAAAGGCATACCACGGAGTCAGAGTGCTTCTCAAGAAGCTGAGTAGTGTGCGATTTACGCCATACACTTGGTGTATACTGGTATGGTTTCTTTGCTATTGCTTTAACCGCATTTATCTTGCTTTTGAGGGACTTCAAAATAATTCAATTAGCACTCCTTGAGCAAGAAGTAATACTCTTTGTTTGACTGATTTTTCTCAGAGGATTTTGAAACTGGGTAAAATGTTCCATCTATTTCGGTCCCTTCATTCTTGTTGTCCTGAGAGTATCAATTGATGAGGTAATACGAAGAGGTACTAAGGAAAAAACTATTCACTTGCACTAGCATCTGTTTTACTCATCCTGCCCTTAAACTTGTCATTGCATGCTTCCCCCCTCATGTAACTCAGACATTGTCGAGGCTCTTTTGTGTTTGTTTTTTGCATTGTCATGAAAATGTCTTACTTTTGCTAGCATTTCGTATTTCGTGGTCTCGTTCATTAATATATTCTGTCACTTGCAGCCATTCAAAAGAGTACGAGATCGGCTCTCTTGAATTATTTTGTAATGTTCCAAATGCGTAGTTTAATTTGGTGGCTTGAATGTATTGAAGATTAGGAAGAAACTGTACAATCTAGATCTTCCTTCACTAATACGCTTTAAGGCATGTTCATTGCTTTGTTCCAGTGGTGTAATTTCACTCTCACTTGCAAAATTCTTAATCTGCCACATCCCTTCCCTCTAGATTAACTAAAATCAAACACGCTAGAAGTTGATTTCAAGTTGATGCTTTTGACTGGTCAAAAATATATAAAACAATGTTGTTGAAGCCAGTTTATGTTCTCACGGTCCTAATTAAGTTGAAGTGACCGACTTCCTGTCCTATCAATCTAAATAATTCTTTCTTCTATCGAGTATTGACTATATGGGAATTGATTGACACAACTGCCATGCCCATCATTTTCATGGAAGCATTTGACGCTTGAACTAAGTCTAACAAAGTAGCACCTCGCTCGGACTTCTAGCATAATTAACTTCTCACACTAAGCCAAACTGTTACATAGATAAGATGAAAAAAATAGGCGGTAGCCCTAAGACAGGGAGATTTGTATTATGCTTTCTTGCATCATAGCTAGCATCCGTCAACAATTATTGGTTCAGTTACCACCGGCAAACTCTATTATCACTGGTCAAGTGTATTCTATTGTGCAATATTCAATTTTTCGCTCTATAATCTTGTTTTGTCTCATTTCTTGCTGGCGTCATGTTTAGGGGTGTGCAACAGGTTTAGTCCAACTCCAGCACCGGCTAGAATCGGTTCTATTCTTGGCTCCAAAATCCTAGAATCCGCCATTACTATTTTGTTTGGTCCCCAGTTCCTTCTTAGAACCACCAGTTCGAATCAAAATCTATAAAAAAAACTTACTATAGTTGGAAGAACGTTGCGTAGAACAAAAGAAAACTCAGACGAATGACAAATAGTAGAGTAAAAATTGCAAGTAAATAGGAAAATTACAGAAAAATTATGATAATAGTCACTAACAAATCACAATGTATATTGAAGTTGCTTTAAAGAATAAAATTGTGGCAACTTCAATGATTTGTAAATATTTCATTGTTGATAAATAAGGTGCTACGGAGTCATATAGTTTTATTTATAATCAATGAAATCAACAGGACTTGTTTATTTATTTATCTAAATATTTCTTTAAGTGATGGTTATGCTTGGTTACACAACTTCAAGGTTAGGTCTTAGTGCTGAATTTGTACTCTTTTACACTAGTCGTCCATATGAAAGTTGTTAAATCGCCAGCTTGTCGTAGAACATCGCACTTGATGCCTACCTCTTAATGAATGGGAGTACTTGAAGCGAATGAAACGAAGATGTTTCATGGATTGGATCATCCGTTAATTTTAGGGCGAAACAAAACTGCAATTTCAGTTAATTGGTTTGCTTGTCATTGCTTCTGCCTGGTGGACCTCCATCAATTGCTTTTGAGTTCCATTCTTTACAAGGGATAATCAAGATGGCGTCATTTTGGATGATTGACAACTTAATCGCACCTATGGACGACTAAGGTAAAAGTGGCCAAAATTGTCCCATGGTGTGCCTTTTTTGGAACATCTGATAATTGTCTAGTGGGTGTATATGTACGTGTGTTCTCTTGACGTTTTGGAAATTCTTTTGCCAAAGTTGTGGTAACCAAAAAAGCTTGTACCTTCTTTGATAATTAGCAAATTAAGATTAATGGAACCTAATCTGCAGCCCTTGACTCACGTGGAAGTCTAATATGGTCTAGGCAAAGAGGGATCGAAATGTCAAAACTGACCAAATAGTAGAAAGTAGAGGCAGGGGAGGTACGACTACTCACCAGAGGTGCTTCAAGCTCAGGAAGGGGTCCCGCAAACGGAGGCAGAGTAAGGGGCATATAGTCTCAAGTTCAGCAAAAGGGCACGGCTATGAGTTCATGCACACAGAGGTTCAAGCTCGGCAGGAGCAGAGCCTCAGATATGGAGGTCCTGATGAGAACAAGGAACCTCAGATGGGAACGAGCATTGAAGCATTTTGTTCATTCCAGTGCGCGAGCTAGTTGATCATTGTCTCGTCAGATCTTAAAAAAACGTCAAATGTCGGCGAATGGATGGATCGAGTGAATGTATTATGGCAACTTAGGTTCTTCTGTTGGACTTATAAGCGGCTACTCTTTGGTGTCATGAAATAGAGCCCTACCTGACCCAGTGACACTTTGCCAGTTCAAGCAAAGCTACGCAAGTACTTAGATTCTTAGTCTGGCGCAATGGTTTTTGGTGAAGGATAAACTTAAGTCTTTTTTCCTGGTAGTTTCTCTGAAGACAGGTTATGCAATAAGACTTCAGAGTAAATGTCACTAGTGCAGACTTTGCGGATATTAACGACAGTTAGTACAGTAGCTGGCAGATCCACCATCTTTTCTACGCAGCTCATTCTCGGAAGCAAATCAAACCTGTCAATGTGAATTTGAATGTTCCTGGGCCACAAATGAACATAGATCCTAGTCAACTCGCTTAAATCTATCAAGATCTGTGCTGTCCAAAATTGTTACTTAGTGTTATTGATTTGATGCATCATGATTTACGTTGAATTAAGCCCAAGAAGAGTACAATAGAAAAGGAAAGGCACTTGGCAAATTTAACTCATTTGCCGCCGGGAAGAAGATCCGCATGTGCTGCCGGGCGACCGCCACATCACGGTCAAGCAAAAACTAGTGCTAACCTAGTGGAGGAATTAAATTATATGCTTTGATTTGGTTTTATTACTTCTTCCTCTGGCACATAAATCCAACTGACAGTATAGCAAGAGTAAAGAATTACAGGGCAAGCAGCTATCTATACCTTAAGCCCATCAAATCCCAGCCCAAGTTTTCTGTCTGACCGACACATGTCGCCTGCTTCGATCGATACTAAAACCTCACTTAAATCCATTTCTTGAGGGAGGAAATGTGACTCTCAATCTTGAACTTTTTTTCCGGAGTCTGCCTTCTGTCTCCTTCAGTGTACTCTTGAAAAGAGGGGTTCCTTTTATCCCTTTTGAAGAAACAAAACTGTAGCAACTTCAATGACAGTAAATATTTGATTGTTCATAAGTAATGTGCCATTCGGATTCATATAATTTTATCGATAATCAATAAAATATCAATCAACTTGTTAATTTATTTACTTAGATGTTACTTAGGTGATGGTAAATTTGGTTGCATCACTTCCAAGCTAGGTTTGAGTGCTGATTTTGTACTCTGTGATCTTAGCCATCCATATGAATGTTGTTAAATTACCAAGTCATTGCAGAAAAGCGGCATTGATGCCTACTGCTTGTAGATGGAGTTTTTGATGTGAACAAAACTAGTTCTTATAGAGAGAAATAAAACTGTTATTCAAATTCGTTCATTTTACAGAAAATAATTTCTAAAAAACGTTTTCCAGATTTTTCAACGTTTGTTTTATAAAAAAAAAAAAAAACTAGCCAAGGAAAACTTTTTCCACTATTAAGAAAACATTTTCAAAAGTGAGGAAAATATTTTCCACTTTTCATAAGTGAAAAACATTTTCCATAACTTCTTCTACATCACTTTCTTTCACCAAACATATTTTCATTTTATTTTTATGTTTTTTTCTTTTTGTTAAAAAAAATTGAGCTTTTAATTTTTTTTTTCTTTTCTTTCTTTCCTTTTCTTCTTCTTCTTTGGCTTTAACCAGTCACCAACCGCAAATTAAAAAGTAACACAACGATTTAAAAAAAATAATAATAAATTATTAAAAATGAGTATATGCAATAAAAGATTTTCCTTACTGTATGGCAGAAAATATTTTATGGTTCATTTTCAAATTTCAAACTAACATTAGAAAATATAGTTGTTTTCTCGGGAAATAGCTTCCTGACGTCACATTTTCTGCGAAAAAAAATAGAGCCATAGATTATCCGGTTTGCTTTGGTGTTGCTTCTACTAGGTTGTGCTTACACACAACAAAGGTAAAACAAAATTGTGCCTAGGGCAAATATATGAAAATTGCATAATGGGTGCATATAAGTACACGTGTTCTTTCATGTGCCTTAACTCCGGACGTTTTGGAAATTGTTTTTGCCAAAGATTCTTTTAATTTTTTAAATTTTGGAGGATATTTTTGCCGAAGTTATCCCTCTTGGAATATATTTTGCGATGATATCTCCTCTGGAAAAGAAGGAAGTTTAATCGTCTGACCAGAAAGAAAAAAGAAAAAGAAAGGAAGTTTAATCGTCACGGCCTTTTTGCTCTCTCCTTCGATTGAAAACAAACAACGTCCGCACGATTCCCATTACTCTCCTCCGTGCAGGGACTGAACTGGAGTGACGAACATGGAGGTCAACTTGATTTTTTAAAGCAATCCGGGTTGAATTTGTACGCTAATCGCATGCAACGTCAAAAACAACGGGTTCAATCTTCTGCCACTACCTCCATTTTCCTTTAGGTACTTGAATGACTACCTTCTTATAACCGGAGATTGGTTTGTTGTTATGTTCCACACCAACCGTTTGTCGAAATTCCTGGGTAGCTTCATTCGAGGAAACCCCATTTTGTGTTTGCTCTTTTCGGGTTTTACGTCCAATATGTCGAGAGCGTCTTGCAGGAGATCAACAAATTTTATTTTTTTTTCGAAAATAAGGGCCCTGTGGGTTAGTGATCCAGAGTAGGGAGGAAGAGAGTTTTCCGGGGATAGGATTTTGGCAACCAAGTTTGGGTTAGCGGACTTCAGACTGGACGGCGGTATCTTGCGACCATCCACAACAGGATATAGGGCCCACGGGCTTTCTACTTTTCCGGATTAGGAGCTCCGCCGCAAATATACCGTCGGTCTCTATCTCTACAAAAAGCTGATCCGCTTTCTCCTTCTTTAAGTACAGAACGGCTCGGAAGGCGGCTAGGGTTTCGTTGGTTAACGCCGTATCGAGTTGAAACGTCCAGGAAGATGGACAGAGATGACGGCCTCCTCCATATTCTGTCCTTCCTGCCCCCGAGAGACGCCATCAGGACAGTGATGGTCCCGGGGTTCCGTTACCTCTGGACTTCTTCCCGCCACTTATCTTTTGATCACCGTCCTTACCACGACCGCAAAAAGTTGGAAAGTGCTTTTGAAGTGGACGACAAATTCGTGGATTTTACTGACCATGTGGCTGACTCTGCACGAGAGCCCCACGATCGATTCGTTTCGTCTTAATTTAAACTGTGCATCTGAGGTGGACCCCCATGATTCTGAAAATGAGGAATATGTAACTCTAGTGAGAAGAAGAACGTGGACCAAACTGGATACGTGGATTCATTTTCCAGCGAGGAGAAAGGTTAAGTTCCTCGATTTGGACTTCTTGCGATGTGCTAGGGAGGAGCTCCCACGTATTCTTTAATTCCTACTTAATCTTTATGCGCTGCCCAACATTGTTCTTAGGTGCAGCAGCTTAGTAGAGCTGAAGCTGGCTTCCTGTGTGGTCAGACCGGTGGCGGGACGGGTCCGACTAAGGTCACTTAGAAGATTGTTTATGAACAAAATTGACTTAACTGAAAACAAAATGGCTGACATACCATCTGGTAGCCCGCCACTGAAAGAATTGTCTCTTGAAGATTGTTATGGCCTCCACGAGCCAAAATTCTGTTGTGGCCCATCTATTGAAGAGTTAAATTAGGAGAGATGCGGCAGTCTTGAAAAGCTTGATCTTACACGATCAGATATCAAACATTTAATGATTGATCACTATGGGGATTTGGAGCTAGTTTGTCCTAATGTGAAGATTATTGATATTGCTGGGTGTCTAGATTATGTCAAGGTGACTGATAAGTCATCACTGGTTGATACATCCTTCTGCTTCAGTGATTATAAAATATATCCACCTGGAGAATATTGTGAGTTCAGACTGCTGCTGGAAAAGCTCAACTGTAGTACTTATTTTATGCCATGCAATTGGTGCATACTGGTATGGCTTCTCTGCTGTTGCTCTGACCTATTTTGTCTTGCTTTGAGGTACTTTTGAATAATTTGGGTGCTGATCCTTCAGGTAAGGAGTATTACTATTTGTTTGATAGGATATTCTCACATTTCAACTGTTCTAAATTTGTAGAATAGAAGTTGGGTAAACTGATTTTGGATGGGTCTTGAAATGGACAGTGGCTGTGCCGTTTCTCTGCTTTGGCTTCTTTGTTCTGTTGCTTTTTTTATGCTTCAGTTCATCGGGTAATGTCCTAGATGAAGAGTAAAAGAAAATATTATTTACTCAGGCTGGGTTCTTTTATATATGCCCACCTAAACTTTTGTAAGGTGGCCTTCCTTGCATCTGCTGGCCTATGAACTTTGAGCAATTGTAACCTATTATTATCCACAACCCACTCTTGTAACCAAAAACTACAGTTTATTAGGTTCCTGTCTTCCTCGTGTCCCTGTTTGTTTTCAATTTTAACGTGACATCTATCACTTTTTTAAATGTGCATGTCCATGCTCTTGTGATTTGTCTTTCTAATATTCTACATAATCTAATGAATTTCCTGATGAGACTCTGAATCCAATGGTATCATACTAATTCATTTCAGTCAGTCCATACATACACATGCTCTTGAGCATCCCCAATGTATCTCCTGTACAAATTTTCATTTAATGTCGGTCCTATTAATTCTTTTTAAATTAGGTATTAACTATGTGGGAGTTGACAAATCATCCATGCCCATCTTTCGCCTGGAAACATGTGACACTACAAATGCATCTGAGAAACCAGTACATCCTTGGCATTTGTAGCTTGTTGAGGAACTCTCATTTTCTTAAGACACTCACTATCTATGTTTATCCTGAAAGAGATGACAGTAAAGCCAAGGTATAAATGCTTGAACTGTAAAATTTTATTGGAATTTTCAAATTTGGAAGTCACGGAGAATAAAAAGTTGCTTTAAATTTCTACCTTGCCAAAGCAGGGTGGAAGCTTGCATTTGAGTTCAATGGCTATGGTTACTGGAGGTCAGTGGACGGCACATTTCCCTGCCTCAAGCACCAGCTTAAGCATGTTAAGATATATGGTTGTGTACTGGAGCCCGATGTCAATGAGCTCATTGAATTTCTATTCAAGAATGCACAGGTGCTGGAGAAAATGGAGATTTCTATCGAGAAGACCCTGCAGCAAACATGTAGCAAATACATGTTCTCCAGTGACATTGGTCATCTATCAAAGGATTATTGTTCATCGGATGCGCTGCTAGAGTTTTCACAGAAGTTCTTAAGTTTCCCAAGGGCTTCAACACGTGCGCATATTACACCACAGGTTAAATACTGGTATTGGAATTGTGTTCACCCCTTTCTTCGGACAACCCTTGATGTTTCTATGTCGGGCTGTCTTACATCTGGTAGACTTTACAAAAGTAGTCGGCCTTCATGATGAATTCGCCCTTTTGCCTCAGGTCTACAAATTCACCACATCCACGATTCTGTACAGGCAGCTTTATGTATATTTTGATGGCGGATGTGCCCTTTTTTTAAAAGAATGTTTCTCATAAACAGCTTTCCTTTTCATATTCCCAGCTCTCGCAAATAGTTTGGCTGAAATTTTTGCAGTATAGATTTACTTGAACAATCTATTGACACCAGTTACAAGCTGTTCATGAGGAGCCTTCGCTCTTGCCGTTGCCGTCTCTCTCTTGGTTCTTCATTTTAGTGGTGCCATTTTTTTGTTGTTTCACTTTTCAGTTTTACCTACCATTCCTTATCTTGAAAGGAAGTCGACGCAGTTCAACATTCTCGAGTGCTGCCCCCGAATGATCAGTATATCGACATCAATATCAATGCAATCCTAATCTACAGTGTACCATAAATATTGAGTTGTGCAGCCCTCCAAGTTCGTATGTTTTCATGATGTCTACCCGAAAATTGTTATTCTATGTGCTCCTCTTGCAAATAAACAAGATAATTTTGTCCCTTATTCGGCACGTGAGAGTTCTTTTTTCTTTATAAATAACATAAGTATCCAACTTTGTATCTTAAGGTAGTTTGGTAATCGATCCCTTATACCCTTATACTATGAGTTGCATGAAATAAGTCCAATTTTGTATCTACTTCATCCCCTCCTGAGACAGGTTTCCAAGGAGACTTTTCCTAGTAACATGTTCGTAGAGCGTCGATCGGTATATGCACTTTCTTTGCCGCAATTCTACGATAATAAGTGGTGTTCTAATATGAGATTTTATAAAATGAGCACTCCCACATTGTTTTCTAGAAACATATTGGGAAAAATGCCAGCTTTGACCAAAGTGCAACCAAATGGAATTTGATTTCTGATCCAAATATAGAGTTTCAACTTGATCGGGCTGTCTTGACTTGGTTCAACATCTAAATATAACTTTTCCTGCTTGATCTATTATGTCGTAGTCCGAGTTGCTTCTTCACACTCCTCCACGTGCTTTCCTTGAATTTGTTATCACAATACATTGGAAGCTCACATATTGACCATGTCCATCTTTAGGGCTTCAACTACTTTTGAGCAAAGTGACACATCTCTGATATTTCTAGCTCATATGAAAATTCTTATTGTCTTAAGACCCTCATTATTTATGCTCATTCCGGATCTCATCGCATATTTACGTATGAATTTTCATTCAATATATTGCGAGTGCTGGGGATGAAAGAACAGCTTGCATTCAAATTTCAGCTCGTTAAAACAAGCTTGATGCAAGCACATGACATCGAAGGTGAAAAATAGTGCCTCAGGCAATAGCATAAGCATGTAAAGATATAGGGAGAATGCACTATTCTTGGAGAAGATGGAGAAATGGTAATTTAAGTTTCTAAAATAGTTGGAAAAAAAAAACAATTAAATTGTGAAAGCTACATAATCTTTTCAATTAATTTAAATTAAAGTTAATAACAATTTCTGCTCTCTTTTTTTTTTTTTTTTTTCCATGAGTTAATTGAACCATCCATGTTACCGGCTACTTTTTACCATTCTTGCTCCTCTTTGATTTCCCCAAATTGAAGACAATTCACATTTGAATTTGTTGCGACCTAAATTCTGGGTGCACCACCTAAAGTTTAGGCTAATGGACTACTAAGTCTTTAAACTTAGCTCGGGCTTTCCTAAGCCCATACCAATTCACGACTTAAAATTCAAATATTTATTATGCAAATAATTATTATCTAGGAGTCGCTACTAATCGACTTATGGTAGGTCGATTAAACACCTAAGTAAAATAATTGGAGAATTATTTTACTCCTACGAATCAGAGACTATGGATATGGGAATTTGGTTATACTAGATTTCTCTAATGCCCTTTTGGTACCATTCTTTTTTATTTTCAAAAGATATTTTTACAAGCAGCTTGGATTTATTTTAACCTAAGTGACTATCATGTCAAAAGGTAATCACACAAGTGCTTAACCATTATTAAAAATTCAATAAATAAAAAAAATTGCATCACACAAAGCAAACAATTTGTTTTTTTTTTTTTGGGTTTTCTTGAAAATTAGAATTCTTTTATAAAAATGCATTTTTAACTACATGACCTAATTTTACTAACAAACAAATCCTAATTAAATGAACCTATTATGCAAACTAATTAACATGCACCTAATATTTTTGTATTTTTATTGAAATTCGGAATTAATAAAAAACTAATTAAACTATCTAAAATGAATAATTTTCTAATTTATTTTAGGGATTAATTTGACTTAAACCCTATCCTATTTTAGAAAAATATTTTTTTTAGAAAAAATGAGATAATTTAAATGTGCAAACATTATCTAAAACCCTATTTATATAAAAAGGTTATTTAGGTCCAACCCTAACCTATTTCAAAAAATTATCTAAAAATGCTATCCTAAAAATGTAATCCTTAAAAAAATTAATTTACTAAACCTACATGTCTAATTTACTAAGCCTATATGTTCTGATGCAATATTTTGATTTTCCTTTTTTAGTGTTTTTCCAAGGCAAGTAATTATCAAATAAACATTAAATCTAAACAATCAAGACATTCAACAAATAAATGATTAAAATAATCGAAAAAATAACCAGTTATCTCACATGTTAAATTAACAATTACTTTAACCCTAAACATCACAACATAAAGCTCAAAATAATTAAAAATCTAATCCGAAGTCTTATGAATCAAACTAATAATTATAATGATTTAACAATTAAAATACTATTAAAAAGCCCCAAAAATTAATATAATTAAAAAAATGATCCGATATTTTACGGATTAAATTAGTAATTACAATAATTTTGGGCAAAACTTAATGCCTATAATATTCATAATATGGAAATCTCATTCAAATATTCCAATTTGAACAATAATAACGGAACTTTAAAAAAAAAAAAAACTAAAATAGCATAAAACAAAAGAAAAAGAAAAATAACAAAAACCACCTAAATGGAAGTTTGGAAAGGGGCAGCAGCGGCAATGGGTGGCACCGAGCAGAGGGTGGTCGGCGTCGGAGCTTCGGCGAAGGCTGGGCGGCGGCGACGTGCACGGGAGGCACGGGCTGCTGGCGGATAGGCGGTTGCTGTGGTGTGCGTCGCTCGGGTAGCAGTGGAACTCGGAGCAATGGTGGTCGGCAGCAGTGGCGTCACACGGGCGTGTGGTGGCTCGGCATTCGGTTCCGGCGTCGCGGATTAGCAGGCGTTGGGCGTTGGCAGAGGTCGTAAGCAGCAGGTGGGTCGCGGCGCTCGGGAAGTCGTGAGTCATCGGTATGGGGCGTCGGGTGCAGGTGGTGGCGATGACGCGGGGACACGGTGAGGGCACCGGGTGCTAGGTTGAGGCGAGCGGCAGGTGGGTTGAGGCGAGCGGCATCCAGGACGGTGGCACGGCAGTGGTTGTTGTGGCGGTGATTGACGGATCACAGGGACGCGGCATCCAGCAGAAGTGGCGCAGGAGCTCGAACGGAGGCGGTACGGTGGCGCGGCGAGCTTCGGAGCTCCGGCGTCGGGCTGGGCAGCAGCGGATCGCGAGTACAGAGGCGCGGCGGCGATGGGAGATGCGTGCGGCGGGTGCGAAGGAGGAAGACGAACAGTAACTTTATTTTGCTTTTTTTTTTTTTCTCTTTTTCTCTCCGTTGCTCTTACATCGTCTCTCCCCTTTTCTCTCTGTATCCTCTGCTGTTTTGTCTTTTCTCAGCAGAAGCCCTGTTGACTTCGTCCACTCCCCCTTTTGAATTCTTCCACGAAGTTTTGCACCAATTTTTCTAAAAAATTCCTCTTCTTTTGTCACGAAAATTGTGACTCTTTTACAGTGATTTCGGTCGGCCGTTTTCTATGGTATTTTCTGAGTTTCCATCTTCTATTGCATTGATTTACGATTTCAAATCGGAGTGTGATTTTGCAATTAACTCAATTTTGCTTTGATTACTTCCATTTTATCAAAATCCTTGCCAATTTTTCACCTAATTTTCTAATTGCTTCCACACTTAATGAAATTTGAATACCCATAAGAATTTCAAATTTCCATATTCAAATTTCCATGCATAATCAATCAAATAAATCTTCCTCTTTTTTTTTTTCCTTTTATCTATGATTTTTATTTTTATTTTCCTAGGGTTACCAAAAATTAGATGTCAACAGAATCATTTGAGCACGTCGTGGGCCAGATTGAAACCGAAATTTTTTTACATGACATCACTTGGCTTTTTTCATGTTGCATTCCAGGTGTTTTCGTAGAATGTCCCAAATCGATTCAGACTTTCAACCCCATTTCTGATATATTTATATTTAGCCCTGGATTTTTCTATCAGATCCATTTCTTGCTTACTGCAGCGGTTTTGATCACATTTTAGCGGTGTAGACTGCATGGACTCTTTTATATGTATCTTTTGACATCCTTTTTTCTATTATGTTTGCATGATTCGCGGAGTGTGTCTTGGAGTAGATCACCTATGGAGGGCAATAATATTGTCGTGGAAAGTAGCAACACAAAAAGTTGGAATAAAAAATACGTATCCCAAATACTTTATCTTGAAGTACGGACACTTGAAATGCCAAAATTTGGCATGGAGGGATACTTAAGTGCCAAAAGTTTGGAAAGTGACACTTAAGTACCAAAATCGGAGCAAAATGGATCACTTAAGTGCTATTTCGGCCAAAATTCGATCAAAATGCCGACGTGGCGATTTTCCAACGAAGGAAGTGTAAAACGACACTGCTTTGGTGCTAACGTGGTAAAAAAATCAATATAAAAATTAATTAAATTTAAAACTAAATTTATTTAAAACATTTAAAATATTTAAAAAATTAATTTTTTTTTAAAAGAAGGGGAGAGGGGGGGAGGTACGGGGGCAAGCGGTGGAGGGGGGAGGGTCAGCCACAGTCACCGGTCCCTGTTGGGTGAGGGCTCGCGAGCCTCGTTGCTGGTCGGCCGTGGTCAGCCGTGCTCGCTGGCCCCTGGCTAGGGCCCGATGACCACGGTTGACCACAGCTGACCACGGCCGACCCTTCCCCCTCCGTCATCGGCCCTTCTGGCGGCGGCAGGGAGGCAATGGCAGCAAGGGCTTAGCCCTCAGTCGCGTGCCCCCCCTCCTCCCCCCCTTTTTATATATATATATAATTTGGGGCTTAGCCCTAAAGCAATCGTTACTGAAAATTGGACAAATTTGAACAACAAACTTGTTTATGAGATGTTTAATGAGTTCAAGATCAAGTATATGAATTTGTCCCTTTACCGCCTACAAATAAACGAGCCTATTGATACGGCTAATAAGAACATTAAGAAGATCCTGACTAAAACAACCGTGAATTATTGAGATTGACATAACAAGTTACCCTTCGTACTAATGGCGTACCGGACGTCAATTTGTATTTCTACTAGGGTGATCCATTTTGCTCTAGTGTACAATATGGAAGCGGTTTTGCCCATGGATGTCACGCCCCGAACCTCGAGTGCACGACAACCCCTTCCTCACGGTTGATAGAAAGCAACATCCCAGGACTTGTCGACGACCATTCATTTTAATCTTTCATTATGCGCAAGCGGAAGACGAACCATCCCTAGTCCAACAGACAATCAAACAATCAAACAAGGATATAGGGATGAACAGTAAGAACAACAACGACTACTCGCTGATACATCTTTAATGGATTAACCTACAGAGGATTGTTTCCAAAATTACAAACCCACCACAGGGATCGATCCATCCTCTAAGTCAGACCAAAAAGAGACTAGGCTAGGCTAATCCAACTATACAAAAAGAACTCTCGGGTTTTGCACCCCTATTACATGGACCCATCGGACTCAAGCTTCGTTGGGTCGATCTCTGGTGGAGTGGGGCACAATTCTCACTGCATCGGCATGTGCACCAATCTAAGGCCTTGAAAGTGGTTATACAATAATCAGTGAAATAAAATCTTAATGAGTTCTCTCCTTAAGCTCCGGTTAGAATACCAACTCAACTCGGGGTATCTCTCCAGAACCACCCCATAAGCAAGCCAAAAATCAACAACCAGTAACCAACAAAAGATATCAGCCAAGGTCAACCAACAATCAAATGGTCGGTTCGTATGCACCTATACCCAGTATGCCATACCCTGCATGTTATATCTCAGCACAATGCACGCAATGCACATGGCCATTAGATGATGCAATTCATCAATCACACGAGTCGCATCATAAGCGATCTCACCTAGCCATTGCCACACCCTGCACGTTATCGATTCATGCGTGCATACCATAAATAATGTAATCAGCTCATGCATAATTGGAACCAATGATGCAATGCTTCTCATACGCACTTGCATCCACACGTGGTCTGATTATTACTATCACCGCCTAGACTCCTATCGGGGCGGCAGGTATTTCAACTATCACCCCTCTAACTCTTGTTGGGGCGGCAGGTATTGCACTATCACCCCTCGAACTCCTGTCGGGGTAGTGAGTATTTCAACTATCACCCCTCGGACTCTTGCTAGGGTGGCGGGTGTTTCAACTATCACCCTTTGAACTCTTGTCGGGGCGATGGGTATTGCATTATCACCCCCCGAACTCTTGTCGGGGCGGCAGGTTCAATTTAATGATCATGCAAGCATACCATCACAACCCACTTATTATCTTTGCATTAGCCAATGCACATATGCTTGCAAATAAAACCTCAAATCATCTTCTCATAAAAGCGGTCCATTTCGGTGTCCCTTGGACAAACCATTTTCTCGTTATTGTGAAAGCCACACAATTTAAGCGGATGTCCATGCAATGATACATCCCATTCACATCATAGGATCAAAGCACATGAAAATAGACAATTTTTTTCACTATCGGGTGAACAGTGCGCGTGAACAGTACTGTGTGAACAGTGCACGTGAATAGTATTTTGTGAACAATGCAATATGAACAGTATAATTTCATAACCACTGGCCGTGGTGGCTCTATTGGATAAGGCTCTGCTGATCCTCAACGAAGAGGTGAAGAGTTCAAAACCCAGACGAGGCGCTAGGTGTATTAAGTGTGACTCAGGGGTGGTGGGTCCTCCTGCTTAAGTGTCACCTGGGGGTTTACGGCGCATTTCGGCCCGCAAAGTGTTTGGTTCCTCCAAACACCAAAAAAAAAAGTATAATTTCATAATTCAATAATTAATAATTTAAATTCAGAAATTAAGAAAAATCTTAATTAATATAAATAATCAATTAATTAAGGCAAACAATGCTTAATTAAACATAAACCATGATTAATTAGTAAAAAAGCAAGATTAGCCTAAATTAACTTAACCATCTTTCTAGTCACCTATCTTAGAGCTAATAGAACTTAATTAAACCCCTTAAACTAGAATTAGCCCTAACTAAACCAACTCTAAGCAAGTTTAGGCACTAAACGAAGGATTATGGGCTAAACTTACCCGTTAAGCAGACTGGAGACATGGATGTAGCGGCGACGACAAAGGCGATGTATAGGGACCTCAACCATGATGATCAAAGGTGGTCCCAAGGTTGAAACATCAGCCACAACCTTAAAATTTCTCTGCAGCTTTGGAAAGCTAACTACCGGAAGAGGAAAATGAGCTAAACGAGCTAGCCAGAGATTTGACGAGCAGTTGGCCGGCGACCGGCGGCACCTGGGGGTTAAGGGGGATCTACTAATGGTTGGGATGGGTGGAAGAAGGGTTGGAATGGGAGAAAAATGGTTAAAATTGCGAAACAGTGCAGATGGGCAGGTGGACCGACGGATCGGTGAGCGGCGACTTCCAACCGATTGGTGGGTCAGGTGGCGGCTGTGTTCGGTGAGCGATTGGGCTCTTCCGTATGGATTGGATGTCTTGAGCATGGTGGTGGGTGGCACGAAGGTTGATTCTCACGGGAAGGCAACAAACAACTCAGGCTTTTGGAGAAAGGTTAGTTGGAGCAAAAACAAGAAGAAGAGAAAACAAGGAGAGAGAGGTCCGATTGAAATGGGGCTGAAGGAGAGGAGAGAGAGTGATGTGAGGGTAGCATGTCAAGCCTCATTGAGGTCCTCACATGCTTGCTTCAAGTCCCCATGCAAGTGACATCACTCTCTTCTCTTGACTTTTGCACCCTACAACTAGGGGCAAAATGGTCATTTCACTTTGCACATTTCCCAAATTGCCATTGGGCTAAAATTGATGGGCAGGCCTAAGAAATGGACTTGGAAATGAATAAGAATGGGCTCGGGAATTGGTTGGGTTTGAAATGGCTAAAGATTGGACAATGGGCTCGAAAGGTAATTTGGTCGATTGGGTCCAACGGGCTCACTTGCTTGCCTCGGGCCTTCCATGGTTGCTGTCCCACTTCAAGCACGAGGCCCACACTGACCTTGTTCGGCCCACCTCCTCATAGGCTCGCTTCCTCGGTCTATAAATCCCTTTTTCCAAAGACTCGACTCAACTAACACTGTCGGCTGTTGAAGTAACATCTTCCAGAAGACCGTCCTGGACACTCCCAAAAATTTGAAGTCCATTCTTGGATTTTCATGCCATGTCAATTTCGTCTGGATGCCATTTTGGTATAACTCAGATTGACAGGTGGCTTCAAGGATTCACGCGTAATCGGCTCGTGCCAAATCATGTTCAAGACATCTCGACACATGGATGTCTTTAACTACATGAAATTATGGATGATAGATTCTTATTTCAAAGTACACGATTTTTAATAATCGACATAGGGTTGTTCGCGGGCTTGATAATAGTAAACGTAATCACCCGTCGTCCTATTATATTCTATCCTTGAATCCACTTCTAGTCGTTCCCTGAAATCGGCTTGCCTATCTACAAAATTGTCCTCACGCAAGTCTCATGGTCAAGTTGTTTTCCTAGGCCAAGTTCTTTAGTTGCACAAGTTCTGTCCTCATTAGCCTTTCCTTTCGAGGTTAGTATTTCGAGAGTGATCAATTCCGAGTGAGATTGACCAACAATGCATTAATGAAATTCACGTTCATTTATCCCTTAAAAGGGCTCGAATTTTAGGACGTTACAATGGAAGTGGAGATTCCTTCTTTGAGAGTTTTATCTCAAGTGGAATTGTCTGAGGTAGAATGATAACAACAAAGATTTTAACAGTTAAACTTGAATGATGAGAAAAAACTGAAGGGTTTTTGCTATGGCCAAACTTATCAACAGAGAATGGCTAGGTCTTTCAACCAGAAGGTACGGTCGAGACATTTTGAGGTGAATGATATAGTCTTAAGGAAGCTATTGCAATTTTTTTTCCGATCTTGGGGGAAAGTTTGCTCCAAATTATAATGACCCATATGTGGTGAAGAAGGTATTCCCTGAAGGTGCCTTGATCCTGGCAAAAATGGATGGTCATGAGTTTTCTAATCCTATTAACTCTGATGCTGTCAAGAAGTATTACCCATGATAGAATATGCTATGTTATGTCTTGAATCGCAAGCATTTTTATAATGAATAAATTGCCTCAATGAGTTGCAAATTGAATCGTTCAAATTTGTTGCAAATCTTGCATGGTCATGATCTCCCTGATGAATTGTGTGAGGTAAATTGAATGTGTTAAATGAGATACTTTGGAATGATGAAAGGCAAGCCTTATTTTGTACATTGTTTCATACACTGATCTTGTGACATCCTGAAATTTGGGCCCGGTTTCGAATATATGAAATTGTTATTTTATCGATGCGCTTATGGTTATTCTACTCGAAGCTGGCCACTCACAAGTTAACTAATTTATTAGGTGAGGCCGTTAAAGGATATAAATGTAACAGACTAGAGAATTCGATCAGAAATCGACCGCTCGACCATAATAATCGCCAAGGGTCAATACGACACCGTTATAAATCGATTAGCGAACGAACATAAGTCGATTTGATGGAATTACGTAGTCGAATTGTGGGTGGTTCCGCATGATTACGATATTTGCATTAAACGGCAATAACTCGATTTTCTATTGATATTTTATTTGGGACACGTAATTGAACCCTCGCGATTATGTGACAACCAAGGGTCGTCTATGATTTGAAGATACACAAACGTGGATCGAAAATTATTGACCACAGGTCAAACGCATTAACACCCTTAAAAGCTACCCTGTAGATTAGGTTGTACTAAAGTTGCATTCGGTCAATTTTAACCACGAAATTTAATTTGGTTTTGGGAATCAGACATTTGAGCACGTCACGATTTGTTTATCAGATGTCATCTCATCTTTTGGCGAATTTTCGTCGAGTTTGAAATTTTGCGGAAAAATGGTTTTTGGACAAAAAGAAAAATAAAAGGAAATTCGGATGGGATGAGAAAATAGGATTTTTCTACCCCAAAAAGGCCTAAACTGTGAGAAATTAGAAGAAAAATGGTGACCGGATGAACTTAGGACTTTTGAGGCACGAAGACTTTAGAGGCAAAAGTGATGATGAGTTAGATATTTCTCAAAGCCTTTGATTAGCCGCTTTGTTTCATTTTCTTCTTCTTCTTCTTCTTCTTCTTCTTCTTCTTCTTCTTCTTCTCTCTCTCTCTCCCCTTCTCTCTCATGCGCACGTTCAACTCCCCCCCTCAACCGACCATCTTCTTCTTTTCCTTATTTCCTTATTTCCTCACGTTCATTCTCCCTCACTTTTCTTCATCTCCTCCCTTCTACTGCCACCTTCTATTTTCCTTTACATAAACCCGCTTCCTTTCATTTTTGCTGCTGCCATTGTTGGAGAAATCCTCTCGAAGTATTTTGAAGCTGACAAAACGTTTCCATCAGTCTAGTCTGAAGGTTTGCAGACTCTGCTATTTAAAGTCTGAAGACCTCCAGACAACCAGACTCAAGACTCAAAGTCTATCCTCATTGACAGTCTATAATCCATTGAAGAAAGGTTACCTAGAACTGGATGTTTTGTTAAGGACTTGACCTTATCAACTAGAGAAGATCTCGTGGCTGGAATAGACACAACGGAATCCTTTGGTTGATCTAGAATGACTCGAAGATTAAGGAATCGATGATTGCCTAAATATTCTTGGAAGGTTCTACTTATGGAAACCGAGATCCTGATTGTATGGGCGAACATGATTGATGGGCTATCGACACGTTCCTTTAATAGCCTGAATGATCTTCCGAATTGATTCCGTCCAACGGGTAGATTGGAGGAATTCCTTTGCTAAGTGCCAACGGGTATGATGGCATAAATGAGTATATAAGGAAGACGTTCTAAGTTGTTGAGGTGTGCGCGATAGAAGAATTTCAAAGTCTGAAGCTCCTTGTTGTTTAGACAATTCCTTTGAGCGAATACTTGTATACAAACGAGAGTCTATATTTGTGAGAAACCTTGAGGAGGTGTGATAGAACATATACACTGTGGAATCAAGGAAAAGCTGAGCTGTAACTTCTCTTTTGTTCATAGTGAAATCCAGCTAGTGGGCTGTCAGTGCGGAAGAGTGGGCATAGGCTTGGAATAAGCCGAACCACTATAAACCCTGTGTTCAATCTTCTCTCCCTTACTCTCTTTTCTTTGATCGTAAATCATTTTGTGAACTCCTTTCTATCGGCTGCCTAGAACGCTTCCGTATCTTGATAAATTGTTTGTGCACCTATTCACCCCCTCTAGGTGCTTATACTAGCTATCTCAATTGATATCAGAGCTCATGTACTCACGTTGTTTGAAGTGTTTTACTTCAGAGTAAAAGATCCATGGCTAGTATGTTGGCTCCAGGGCTGGTAGAAGGGCAAAGCAACACCAGACCGCCTTACTTTGATGGAAAGGACTACAACATATGGAAGAACAAGATGAATGCGTTCTTAAGATCAAAGGATCCTCTGGAATGGGACGTTGTAGAAAAATGAATCATTCCTAAAGCTGCATCTGTCTCAGAAAGAGGAAAGGACACTGTTGAGTCCAACAAAATGAGTCAGGAAAAGATAATCAAGAGACAAGCTCTTAATGCAAAAGCAATTTACTCCTTATATTGTGCTTCATCACCTACTAAATATAACAAAATATCTTCTTGTTTATCACCTATGAAGGAACCGATCGAGTGAAAGAGACAAGAATCAACATTCTTCTCGGTCAATACGAAGCCTTCAGAATGATACCAGGAGAATCTATAACTGACATGTTTAGTCATTTTACAAAAATCGTGAATGGTCTTGAAAATCAAGGTCAACCAATTTCTGATCTCATGAAAGTAAACAAGCTACTGCGTGGACTCTCCAAGGATTGGAATCACATTAAGACCTCAATCAGAGAGACTCAAAGAATCATGCCACTGTCTGTCGATGAGCTGGTTGGGACCCTTCGCCTTATGAAGTGGAACGAATCAATGAAGACGAAGATCCCAAAGGTAAGAAATCAATTGCATTAAAATCTAATGATGATTCGATGTAAGAGATTCGAAGACGACATGGATGATGAAGAACTTGCTCTTATGATAAGAAGATTCGTAAAGCTGAATAGAAAATGAAGAAGATTCAATTCAAGGAAACAAAGTTTTCAAAAGCAAATGAGACCAAGTCTGCTAAAGATGATGAATCAAACAAAGATGTAGTCTGCTTTTAATGCAAGAAAAAGGGACACATCAGACCCAACTGTCCTCTTCTGAGGAAGAAGAAAGGAAAGACTGAAAGGTATTGAAAGGCTTTCAAAGCTGAAACCTGGAGTGATACGGAGTGTGAAGATAGTGATGATGATTATGCCAACATATGTCTAATGGCACAATCAGACTCAGAATCAAACTCCGAGATTGAGTCAGATTCAGAAAGTGAATTCGAGGTAAGTAATTTCAAAATCCCTATTAACGTTTCAAAATACATTGATGAATTATGTTTTAGTCTTAAGACTTCTCTTAAAAGAATTTTTGAACTCAAAAAGGAAAATTCTGCTTTAAAACAACAAGAGAATGTTTTGAAAGAAAAAGTGAAATGCTTAGACCGGGATGTTTCTTCTCTCAAAGAAAGTGAAGATAATCTTTTGAAAGAAAATGCATTTTTGAAAAATGATATTTCAAATATTTCCAAAAGATTTTCTCTAGGATCTGAAAAACTGGAGAAAATACTTTCTGTTCAAAGACCTTATTTCAATAAATCTGGTTTGGGAATGATTGCTGAGACTGTTCCTTTAATCGATTTTCCCAAAGTAATAGAAAGAATTAAGTAAAGACCTACAAGAAATACTTACACAAATCATTTTGAAAGAAACTTTGTAAAACAAGTAGGTCGCAATGCTCTTAGATGTTCAAAATGCAATAGTGCAGATCATTTTGAGAAAGAATGTCCTATGGCTTGGAGACCTGTCAATAAAGTCTGGGCAAAAACCGTATATCAAACTAACTCAAAAGGACCCAAGAAAATATGGGTACCAAAGAAAGCTTGAGTTTCTTTTTAAATGCAGGTCACTATAAAAAAAAAAAGGTGAAATGGTATCTGAATAGTGGATGCTCGAGACACATGACAGGAGACTCAAATTGCTTCATAAAAATTGTTCAAGTGAATGGTGGAAAAGTATCATTTGGAGGAAACGGCAAAGGAAAAATAGTAGGATTTGGAACTGTAAAGATTGGGAACCTCACAATAAGCAATGTTTTTTTAGTTGAAGGGCTCAATTACAATCTGCTCAGTATCAGTCAACTGTGTGATACTGGTTTCAAAATCAACTTTCAAGAGGGTATTTGTTTAGGAACCGGTAAAGACTCTACTCAGTCTTTCATGGGTCGAAGACATCGAAATATCTACCTCTTAGACGTGAAACTAGATGAATCGCAATGTCTAATCTCAATCCAAGACGAAGCGAACTTATGGCACAAAAAGTTTGGGCATATCAACATGAAGCAGATAGCCAAAATCTCAGCAAAGGAGCTTGTTCATGGTCTACCTAATTTATCATACCAAAAGTCTGATCTATGTACACCATGTATGTTGGGAAAACGGGTAAGAAATTCTTTTAAGCCAATAAATCAAGTTTCCACTAACCCTGTACTGCAGCTCTTGCATATGGATCTCTTCGGACCAACAAGAACGCAGAGCATTGGAGGTAAGAAATATTGCCTAGTAATTGTGGATGACTACTCACGATTTACATTGGTATATTTCTTGGCAAGTAAGTCTGAAACTTTCTCTTACTTTGAAAAATTTGCTAAGAAGGTTCAAAATGAAAATGAGTATGTTATTTCAAGCATAAAAACAGACCATGGAGGTGAATTTGAAAATCAAGATTTTGCTAAATTTTGTGACGAATCTGGTTTACAGCATTTGTTCTCTTCCCCATATACTCCAGAGCAAAATGGAGTTGTGGAAAGGAAGAATAGATCTCTTCAAGAAATGGCCATAACTCTCTTAATTGAAAGCAATATTTCTTTACGGTTTTGGGCTGAAGCAGTTTCAACATCATGTTATATCATCAATAGAGTTTTTCTAAGGCCTATTCTAGAAAAAACCCCCTATGAATTATTCAAAGAAAAGAAGCCTATTGTTTCATATTTTCATGTATTTGGATGCAAATGTTTCATATTGAAAAATGCAAATGATCGAGTTGGTAAGTTTGAAGAAAAGTTAGATGAAGGCATCTTCCTTGGATATTCAATCACAAGCAAAGCGTATAGAGTTTACAACAAGAAGACTCAAACTGTGGAAGAATCAATGAATGTAAAATTCCAAGATTCTATACAAAATGAATCTATTCAGACTCATTTTGAAGAGACTGAATCTGCTCCAGACTCTACAAAGTCTAATTCTCAAGAAGCAGCTTAGACTTTGAAGGACCAGCAACAAGTGACTATTGAAGATTCTAGTGAAGGAAGTGACCATCAATCTGATAAATTAACCAGCAACTGGAAACATAAGTCCAGTCATCCCAAAGATCTTATTATTGGCGACATCAATGAAGGAATCTGCACAAGATCCAAAAGGCGAGAAGAGTCTAGTGATGTGGCTCTTATTTTTGAAATAGAACCCAAGAGCATAGAAGAAGCTTTATCCGATGAAAGCTGGAATGAAGCTATGCAAGAAAAACTCAGACAATTCAGAGTTAATGATGTCTGGGAGCTGACTCCTAAACCAAAAGGTAAATCAATTGTTGGAGCTAAATGGGTTTTCAGGAACAAGATGGATGAGAAAGGAAAAGTCATAAGAAACAAGGCTAGACTCGTGGCTAAGGGATACACACAAGAAGAAGGGATCGACTATGACGAGAATTATGCACCGGTAGCAAGGTTAGAAGCAATTCGTTTATTACTTGCATTTGCTTGTCATAAAAATTTCAGGTTATTTCAAATGGACGTCAAAAGTGCTTTCCTAAATGGTTTCATCCGTGAGGAAGTCTATGTGGATCAACCACCAGGGTTTAAAGACCCAAAGAAACCAGACTCAGTATTCAGACTCAAAAAGGCATTGAATGGCTTAAAGCAAGCACCTCGAGCTTGGTACGACAGATTAAGTAAGTTTTTAATTCGAAATGGATTTGTCAAAGGTAAAGTAGACACTACTCTTTTTATTAAAAGAGAAAGCAAAAGCTTTTTACTTCTTCAAATATATGTGGATGATATTATTTTTGGACCTTCTAATGAAAGTTTGTGCAAGAAATTCTCTAAGACTATGCAGGATGAATTTGAAATGAGCATGATAGGTGAGTTAACCTTCTTTCTCGGGCTCCAAGTGAAACAACTGGAAGAAGGAACTTTCATTCATCAAAAAAAGTATGCAAATGATCTTGTCAAAAAGTTTGGACTGGACAATTGCAAAAAGACTGACATACCAATGTCAAGTTCCTTGAAGATAGACAAAGATGAAGAATGAAAGAAAGTCGATCAAAAGCTGTACAGGAGTATCATCGGATCACTTCTTTATCTTACTACTTCTAGACTTGACATTTTGTTTAGTGTTTGCATTTGTGCCATATTTCAATTAGACCCAAAAGAATCTCATTTGAATGCTGCGAAGCGTATTATCAAGTATATTTCATCAACATCAAGCTTTGGTCTCTGGTATCCAAAAAGGGGAGACTTTACTCTTCTTGGATATTCAGACGCAGACCTTGCTGGATGCAGAGTCGATAGAAAGAGCACCTCGGGTACTTGTCAACTACTTGGAGGCAGGACAGTGTCTTGGTTTTCAAGAAAGCAAAGTACAGTAGCTCTCTCTACAGTAGAAGCAGAGTATATAGCTCTCGGAAGTTGTTCACAAATTCTGTTGATAAAACAACAGCTAAGAGACTTTGGAATTGAAGACTCATGCATGAAGATTAATTGTGACAATACTAGCGCTATAAATCTCACCAAAAATCCGATTCTCCACTCAAGAGCAAAGCACATAGAGATTCGACATCACTTTATAAGAGACCATGTTCAAAATGGAGATATTTCACTTCAATTTGCTGACTCAAAGAATCAACTGGTGGATATATTCACAAAGCCTTTGGAGAAAAATCAATTTGAGTCTATCTGTTCCAGACTCAAAATTTTGAGGTATGAGGAAATCAAGTCTAGAGACTTTCAGACTCAGACATACAAGACTTTAAATTAGTCTTGGTACGACCGTCAGACTGTAAGTTAGTTTCTCTTTCTCTCTCTCTTGAATCTTATCTTGAAGAAGTACGATCGTCAGACTGTGTTTAAATTGTTGCTATATTTAATCGACAAAATTACTGCATCATTACATTTTCAAAAAGGAAGTTATTTTTTAAATGACAATTTTCGCGGAAAAAGACAGTTATTTTGAAAATGCATCTTTTTATTTTCCTTTGTGACGTTTCGTTTATCTCTCTTTTTACCGATTGTGTACTGTTAATTGCTCTTCACTTTACTCTCAAAAACCCTAGAAAGCATCGATCCTCCATTCCCGTTTTCTTCCCTTGTTTAATCTTAGAAAAAGTTGTCATCTTTCTTGGGAAAGTCAAGCAAGGAATCCTCCAAAAACTAAGAAAGATGTCGTCTTCAAGAAAGTCTTCAAAAATAGCAAGCAGGGGACCACGGCGAATGAGTGAGGGGCCTACGCACTTCGATCTCACTGAAGAAGATGTGGCTCCAGAACAGCAATCGAGCCCACAACATTCTCAGCAGCGTCACTCTCCTCCATCTAGCCCTCAAGGCGTTGATCATCAACAAGAGGAAGAAATCATCAAGGATGCAGACCCTATAAGAGTTCAAAAGCCCGCTTCTATTTATAAGTTGTATCGTGCCTTAAAAGCAACACGTACTCCCTTGAAATATGTCGATAATTTTATTAAAGAGAAAGGGTATAGAAATGAATATATCTTTCTGCGAAGAATGGAAAGTTTGAGAATTGCTCATAAAGGGCTGGCTGAGGAAACTCTTGCGAATATCCCAAGTGATCCTCGTGATTGGGGATCGAATCCTGTAGATGGGAATGAAGATGACAAATTGTACAGTCAATTTCAACCGAGAATGGGTATTGCGGTTGAAAGTCGAGGAAAAAGAGGAGATTTGTTCAGATCGAAGGAACAAAAGAATTTGTACTCGAAATTGTTGAAGCGTGGGGTAATAAACCCTAGGAGTGTGGATTTTGATTTTCTGGATGCTGTAAATGTGAACTTGAGGGAAAAGTTCGGTTATCTTCAACTTGAAAAGTTCTGCTCCGACACTACAGAGGCCTATGTGATATTGCTAGTATGAGTACCTAGAGGGGGGTGAATAGGTATACAAAGAATTTTCTTGAAGATTGCACAATACTTTAGACAGTTAAAGAATTTGCAATAATTAAAAATCAATCGTGAGACTGAGTAAGGGAAAGAGAGAATTGAACACTCGGTTTATAGTGGTTCGGCTTGATTCAAGCCTACGTCCACTCTTCGCACCGACAGCCAATTGGCTGGATTCCACTATGAACAAAGAGATGTTACGGTGTTGATCTTCCTTGATTTCTCGGTGTAGATGATCTATCACACTCACTCAAGGTATCACCAAGTACAAACACTCTCAGTGTATACAATTTCGTTCGAACTGTCTCGACTAAACAATCAAGGGTCTTCAGACTCTGGAATTTTTCTATCAATCACACACTTAAAACAACTAGAACGTCTTCCTTTTATACTCCTTCATGCCATCATAGCCGTTGGCACTTACCAAAGGAATTCCTCCAATCTACCCGTTGGACGGAATCAATCAAGAAGATCATCCGAGTTATTTAAGGAATCTGATGATAGCCCATCAATCCTGTTCGCCCATACAATCGGGATTTTGGTTTCCAAGAATAGAACATTCCAAGATTATTTCGTCGACCATCGGATCTTCAATCGATCTTAGATAAGAATTAAAGAATCCGAAATGATTATCCAACCAAAGAATCTATTCCAGAGGATAGGATCGAATCCTCAACCATAAACCTCGGCTTTGGATTTCCTTCACACGGATTAGAAAGATCATCGGTGAGAATAGACTTAAGTCTTGAGTCTTGAGTCTTAAGTCTTGAGTCTTGAGTCTTGAGTCTTGAGTCTTAAGAATACAAAGTCTTCAGACTTTAAACTATCGGTCTCCGAACATCCAGACTTAGACTGATAGAAACGTTTTGTCAGCTTCAAAATATTATGGAAAGATTTCTCCAACACTATGCTGAACTAACCGCATATTTCTATTCAAATCTTAGCTTTTTATATGCGAATAGATTTTCCTTCAGTGTCAAAGATCAAGACTATGTTATGGATATGGATATGTTGGCAGATGTGTTAGGAGTCGAGAGGGGAAGATATCAACCGATCAAAGTTTCTATTGCTGGTGCTACATTGGAACTTGTCAAGGACAGGAGAACAGAGGAAAAGATTTCCTACTTAAGGATGAGTGCATTCAACATCTTGCTTCACAAGATTGTGATCAATTGCCTTCGACCAAAATCAACTTCCAAAACTGATGTTTCAAGTTTAGAGGCAAAGCTGATGTATGCCATTCTCACTGGAAAAAGGTTTTCTCTTCCTCACACTGTTATGTTTCACATGTATAGAGCAATGATGAAGGACAGAGGTCAACTTCCTTACCCAAGTCTTGTGACGAAGTTATTCAGGCATCTGAATATTCAGCCTCCGCAAATCTTTTGTGTTCGATCGTGCGATCATATGGTGGTAGGATTGAAAATGGTGACCAAGATGCGTCTGAAGGAATTGAACAAGGCATTGGAGAAATTCAAGGAGAAGACTCCACTCAAAGCTCATCAACCCTCTTCTTCATCAAAGAGGAAAGGAAAGGAGCCCTTGGTTGCTTCAAAACCGAAAAGAAGAGCTCTTATCATTGAAGATGAAGATAATGATGAAAATCTCACCATCTATGCAATGGCTTTGAAGAACTTAAGTCGTCCTGTTCCAGGGAAAGAATCAGAACAAATGGCGAAAGAAACAGAGATGAAGGAAGCAGAGGAGAAGAAAGAGGAAGAAAGAGAAGCTGAGAAGGAAAGAGTTGAGACAGAAGAAGAAAGAGGAGAAGCAGGAGAACCTGACGAACACTCTTCTCCACCTGTAGGCATGGAAACAGGGGGAGATCAAGAGAAAAGAGGGAAGTCCTCATATCCTGATGCAAGTGAAGGAGTCAGTCGCTCACCTGCAGACCCAGAGGACATTTATGCCTCTCAATTTCCAGAAGAAGGTCATGAAATTTCATCGCCATACTTGCGAGATTATGCTGATCTACCATCGTTTGCATTTACTCCATCAGATCGAGCTGAAGCAAGTACTCAGACTGATAATGCAGCAGATTTTCGCAGAATCATGGATATTCTCTTGGAGATGCGAGGTCAAATTTATGCCTTGGGATACGAGGTTCAAAACTTGCAAACTACGGGTCAAGTTTCTTCATGTTCATTGAATGATAAAATCCAAGCCCTCATTGTTCAGAATCAGGCCAATGCCAAGGGTGAGGAGATTGCACAGCTGAAGGAAGACTTGAAAAGGCTAGAAGGCATCATTCAGTCTATGGGAGATTTCTAGCTTGTCCGCGTTCCCAAGCAATCTTGACTTTATTCCATTTTCATCTCAACCTTTTTAATGCTGACAAAAAGGGGGAGAGATGCAAGATTTGAACAATTTAATCGTGTTGGACTGGTTGTGTTACTGGTTGTTGGATTTTGTGGATTGTTTTGATCTGTTTGACTTTGTTTTTGTGTCTGGATGAGAACTGAACTAGACTTGGACTTGACTGCTTTTATTAACTATCATTGGTATCTTATGGGTGGCTTTATCACTTATTAGACTAACCTATTTTCTATGGTTGCAGATTCTAGTGTTATTCATTTAGCCATTTATCTCTATAAGATATGCATATGTGTTTGAGAAATGTTTTGTAGGTCAAAGTTGTCCAAATCTGCAGAAAAGTTTTGTCACCATCAAAAGGGGGGAGATTGTTGGAGAAATCCTCTCGAAGTATTTTGAAGCTGACAAAACGTTTCCATCAGTCTAGTCTAAAGGTTTGCAGACTCTGCTATTTAAAGTCTGAAGACCTCTAGACAGCCAGACTTAAGACTCAATGTCTATCCTCATTAACAGTCTCTAATCCGTTGAAGAAAGGTTACCCAGAACTAGATGTTTTGTTAAGGGCTTGACCTTATCAACTGAAGAAGATCTCGTGGCTGGAATAGACACAACGAAATCCTTTGGTTGATTGAGAATGACTTGAAGATTTAGGAATCGATGATTGCCTAAATATTCTTGAAAGGTCCTACTTATGGAAACCGAGATCCTGATTGTATGGGCGAATAGGATTGATGGGCTATCGACATGTTCCTTTAATAGCCTGAATGATATTCCTAATTAACTCCGTCCAACGGGTAGATTGGAGGAATTCCTTTGGTAAGTGCCAACGGGTATGATGGCATAAATGAGTATATAAGGAAGACGTTCTAAGTTGTTGAGGTGTGCGCAATAGAAGAATTTCAAAGTCTGAAGCTCTTTGTTGTTTAGACAATTCCTTTGAGCGAATACTTGTATACAAAAGAGAGTCTATATTTGTGAGAAACCTTGAGGAGGTGTGATAGAACATCTACACTGTGGAATCAAGGAAAAGCTGATCTGTAACTTCTTTTTTGTTCATAGTGAAATCCAGCTGGTGGACTGTCAGTGCGGAAGAGTGGACGTAGGCTTGGAATAAGCCGAACTACTATAAACCCTGTGTTCAATCTTCTCTCCCTTACTCTCTTTTCTTTGATCGTAAATCATTTTGTGAACTCCTTTCTATCGGCTGCCTAGAATCGCTTCCGTATCTTGATAAATTGTTTGTGCACCTATTCACCCCCTCTAGGTGCTTATACTAGCTATCTTAACCATCTCCATCACTTCATCACCCGACCACCTCACATCTAACACCACCTCACACCACCACTGCCAGCATCCTGTCTTCTTCTCTCATGTCTCTTTCCTTCACCTAGCTCCTTTCTTTTTGTTTTGTTGCAGCAAGCCAGCAACCCTAGCACCTTATGCCACCCCCACCACCACATACAACAACTCCATCTTCACGCCTGCAGCCCCACCAACGTCCAGTCGTCCACTGTAACTCCTCCGTGTCCAGTAGCCACCGTCCATTATGCCCAGCAAGCACCACCAAGCCGAGCCGAACTCCCCTCTTGGTCGGGAGCTTGGAGGGATTGTCACCACTGCCATTGAGCTCCATTCAAGTCATGATTGTCTCTTGTTTTCATCGCTGTCACATCACCGTCGTCGCGAGCCCACTACTGTTGAAAACCATGAGTTAACTGCTTAATCTTTGATTAGATTGTTAATTGCATTTAGTTGGTGGTTAGATTAGTGCTAATGGAGATTAGCCTTAGTTAAGCCTAGATCTGTCTTTATTAAGCTTGGTTTAGTTTAATTGAGATTAAGAATGGTTTAGTTTAATTTTAATTGCGATTAGTCTAGGTAATTATGATTAGGTTAATTAATCATGGTTAGGTTAATTAATTTGGTTTAGTCTAATTAATAGTAATTTAATTTAATCGTTATTTATTTAATTAATCGTAATTAGCGTAATTAATGACAGATTAGGTGTTACGTAGAATTTTACGCTCGTTTTCTTGGATGGAATTATGCGTGATTTTGAGGGTTTGTATGTACAATACTATTTGGTTGGTTGCTTGATGGTAGATACTGATTATTAGTATTAAACTCGATTTTATGGGCAACTAAATAGAAAGATGCGAGGTGTCAGGTTTGGACACCAACTTTTATGTACTAGATAAAACCGTGGAGTTTTAAAATGGAAGTGTACTAAGTTTGATGGTTTGATTTTGAATACGTGACCACGCATTATTATTTTACCGGGATTTTTAAATAAGAAGAAAAATTGGCTAAGTTCATTATTTGAAACAAGGCATTTGAAAACAAAGTATGATGTTCTTGGCTAAATATGTGCTTGTATGGTCACTTAATGGAACCCGTCACCCAATGAGAGTTGGGGCGACGCCTGATTAAGTTCGGATGCCCCTAAGTCAATGGGATGCCGTTCGTAGATGGATTTCGGAATGAAGCTCCTTATTGGAATGTTATCCTGAGGCGTATGCATATGCGGGATGATGTCATGCCCGATAGGGTGAGACGATGCCCAGTTACGCCAGATGATTACCGACCTTTGTGTTGGCTGTGGCCGAGGGGTCGTAATAATGGGAACATGTGTGAATGATTATGATGTATTGCGCTTGATTATGGAGTAAAACTGTTAGGCATGGTATGGGACATGCCAAAATGGTTTTTCCTTATAATTGAGACTTGTGTGAATGTTTGTAGAGTGAGAACTGTTGGAGAAAACTTCCGTATTTGTTTTGAAGTTGACAAAACATTTCCATCAATCTAGTCTGAAAACTTGCAGACTATTTTGTCAAAGTCTGAAGACCGCCGAACCACCAAACTTAAGATTCAAAGTCTACCCTCATTGACAGTTTCTAGACCGTCGAAGAAGACCTATCCAGAATTGAGTTTTTTGTCAAGGATTTGACTCTATCGCCTAGAGAAGATCTCTCGGCTGGTTATAACACTTCGGAATCTTTTATTCGTTTTGATTCGGGTAATTTAGATTTGTTAATTGGTGAAGCGTACTTGGAAGGTTCTACTTATGGAAACCTAGATCCTGATTGATGGGCGAGCAGGATTGGTGGGCTATCGTCAGATTCCTTAAATAAATCAGAATCTCTCTAATTGATTCTGTCCAACGGGTATATTGGAAGAGCTCATTTGGAAAGTGCCAAGGGTTATGAAAGCATGAAGGAGTATATAAGGGAGATGTTCTTGTTATTTAAGGGTGTGCGCGATAGATAAATTTCAAAGTCTGAAGCTCCTGGATCCTCGTCAATTCAATTGTTGAGCGTAAACTTGTACTCAAAAGAGTGTCCATACTTTTGAGAGACCTTGAGGAAGTGTAGTAGAGTTTCTACAATGTGGAATCAAGGACGTGATACTATAACGACTCTTTTGTTTCAAAGTGAAATCCAGCTGGTAGGCTATCAGTGCAGGAGAATGGACCTAGGCTTGGATTAAACCGAACCACTATAAACCTTGTGTTCTTATTCTCTTCCCTAAAATTTTTTACTTTACTCGTAACTTTATTCTTTTGAAAGTCTCGTTTCTATTTTAAAGTCTACTCTTAAGAGACTCAAGTTAAAAGTAAAGTTTTTTTTATACTTCACAAAAGTTTATTTTTGCACCTATTCACCCCCCTTTAGGTGCTCGTACTAGCATTCACAATTGGTATTAGAGTATGTGTACTCATTTAGATTGAAGTGTTTTTGAGATAGTTAGTATAATCACCTAGAGGGGGGGTGAATAGGTCTGAAAACAATTTCTCGAGATACGGAAGCGATACTAGGTAGACGATAGAAAGGGAGTTCTCTTTTGACTAATAAGATAAAATACGATCAAAGTAAAGTAAAGAGTAGGGAAGAGAAAATTAAACACAGGGTTTATAGTAGTTCGGCTTATTCCAAGCCTACGTCCACTCTTCCGCACTGACAGCCCACCGGCTGGATTTCACTATGAACAAAAGAGATGTTACAGCACAGCTTTTCCTTAATTCCACAGTGTAGATATTCTACCACACTTTCTCAAGGATTCTCACGAATATAGTCTCTCTTTTGTGTACAAGATTTCGTTCAACAAATAAATTGACTAAGAACAAGGAGCTTCAGACTTTGAAATTCTTCTATTGTGCACGCTCACAAAACAACTGCAACGTTTTCCTTTTATACTCCTTTATACCATCATACCCATTGGCACTTACCAAAGGAATTTCTCCAATCTATCTGTTGGACGGAATCAATTAGGAAGATCATTCGAGCTATTAAATGAACATGTCGATAATCCATCAATCTTGTTCGCCCATACAATCAGGATCTCGGTTTCTATAAGTAGAACATTCCAAGTATACTTTGTCAATCATCGGATCCTTAATCTTCGAATCAATCATGATCAAATAAAGGATTCCGTTATGTCATATCCAGCTAAAAGATCTTCTCCAGTTGATAATGTCATATCCTTAATGGAACATCCAGTTTTAGATAGCCTTTCTTCAACGGATTAGAAACTGTCAATGAGGATAAACTTTGAGTCTTGAGTCTGGTTGTCTGGAGGTCTTTAGACTTTAAATAGCAGAGTCTTCAAATCTTCAGACTAGATTGATAGAAACGTTTTGTCAGCTTCAAAACACTTCACGAGGATTTCTCCAACAATCTCCCTCTTTTTGATGGTGACAAAACTTTCCTGCAAATTTGGATATTTTGACCTGCAAAATATTACTCAAAAAAATATGGATATCTTATAAAGATAAATGGCTTAATAATAACACTAAAATCTGCAACCACAGAAATTTAATTAGTTTTGCAATGTGATAAAGCCATCCATAAGATATCAATAGTAGTTAATATAAGCAATCATAAGCAGTCAAGTCCAAATTCAAATTCAGTCCATATCCAGACACAGAACTAAAGTCAAACATCAAAACCATCAAAACAATCCAAAAGTTCAAAAGTTGTAAAGATTCAAAGTTTTCAAATCTTGCATCTCTCCCCCTTTTTGTCAGCATAAAAAATGTTGAGATGAAAATGGAGTAAAGTTAAGAATGCTTTGGAACACGAACAAGCTAGAAATCTCCCATTGACTGAACGATGCCTTCCAGCCTTTTCAAGTCTTCTTTTAGTTGTGCAACATCCTCACCCTTGGCATTAGCCTGAATATGAAGAGAAATGGCTTGGATCTGATCATTCAAGGAACTCGAAGAAGCTTGACCTGCATTCTGCAAATTCTAAACTTCGCATCCCAAGGCATATATTTGACCTCGCATTTCCAAGAGAACATCCAGAATTTTGCGAAAATCTGCTGAGTGATCAGTCTGTGTACTAGCTTCAGCACGATCTGATGGAGTAAAGGCAAACGATGGTAGATCATAATCACGCAGATTTGGCGATGAAACATCATGTCCTTCCTCAGAAAATTGAGAGGCATAAACGTCCTCTGGATCTGCGGGAGAGCGACTGACTCCCTCACTGGTAGCAGGATATGAGGACATTCATCTTTTCTCTTGGTCTCCCCCTGTTTCCATGCCTTCAGGTGGAGAAGAGTGTTCCTCATGTTCTGCTTCCTCTTGATCTCTTTTCTCTTCTTCTTCTTTTTCAACTCTTTCCTTCACAACATCTCTTTCTTCTTCTTCCTTCTCCTCTGCTTCTTTTTCCTCTTCTTCTTTCTCTGGTCTTTCTCTAGTCCGCTGTTCTGAGTCTTCCTCTGGCGCAGAACGGCTCAAGTTCTTCAACGCCATTGCAGAAATAGTGATATCATCCTCATCGATGAGAGCTCTTCTTTTCTTGGATAGAGCAACCATGGGCTCCTTTCCTTTTCTTTTTGCTACAGAAAAGATTTGATGAGATTTGATTAGAGTCTTCTCCTTGAATTTCTCCAACGCATTGCTTAGTTCTTTCAGACGCATTTTAGTCACAATTTTCAGTCCTACCACCATATGATCGCACAATTGAGCACAAAGAATTTGTGGAGGCTGAATATTCATATGTCTGAATAACTTCGTCACAAGACCTAGATGAGGAAGTTGACCCCTATCCTTCACCATTGTTCTATACACGTGGAACATAACAATGTGAGGAAGAGAAAACTTTTTCCCAGTGATAATGGCATACATTAGCTTTGCCTCTGAACTTGAAACATCAGTCTTAGAAGTTGATTTTGGTCTGAGGCAATTGATCACAATCTTCTGAAATAGAATGTTATACGCACTCATCCTCAAGTAGGAAATCTTTTCCTCTGTTCTCCTATCCTTAACAAGTTCCAATGTAGCACGTGCAATAGAAACATTGATCGGTTGGTATTTTCTTTTTTCAACCCCTAAAACATCCGCCACCATATTCATATCCACCACAAAGTCTTGATCTCGGACACTGAAAGAGAATATATTTGCATCCAGGAAACTAAGATTGGAATAGAAATAAGCAGTCAATTCAGCATGGGCTTCTGTGGTGTCAGAACAGAACTGCTCAAGTTGAAGAAAATTAAACTTTTCTCTCAAATTGACATTTACAGTATCAAGGAAATCAAAATCTACACTCCTAGGATTTATCACCCCACGCTTAAGCAATTTTGAGTATAGAGCATTCTGTTCCTTTGATCTAAACAACTCTCCCCTTTTTCCTCGAATTTTCGCTGCAACACCCATTCTTGGTTGAAATTGGTTGTACAGTTTGTCATAATCATTCCCATCTATATGATTAAATCCCCCAACACGCAGATCACTTGGGATATTTGCAAGGGTATCTTCAGCTAACCCTTTAGGAGCAATTCCCCAATTCACCATTTTTTGCAAAAAGATATATTCATTCTCATATCCTTTATCCTTAAGAAATTCATCGATGTAGTTCAATGGAGTACCGGTCCTTTTTAAAGCACGATAAAGCTTATAATTAAAAGAGTGCATTTGAACTCTTACTGGATCTGCATCTTCAATGATTTCTTCATCTTGTTGATGACCAACACCTTGAGGACTAGATGGAGGAGAATGACGCTGCTGAGAATGTTATGGGCTCTGTTGCTGATTTGGAGACCCTTCTTCCTCGGTGAGATCGAAGTGCGTAGGTCCCTCACTCATTCGTCGTGGTCCCCTGCTTGTGATCCTCGATGACTTTCTTGAAGACGACATCTTTCTCAGTCTTTGAGAGATTCCTTGCTTGACTTTCCCAAGAAAGATGGCAACTTTTTAGAAGATTAAACAAGAGAAGAAAACAGGAATGGAAGATCGGTGTTTTTTAAGGTTTTGAAATTAAGCAAAGAGAAACCGACTGTATATAACTCAGTCGAAAGGAGGGGATACTAAACATCGTAATGGAAAGTGAAAATATGCATTTTTCAAAAAAAATAAAATAATAACTGCCTTTTTTCGGGAAAATGGTCATTTCAAAATAACTCCTTTTTCGAAAAGGAAACGTTGTAATAGTCATGTTAAATATAGCAATAATCAAACACAGTTGATGATCGTACCTTTTTAAGATGAGATTTGTGAGAGAGAGAGAGAGAGAGAGAGAGAATAACTTATAGTCAAAGTCTTGTATGTCTGAGTCTGAGAGTCTCTAGACTTTAACTTCTTCAAACCTCAAAATATTGAGTCCGGAACGGATGATTTCAAATTGATTTTTCTCTAAAGGCTTTGTAAATATATCCGTTAGTTGGTTTTTTGAATCAACAAACTGAATCGAAATTTCTCCATTTTGAACATGATCTCTAATGAAGTGATGTCGAATCTCTATATGCTTTGCTCTTGAGTGAAGAATTGGATTTTTGGTGAGATTGATTAAACTGGTGTTGTTGCAGTTAATCTCCGTGCATGAATTTTCAATTCCAAAGTCACTTAGCTATTGTTTTATCCACAGGATTTGTGAACAACAACTTTCAAGAGCTACATACTCTGCTTCTGCTGTAAAAAGAGCTACTGTACTTTGCTTCCGTGAAAACCAAGACACTGTCCTGCCTCCAAGTAGTTGATAGGTACCCGAGGTGCTCTTTCTATCAACTCTACAACCGGCTAGATCTACGTCGGAGTATCCAAGAAGAGTAAAGTCTCCCCTTTTAGGATACTAGAGACCAAAACTTAAAGTTGATGAAATATATTTGATGATATGTTTTGCAACATTTAAATGAGATTCTTTAGGATTTGCTTGAAATCTGGCACAAATGCAAACACTAAACAAAATGTCAGGTCTAAATGCTGTTAAATAAAGAAGTGAGCCAATGATACTACTGTATAACTTCTGATCAACTTTCTTTCCTCCTTCATCTTTGTCTATCTTCAAGGAACTTGACATTGGTATATAAGCATTTTTGCAATTGTTCAGTCCAAATTTTTTGACAAGATCTTTAGCATACTTTTCTTGATGAATAAAAGTTCCTTCCTTCAGTTGTTTTACTTGAAGCTCGAGAAAGAAAGTTAACTCACCCATCATGCTCATTTCAAATTCATCCTACATAGTCTTAGAGAATTTCTTGCACAAACTTTCATTAGAGGATCCAAAAATAATATCATCAATATATATTTGAACAAGTAGAAAACTTTTGCTTTCTCTTTTAATAAATGGAGTAGTGTCTACTTTACCTTTTATAAAACCTTTTTGAATTAAAAACTTACTTAGCCTGTCGTACCAAGCTCGAGGTGCTTGCTTTAAACCATACAATGCCTTTTTCAATCTGAATACTGAGTCTGGCTTCCTTGGGTCTTCAAACCCAGGTGGTTGTTCCACATAAACTTCCTCATGGATAAATCCATTTAGGAAAACACTTTTGATGTCCATTTGGAATAACCTGAAATTCTTATAACAAGCAAATGCAAGTAATAATCGAATTGCTTATAACCTTGCTACCGGTACGTAAGTCTCATCATAGTCTATCCCTTCTTCTTGTGTATATTCCTTGGCCACGAGTCTTGCTTTGTTTCTTATGACTTTTCCTTTCTCATCCATCTTGTTCCTAAAAACCCATTTAGCACCAATAATAGATTTACCTTTTGGTTTAGGAGTTAACTCACAAATATCATTAATGCTGAATTGTCTGGGTTCTTCTTGCATAGCTTCAATCCAGCTTTCATCAAACAAAGCTTCTTCTATACTTTTGGATTCTATTTTAGAAATAAGAGCCACAGCACTGGACTCTTCGCGCCTTTTGGATCTTTTGCGAATTCCTTCATTAATGTTGCTAATAATAAGATCTTTAGGATGACTAGACTTATGCTTCCGGTTGCTGGTTAATTTGTCGAGTTGATGATCTCTTGAATCTTCAACAGTCACTTGTTGCTGGTCCTTTAAAGTTTGAGCTGCTTCTTGCAATTTAGACTTTGTAGAGTCTGGAGCAGGTTCAGGCTCTTCAAGATGAGTCTGAATAGATTCATTTTGCATAGAATCCTGGAATTTGGCATTCATTGATTCTTCCACAGTTTGAGTCTTCTTGTTGTAGACTCTGTAAGCTTTGCTTGTGGTTGAATATCCAAGGAAGATGCCTTCATCTGACTTTTCTTCAAACTTGCCAACTCGATCATCTATATTTTTCAATATAAAACATTTGCATCTGAACACATGAAAATATGAAACAATAGACTTCTTTTCTTTGAATAATTCATAGGGGGTTTTTTCTAGAATAGGCCTTAGAAAAACTCTATTAATAATATAACATGTTATCGAAAACTGCTTCACCCAAAATCGTGAAGAGATATTGCTTTCAATTAAAAGAGTTCTAGCCATTTCTTGAAGAAACCTATTCTTTCTTTCTACAACTCCGTTTTGCTTTGGAGTATATGGAGAGGAGAACAAGTGCTGAAAGCCAGATTCATCACAAAATTTTGTGAAATCTTATTTTTCAAATTCACCTCCATGGTCTGTTCTTATACTTGAAATAACATATCCTTTTTCATTTTGAACTTTCTTAGCAAATTTTTCAAAGTAAGGGAATGTTTCAGACTTACTTGCTAAGAAATACACCCAAGTAAATCGTGAGTAGTCATCCACAATTACTAGGCAGTATTTCTTACCTCCAACGCTCTGTGTTCTGGTTGGTCCAAAAAGATCCATATGCAAAAGCTGCAGTACACGGTTAGTGGAAACTAGATTTATTGGTTTAAAGGAATTTCTTACCTGTTTTCTCAATATGCATGGTGTACATAGATCAGACTTTTGGTATGATAGTTTGGGTAGACCACGAACAAGCTTCTTCGCTGAAATTTTGGCTATCTGCTTCATATTGATGTGCCCAAGCTTTCTGTGCCATAAGCTTGCTTCGTCTTGGATTGAGATTAAACATTGCGATTCATCTGGTTTCACATCCAAGAGGTAGATATTTCCATGTCTTCGACCCATGAATGATTGAGTAGAATCTTTACTAATTCCTAAACATATTCCCTCTTGAAAGTTGATTTTGAACCCAGTATCACACAACTGACTAACACCAAGCAGATTGTAATTGAGTCTTTCTACTAAATAAACATTGCTTATTGTGAGATTCCCAATATTTACAGTTCCAAATCCCACAATTTTTCCTTTACTGTTTCCTCCAAATGAGACTTTTCCACCATTTACTCGAACAAGCTTTAGGAAGCAATTTGAGTCTCCTGTCATGTGTCTTGAGCATCCACTATCCAAATACCATTTTACATTTTTCTTGATAGTGAACTGCATTTAAAAAAGAAACTTAAACTTTTTTTGGTACCCATATTTTCTTAGGTCCATTGATGTTAGTATGATATAAGGTTTTTGCCCATACTTTCTTGACAGGTTTCCAAATCATATGATATTCTTTGTCAAAATGATCTGCACTATTGCACTTTGAACATCTGAGAGCGTTGCGACCTACTGGTTTCACAAAGAACTTTTTAAAATGACTTTTGTAAGCATCTCTTGTGGGTCTTTACTTAATTCTTTCTCTCATTTTTGGAAAATAAATTAAAGGAATGGTTTCATCAGTCATTCCCAAACCAGATTTATTGAAGTAAGGTCTTTGAACATAAAGTATTTTTTCCAGTTTCTCAGATCCTATAGAAAATCTTTTGGAAATATTTGAGATATCATTTTTCAAGAATGCTTTTTCTTTTAAAAGATTATCTTCACTTTCTTTAAGAGAAGAAACATTCTTGTCTAAACATTTCACTTTTTCTTTCAAAACATTTTCTTGTTGTTTTAGAGCAGAATTGTCCTTTCGAGTTCGAAAATTCTTTTAAGAGAAGTCTTAAGACTAAAACACAATTCATCAATGTATTTTGAAACTTAAATAGGAATTTTGAAGTTAATGACCTCAAATTCACTTTCTGAATCTGAATCTGTCTCGGAGTTCGAATCTGAATCCAATTGTGCCATTAAACATACATTGGCATAATCATCATCACTTTCTTCACACTCTGTATCACTCCAGGTTTCTGCTTTAAGAATCTTTCGATACTTTTTAGCTTTTCCTTTCTTCTTCCTCAGAAGAGGACAGTTGGGTCTTGAGATAGCTAGTATAAGCACCTAGAAGGGGGTGAATAGGTGCACAAATAATTTTTGAGATACGAAAGCGATTCTAGGAAAACGATAGAAAGGGAATTCTCTTTTGATTAACAAAATGAAGTACGATCAAAGTAAAGTAAAGAGTAGGGAAGAGAGAATTGAACACAAGGTTTATAGTGGTTCGGCTTATTCCAAGCCTACGTTCACTCTTTCGCACTAACAGCCCACCGGCTGGATTTCACTATGAACAAAAGAGAAGTTACAACACAGCTTTTCCTTGATCCACAGTATAGATGTTCTACCACACTTCCTCAAGGTTTCTCATAAATATAGACTCTCTTTTACGTACAAGATTTCGCTCAAGGGAATTGGCTAAACAACAAGGAGTTTCAAACTTTTGAATTCTTCTATTGTGCACACCTCGAACAACTTAGAACGTCTTCCTTATATACTCCTTCATGCTATCATACCCGTTGGCACTTATCAAAGGAATTCCTCCAATCTATCCATTGGACAGAATCAATTAGGAAGATCATTCAAGCTATTAAAGGAACATGTCGATAGCCCATCAATCCTGTTCGCCCATACAATCAGGATCTCGGTTTCCATAATTAGAACATTCCAAGAATATTTTGACAATCATCGGATCCTTAATCTTCGAATCAATCATGATCAAATAAAGGATTCCGTTATATCTTATCCAGCCAAGAGATCTTCTCCAGTCGATAAGGTCATATCCTTAATGAAACATCCAGTTCTAGATAGCCTTTCTTCAACGGATTAGAGACTGTTAATGATGATAAAATTTGCCGCGACCAAATTTTCGGGGTTTAGACCACCTAGGGTTTGGCTAATGGATTGTTAAGCCTAGACTTAACTCGGGCTCTCTCAAGCCCATACCAATTCGCGACTTAAGTTCAAGTTCTTAACATGCAATTTATTTTCAATTAGGAGTCGCCACTAATCTATTTTTGGTGGGTCGATTAGAAACCCTAGTAAAGTAACGGGAGATTTACTTTACTCCTACGAACCAAAGACTAAGGGTACGGGAACTTGGTTACGTTAGATTTCTCTAACGCCCTTTTCTACCTTTCTTTTTATTTTGAAAAATGTTTGGCAAACAATTTGGATTGATTTTAAATCTATTTCCCTAACATGTGAGTTGTTCATGCAGGTGCGCAAACCACCAATTTAACACCCAAGAAAGCAATTAAATAATGCATAACTTACCTCAAAGCAACGAAAGCATCTACAGTGTTAAATTAAAATCCACATCAACAATCCTAGATATGGTTTCTAATTAACAAGCAATTACTCAATTTTTGTTTTCTCTTTTTCAACTAGAATATAGTCCATATGCAATGCAATGCTTCTAATCTAATATGAAATGATATGGCATGGCAACATATCCTAAACTATATGAATGAGTAAAAAAACTAATGATTTCTTAATGAACATGCAATAATTAAATATGCAATTTAAATTAACCATAATGGCTTAATTCTAATGACGTGTGATGCAATGTGATGACGTACAAAATTATTTTAACTAAAATGACATGCGACATGCAATTTAATATGCGAGCTATATGTCACGCGATATTTATTAAATGACCTAATCTAATGACGGCAATTTCTAATTAGAAATGAACCTAACAATAATCACTAAAATGACATGCATTTCATGAACCTAGACATGCAAATGACATTTTTTATTTTAAAAATGCAATCTATCCTAGAAATTGCAACTAATTTATCCTAAGACAAATTTTATGAAATTTGAAATGATCTAACTAGATTAAGATTCTATCTAATTTAAACTAGAGATTAAGTCATATTAAATCCTAATTTAAACTAAGACATTATCTAAACCAAAAATGCAATTTATCTAAAAAAATTATCTAAACTTAGAATGAAACATGCAATTCTAATCTAATATGCACAATGATTTTTTGTGTTTTTCTTTAAGAAATTCGAAATTAAAACTAACACATAATGCAATTCAAATAAAAACTAACAACCTAAATGAATGCACTTTCTTTTTCGGATTTTTTATTTAAAAATTCATAATAAGATTGCAATCCTAAATATGCAAGATGACAACAAACCTAATCCTAATTAAGATTTTTTTGATTTTTTTTTTTACGAAAATAAGATTTGACTCAATCAACTTGACGATAGCAAATCAAACAAAAGATAAGATTGATATCCAAAAATTGACGAACCATATCTCGCGCATGAGATCGGGTTAGCCAATTTTAAATTAAATCGAGAATCGAATCTCGGGCTTGAGATTAGATTGTCGATTTTTGTAAGGGATTGCGAGTCGGATTTCGGGCACGAAAATCGGACTATCAATCCCTAGCTTGAGGGACTATTTCATGTTGGAATATCAATAATATATTAAGGAATAATTATACTAAAAAGGCAAACAAAACATAATAATAAAAGTAAAATAAGGTAAAAGAAAAACTACCTAATTTCTCTTTTGTTTTTCTTTCCAAAACAGGGCTTGGATGCTCATGGTGGGATTGACCAGTGTGGCGGCGGCTGGGATCATGCAAAGCGAGGCCGAGTGCCGTAGTTACCGGCAGAATCGCCTGAGAACCTGCGGGAGAATCAACAAAAGTCCACTAGGCGTGGCTCATGGCAGGCTAGAGATATACCAAGACTTACTAATGGATGACTCGATTAACCGCTTCATGGTAAAAACTAGACATTGGTCAGAGCCCCCACAGAGAATTGCTGATGTTAATGTGGTGCGTTGGCGCAAGGAATAGCCGCAACTTCTTGAAGGAAAACCCGCCCTATAATACAAAGAAAATTTTCTTTGGTCTTCTTGCTTTGACCAATAACAAGCTTTACTGATTCCTCAACTTTTTGACCGTGGACTTCAAGGCAGTGAGAAGCACGGCTTGGACGGTTAACGATACTCGGCCAGGCGCGTCACAAACGGATACGGTTGTGCCGAGGTTCGGCTCAGTGGCTTCATGGATCATGGGTGATGGCTTGGCCTTGGGGACATCGCTGGGGGTGGCAGCAACTACAGGCTTGATGGCGAGACCTCGGATGTGAATAAAAAAACCTGAAAGAAAGTGAAGCAAAATTGGCAGAGCAAGGGCTGCGAGCGCTGGGATCACCAGAAACCTGCAAATAAGGAACAAACAACTGGACAGCGACTGGATTTAGGACTGAGGCTTCTCGGGTTAATTGATCTCGCTTGACCTTCTTTTTGGATGGTGTGCTTTCTTTAATGCATGACTCCTCTCCACGATTCCTCCTTTGACATTCTCTAGTGCGTCCTCTTCAATGTGCAGAATATGTGTCACCTTTTTTATTCCCCTCCCTCTCTCTCTCTCTCTCTATAAAAGCATCCGGATTAACCCAAGAAACAAAAGAACTCCCACGATTTATCCTCTCACTATTCTATGTAGCCCTCCCTTCTCTTTTGCGGAGAACATGTGTTCTCTGTGTTGCGGCCGTGACTCGCCTCTCTCTCTCTTTTGCACTTTTCTCGATGTGGCCGTATGTATAATCTATGAAGTGGCCTCCTTCAAACCCTACGCATTTAATCTATTTATAGGCCAAGATTAGGGTTTTAATTTTTCCAAATCCGTATCCACGAAAATTCCTTTTTCCAAATGCAATATTTGCTTTTGATACAATTTAGGATTGCAAGAGGATTCTTCTAAAATTTGAAATCTCGCACAAATCAATCCGTAAAATATTTCTAAGGATACGGGCTTGAGCCGATTTACTCCCTTTGTGGGCTTAGTCTAATTCACCAAATTAATATTCTGAACCATCAATTTGAACCCATTTGTCACCAGCCCAATGTAAATGCAAATTAAACTAAATGCACCTAAAACTATATGCTATGCAATTAATTAATTAACTAATATTTTCTTTAAGGGTTAAAATTAATCCCTAATTTTTAATGCAATAAATGACTAATCAGGTCGCCAAAATTTAGGTGTCAACAGACTTTGAGTCTTGAGTCTAGCTGTCCGGAGGTCTTCAGACTTTAAATAGCAGAGTCTGCAAACCTTCAGACGAGACTGATGGAAATGTTTTGTCAACTTCAAAATACTTCAAGAAGATTTCTCCAACAGGTCTGATGTGTCCATTTTTCTTACATTCAAAGTAGACTACATCTTTGTTTGATTCATCATTTTCAACAGACTTGGTCTATTGCTTTTGAAAACTTTGTTTCTTTGGATTGAATCTTATTCTTTTTCTATTCAGCTTTCTGAATCTTCTTATCATGAGAGCAAGCTCTTCATCATCCATATCGTCTTCAGAATCTGTAACATCAGAATCATCATTAGATTTTAATGCAATGGATTTCTTACCTTTAGGGTCTTCATCTTCATTGATTCGTTTCACTTCATAAGACTGAAGAGTCCCAACCAACTCATAAACAGATAATGGCATGATTCTTTGGGTCTCTCTGATTGAGGTCTTTATGTGATTCCAATCCTTGAAGAGTCCACGGAGTAGCTTGTTCACTTTCATGGGATCAGAAATTGGTTGACCTTGATTTTCAAGACCATTCACGATTTCTGTAAAACAACTAAACATATCAGTTATAGATTCTCCTGATTTCATTTTGAAGGCTTCGTATTGACCGATGAGAATGTTGATTCTAGTCTCTTTCACTCGATCGGTTCCTTCATAAGTAATATGTAATCTATCACTTTCTTCTTTAGCTGTTACACAAGAAGATATTTTGTTATATTCAGTAGGTGATAAAGCACAATATAAAGAATAAATTGCTTTTGCATCAAGAGCTTGTCTCTTGATTATCTCTTCATGAGTCATTTCACTAGACTCAACAGTATCTTTTCCTCTCTCTGATGCAGGTGCAGCTTTAGGTATGATTCCTTTTTCTACAACGTCCCATTCCAGAGAATCCTTTGATCTTAGGAACGCCTTAATCTTGTTTTTCCATATGTTGTAATCATTTCCATCAAAGTAAGGACGTATGGTATTGCTTTGCCCTTCTACCAGCTCTGGAGCCAACATACTAGCCATGGATTTTTAACTCTGAAGTAAAACACTTCAAACAAAGTGAGTACACGAGCTTTGATACCAATTGAGATAGCTAGTATAATCACCTAGAGGGGGGTGAATAGGTGTGAAAATAATTTCTCGAAATACGGAAGCAATACTAGGCAGACAATAGAAAGGGAGTTCTATTTTGATTAATAAGATAAAATACGATCAAAGTAAAGTAAAGAGTAGGGAAGAGAAAATTAAACACAAGGTTTATAGTGGTTCGGCTTATTCCAAGCCTACGTCCACTCTTCCGCACTGACAGCCCACCAGTTGGATTTCACTATGAACAAAAGAGATGTTACAGCACAACTTTTCCTTGATTCCACAGTGTAGATATTCTACCACACTTCCTCAAGGATTCTCACGAATATAGTCTCTCTTTTGTGTACAAGATTTCACTCAACAAATGAATTGACTAAGAACAATGAGCTTCAGACTTTGAAATTCTTCTATTGTGTACCCTCACAAAACAACTGCAACGTCTTCTTTTTATACTCCTTTATACCATTATACCCATTGGCACTTACCAAAAGAATTCCTCCAATCTACCTGTTGGACGAAATCAATTAGGAAGATCATTCGAGCTATTAAAGGAATGTCAATAATCCATCAATCTTGTTCGCCCATACAATCAGGATCTCGGTTTCCATAAGTAGAACCTTCCAAGTATACTTTGTCAATCATTGGATCCTTAATCTTCGAATCAATCATGATCAAATAAAGGATTCCGTTATGTCATATCCAGCTAAAAGATCTTCTCCAATTGATAATGTCATATCCTTAATGGAACATCCAGTTCTGGATAGCCTTTCTTCAACGGATTAGAGACTGTCAATGAGGATAGACTTTGAGTCTTAAGTCTGGCTGTCCGGAGGTCTTCAGACTTTAAATAGCAAAGTCTGCAAATCTTCAGACTAGACTGATGGAAACGTTTTCTCAGCTTCAAAACACTTCACGAGGATTTCTCCAACATTTTTTACTTCAAAGTTAACGATCCATGGCTAGTATGTTGGCTCTAGGTTTGGTTAAAGGGCAAAGCAACACTAAATCACCTTACTTTGATGGGAATGAATACAATATATGGAAAAATAAGATGAAAGCATTCCTACGATCAAAAGATTCTCTTGAATGGGATGAGGTAGACAAAGGAGATATTCCTAAAATTACAACAGTCTCATAAAGAGGAAAAGAAACTGTTGAGTCCAGCGAGATGACTCCAGAAGAGATAAGCAAGAGACAAGCTCTTGATGCAAAGGCAATCTATTCTTTATATTGTGCATTATCTCCCACTGAATATAACAAAATATCTTCCTGTGAAATAGCTAAAGAAGTCTAGGATAGACTGCACATCACCTATAAAGGAACTGATCGAGTGAAAGAAACTAGAATCAATATTCTGCTCGATCAATATGAAGCCTTCAAGATGAAACCAAGAGAATCTATCACTGACATGTTTAGTCATTTTACAGAAATCGTGAATGATCTTGAGTATCAAGGACAACCAATCTCTGGACCCATGAAATTTAACAAGTTATTGCGTGGACTCTCCAAAGATTGGAATCACATGAAGACCTCAATAAGGGAGACACAAAGGATCATGCCACTTTCTATTGATGAATTGATTGGCACTCTTCAGTCTTATGAAGTAGAGCAAATCAATAAAGATGAGGATCCTAAAGGTAAAAAAATCTATTGCATTAAAATATAATGATGATTATGATGTTACAGATTCAGAAGACGATATGGACGATGAAGAGCTTGCTCTCATGATAAGAAGGTTCAGAAAATTGAACAAAAAGGGAAAAAGATTCAACTGGAGGAAACAAAGTTCTCAAAAGTTCCAAAATAAATCAGTTGAGGATGATGAATCCAATAAAGATGTGATTTGTTTTGAATGCCAGAAAAATGGACACATCATATGTAATTGTCCCTTACTGAAGAAAAGGAAAGGAAAAGCTGAGAAATATAGAAAAGCTCTCAAAGCAGAAACTTTGAGTGATACCGAGTGTGAAGAGAGTGATGATGATTATGCTAATATTTGTCTAATGGCACAATCATAATCAGATTCAGACTCTGAGACAGACTTAGACTCAAACTCAGACAGTAAAACCGAGGTGAGCAATTTTAAAATTCCTACCAAAGTCTCTAAATATATTGATGAATTGTGTCTTAGCCTCAAAACCTCTCTCAAGAGGATTTCCGAACTAAAAAGAGAATATTCTGCACTGAAGCAACAAGAGTTTGTTTGGAAAGAAAAGGTCAAAAAATTTAGATAAAAGTGTTATTACTTTGAAAGAAAATGCAGACTCTCTTTCAAAGGAAAATGCACTTTTGAAAATTGATATTTCAAGTGTTTCAAAAGAATTTTCTATAGGTTCTGAAAAATTAGAAAAGATTCTTTCAAGACAAGAACCTTACTTTAACAAATCAGGTTTAGGAATGACTGCTGAAACCATTCTTCTAATTGATTTCCCAAAAGTAAAGGAAAGAATTAAACAAAGACCTACAAAAGATTTTTATAGAAATCATTTCCAAAAAGTCTTTGTAAAACCTGTTGGTCGTAGTGCTCTTAAATGTTCTAAATGCAACAGCTCAGAACATTTTGAGAAAGAATGTTCTATGGTTTGGAAACCTATTAAGAAGGTTTGGACAAAGACTATATATAGCACTAACTCTATTGGACCCAAGAAAGTCTAGGTACCAAAGAAAGCTTGAGATCTTTTTTAAATGCAGGTTACTATCAAGAAAAAGTTAAATAGTACTTTGATAGTGGATGCTCAAGACATATGACAATGACAAGAGACTTAAGTTATTTCATAAAGCTTATACAAGTCAATGGTGGAAAAGTTTCTTTTGGAGGAAATAGCAAAGTCAAAATTGTGAGATACGGAACCGTAAAGATTGGAAGTCTCACAATCAATAACCTCTCTTTAGTGGAAGGACTCAACTCCAACTTGCTGAGCATCAACCAACTGTGCGACACAGCTTACAAAAATCAACTTTCAAGAAGGAACATGTTTAGGAACCAGTAAAAACTCCTCTCAGACATTCACGGGGCGAAGATATGGGAATATGTATTTCTTGGATATCAAATCAGAAAAATCCCAATGTCTAATTTCAATTCAAGAGGAAGCTAATCTCTGGCATAGATAACTTGGCCACATCAACATGAAGCAAATAGCCAAGATCTCTGCAAAGAAGCTTGTTTGTGGTCTACCCAACCTGAAAAAATCAAAAATCTGAATTATGCACACCGTGTGTATTAGGAAAACAAGTTAGAAACTCTTTCAAACCAATAAATCAAGTTTCCACTAATCGTGTACTGTAGCTCTTGCATATGGATCTCTTTGGACCAACTAGAACCCAGAGCATTGGAGGTAAGAAATATTGCCTAGTAATAGTGGATGGTTATTTACGATTCACTTGGGTATATTTCCTGGCAAATAAATCTAAAACCTTTTCTTATTTCATAAAATTTGTTAAGAAAGTTCAAAATGAGAAAGGGTATGTTATTTCAAGTATACGGACAGACCATAAAGGTGAGTTTGAAAATCAAGACTTTGCTAAGTTCTGTGATGAATCTGGTTTTCAGCACGTATTCTCCTCACCATACACTCTAGAACATAATGGAATTGTGGAAATGAAGAATAGTCGTTGCAAGAAATGACTAGAACCTTATTAATTGAAAGTAACATTTCCTCTCGTTTTTGGGCTGAAGCAGTTTTTACAGCATGTTATATTATAAATAGAGTCTTCTTAAGGCCTATTCTGGAGAAAAGTCTATATGAGTTGTTCAAAGGAAAGAAGCCAATTGTTTCTTATTTTCATGTGTTTGGATGTAAATGTTTTATATTGAAAAATGCAAATGATCGAATTGGTAAGTTTGAAGAAAAATCAGACGAATGTATCTTCCTTGAATATTCAACCACCGGTAAAGCTTACGGAGTATACAACAAAAGGACTCAATCTGTGGAGGAATCGATGAATGTCAAATTTTAAGACTCTATACAGAATCAATCGATTCAGACTCAACCTGAAGAATCTGAACTTGCTCCAGACTCTACAAAGTCTAAATCTCCAAAAGCAGCTCAGACTTCAGAAGACAACGAATGAACATTGAAGAATCAAATGAAGAAAAAGGTCAACAGTCTGACAATTCAACCAACAACTAGAAGCACAAGTCCAGTCATCCCAAAGAACTCATTATTTGTGATATCAATGAAGGAATTCATACAAGATCCAAAAGGCGTGAAGAGTCTAGTGCTGTGGCTCTTATTTCTGAAATAGAACCCGAGAGCATAGAAGAAGCTTTAACTGATGAAAGCCGGATTGAAGCTATGCAAGAAGAACTCAGGCAATTCAATATCAATGATGTCTGGGAATTGACTCCTAAACCAAAAGGTAAATCAATCATTGGAGCTAAATGGGTTTTTAGGAACAAGATGAACGACAAAGGAAAAGTCATAAGGAACAAAGTAAGGCTTGTGGCCAAAGGATATACGCAAGAAGAAGAGATAAACTATGATGAGACTTATGCATCAGTATCAAGGTTAGAAGCAATTAGATTATTACTTGCTTTTGCCTATTATAAGAAATTTCAAGTTATTTCAAATGGACGTCAAAAGCGCTTTCCTTAATAGATTTATCCAAGAGGAGGTCTATAATGAATAACCTCTCGGTTTTGAAGACCCAAGGAAACCAGACTCTGTATTCAAACTGAAAAAGGTGCTATACGATTTAAAGCAAGCACCTCGAGCTTAGTACGACAGATTAAGTAAGTTTTTAATCAAAAATGGCTTTGTTAAAGGTAAAGTAGATACTACATTATTTATCAAAAGAGAAAGTAATAAATTTTTACTTGTTCAAATTTATGTTGATGATATTATTTTTTGATCACCTAACGAAAATCTATGCAAGAAATTCTCTAAGTCTATGCAGGATGAGTTTGAAATGAGCATGGTGTGTGAACTATTTTTCTTTCTCGAACTACAAGTGAAACAATTGAAGGAATGAACTTTCATTCACCAAGAAAAATATGCTAAAGAACTTGTTAAAAAGTTCGGCTTGGAGAATTGCAAAAAGACAAATATACCAATGTCAAGTTCCTTGAAGCTAGATAAAGATGAAGAAGGAAGGAAAGTTGACTAGAAGCTATACAGGAGTATCATTGGTTCACTTCTTTATCTTACTCCCTCTAGACCTAATATTTTGTTTAGTGTTTGCATTTATGCCAGATTTTAATCAGATCCCAAAGAATCTCATTTAAGTGCTACAAAACGCATCATCAAATACATTGCATCTACCACTGATTTGGGTCTTTGGTATCCTAAAAAGGGGATTTTACCCTTCTTGGATACTCAGACTCAGACCTAGTAAGATGCAGAGTTGATAGAAAGAGCACCTTGAACATTTGTCAATTGCTTGGTAACAGGACAATATCTTGGTTTTAAAGAAAGCAAAGCACTGTAGCTCTTTCAACAACTGAAGCAGAGTATGTGGCGCTTGGAAGTTGTTGTTCTCAAATCTTATGGATAAAACAATAGCTAAGAGACTTTGGAATCGAAGACTCATGCACTAAGATCAAATGCGACAACACCAACGCAATTAATCTTACCAAAAATCCAATTCTCCATTCAAGAGCAAAGCATATAGAGATTCGATATCATTTCATCAGAGACCATGTTCAAAATGGAGAAGTCTTAATTCAATTCATTGACTCAAAGAATTACCTTGTGGACATTTTTACAAAGCCTCTGAAGAAAAGTCAATTCGAGCTTATTCGTACCAGACTCAATATCTTAAAGTCTAAAGAAGTTCAGACTCAGAGATAAAAGTCTAAAGATACTCAGACTCATAAAATCTAGATTCACAATTGTAAGTGATATCTATTTTAGAATTTTCTTACGGATGAAATCTCGAAAAGGTATGTTCGTCTATTAATCTGTAATTGATTAATGTTATCTTCCCCAATTTTCGTGTTTATTGCAATCATTCCTTTTCGAAAAAGAAGTTATCTTTTGAAATGACGGTTATCTATTTTTTCAAAACGGCAGTTATTTTTTGAAAAAGGAATTTTCTATTTTTCTTTTTACGTTGTTCCGTATATCTCTTTTCAACTGCCTTATCTACTGATCGTCTTCCTCTCAAACCCTAAAAGCACAGAACGACACTTTCTTACTTTTACTTTCTAGTTTAATCTTCAAAGATTTCATCTTTCTCATGAATTGAGTTTGGAATCTCTCAAAGACTGTGAGAATGGCTTCTCAAAGAAAGTCTTCAAGGATTGCTAATAGGGGACCACAACACATGTGTGCGGGACCTACGCATTTTGACCTCTCTGAGGAAGAAGAATCTCCAAGACAGCAGTAGAGCCCACAACATTCTCAACTATGTCAATCTCCTCAAGCTAGACCTTAGGATGTTGATCATAGAGTGGAGGAAGAAATCATTGAAGACGCAAAACCAATAAGAACTCAAAAGCTCGCTTTTATCTTTAAGCTTTACTCTACCTTGAAGAGGGGAGGCACTCCCTTGAAAAATATTGATGAATTATTGAAAGAGAAAGGGTATTGAAATGAAACCCAATTTTTGAGAACAAAGGAACTTGGGGATTGCTCTTGCAGGGTTAGCAGATTAAGCTTTTGCTAATATTCCTAGTGATCCACGTGTTAAAAGTTTTAATCAACCTGATGGGAATGATGATGATAAAATGTACATTCATTTTAAGCCCAGAATGGGTGTTGCGATAAATATTCGATGCAAAAAGATAGATTTGTTTCGCTCGGAGGAACACAAGCGACTTTACTCTAAGTTGCTAAAGTGAGGGGTGATCAACCCAAGAAGTGTGGACTTTGATTTTCTTGATTCCTTGAATGTGAAGTTGCGAGAGAAATTCACGCTACTTTAGCTTGAGCGTTTTTGTTCTAAGACGACAAAGACACATCCAGAACTTACTGCTTATTTCTATTCTAATATGAGTTTCTTGGATGCGAATAGATTCTCTTTTAGTGTTCGAGACCAGGATTATGTTGTTGACATAGACACATTAACTGATATGATTGGAGTAGAAAGAGGGGCATTCCAATCAATCAGTGTGTCTATTGGTCGTGCGACAGTCGAGCTTGTTCGGGATGGTATGGCGGAAGGACGAATCTCGTACTTGAGGATGAATGCCTCAAATATTTTTCTTCATAAGATTGTGATCAATTGCCTGAGACCCAAATCGACTTCAAAGACTGATGTCTCAAACTCGGAAGCAAAGCTGATGTATGCTATCAATATTGGCAAGAAATTCTATCTTCCACACACAATCATGTTTCACATGTACAGATCGATGGTGAAAGACAATGGCCAACTTCCTCACTCATCTCTTATTACTAAGCTATTCAGACATTTGAATATTCAGCTTCCCAGGATTTTGTGTGTTCACACTTGTGATCAAATGGTGGTGGGACTGAAAAAGGTTTCCAAAATGCATCTGAAGGAGATGAACAAGACATTGGAGCAATTCAAGGAGAAAACCCCTGTCAAGACTCATCAAGTTTCGTCGGCTGCAAAACGGAAAGGGAATGAGCCCATGACAGCTCCATCAAAGAGAAGAAGAGCACTCATCTTAGAGGATGAAGAAGATGAGGACGATTTCACCATTTCTGCTTTTGCTTTGAGAAACCTACATCGTTCTATTCCAGAGATAGAGGGGAGAAAGGATCAAGACAGAGAAGAAGAAGAGCAAAGCAGAGGAGAGAGAGAATCGATGAGAAAAGAAGCAGAGGAAGAAAGGACTGTAGAAGAAGAAAAGAGGGCAGAGGTGAACAAGAACAACCAGAGCATGAAGAGTACTTCTCACCACCTGAAGGAAATGAAATAGGGGGAGTTGCTAAAAACGGAGATACCTCTTCAATTGCTTTTACTAGTGAAGATGCTAGCCGTTCACCTGTAGATCTAGAAGACATTTATGCCTCTCAATTTCCTGAAGAAGGTCATGAGGTTTCATTGCCAAATTTGAGTGCTCATGTTGACTTGCCATCATCTGCTAATATTCCTACTGATCATGCAGAAGCAAGCACTCAGACTGATAATTCAGTAGACTTTCAAAGATTGCTTGATATTCTTATGGAGATGCGAGCCAGATTTATGCTCTGGGATGGAAGTTCAGAACTTGCAGAATACAGAACAAACCTCTTCAGTTTCCTTGCATGATCAAATTCATGCCCTTGCTCTTCAAGTTTAAGCAAATGCCAAGGGTGAAGAAGTGGCTCAACTGATGGAGGATTTGAAAAAGCTGGAAGTGCTTGTCCAGTCGATGGGAGATTTCCAACTTATTCGCATTCCAAAGCAATCCTAATTTTATTCTCTTTTCGTCTCTACCTTTTTAATGCTGACAAAAAGGGGGGAGATGGTGCAAATTTGATTTGACTTGACTTTTGATTGACTTTTGTTTGGATTTGTTTGGTCTGGTTGTGACTGGATTTGGATTTGGATTGTGTGATCGTTTAAGTGTTTGCTGCAGTATTTTAAGCACTATTGGTATTTCAGATAGTTGTTTATTTATAGAACTAACTTATCTCCTTTGGATGCAAATTTAATGCTAATCTTTACTAAGTCGATTATCTGTTGTGAGATATCCATGTTTGCTTGAGTATTGTCTTACAAGTCAAAAATATCCAAATTTGCAAGAAAGTTTTGTCACCATAAAAAAGGGAGAGATTGTTGGAGAAAACTTCAGTATTTGTTTTGAAGTTAACAAAACGTTTCCATCAGTCTAGTCTGAAGACTTGCAGACTCTTTTGTCAAAGTCTGAAGACCGCTGAACCACCAAACTCAAGATTCAAAGTCTACCCTCATTGACAGTTTTTAGATCGTCGAAGAAGACCTATCCAGAATTGAGTATTTCGTCAAGGATTTGATTCTATTGACTAAAGACGATCTTCGGCTGGTTATAGCACTTCGGAATCTTTTATTCGTTTTGATTCGGGTAATTTAGATTCATTAATTGGTGAAGCGTACTTGGAAGGTTCTACTTATGAAAACCTAGATCTTGATTATATGGGCGAGCAGGATTGGTGGGCTATCGTCAGATTCCTTAAATAAGTTAGAATCTCTCTAATTGATTATATCCAACGAGTAGATTGGAAGAGCTCCTTTGCAAAGTGCCAACGATTATGAAGGCATGAAGGAGTATATAAGGGAGATGTTCTTGTTATTCGAGGGTGTGCGCGATAGAGTCTGAAGCTCCTGGTTCCTCGTCAATTCAATTGTTGAGTGTAAACTTGTACTCAAAAGAGTGTTCATACTTTTGAGAGACCTTAAGGAAGTGTAGCAGAGTCTCTACATTGTGGAATCAATGACATGATACTGTAACGACTTTTTTGTTTCATAATGAAATCCAGCCGGTAGGCTATCAGTGCGAGAGAGTGGACGTAGGCTTGGATTAAGCCGAACCACCATAAACCCCGTGTTCTTATTCTCTTCCCTAAACTCTTTTACTTTACTCGTAACTTTATTCTTTTGAAAGTCTCATTTCTATTTTAAAGTCTACTGTTAATAGACTCAGGTTAAAAGTAAAGTTTTTTTATACTTCACAAAAGTTTGTTTTTACACGTATTCACCTCCCTCTAGGTGCTCGTAATAGCATTCACAAGAACTTTGTGTTCTAGTTATTGATTATATTTATGGTATTGATAATGGCATATGTGACATGCTAACTTGCAGAGGTGAGCCGAGGCGAAGTGAGTTTATGTGTGGCACGTGCTTAGGCCGCCTTTGAGACGAATTTGCGTCCTAATCGAGGCTTAGGGGTTTTAACTCGTTGAGATTTTATCTCACCCCATTGTGGTTAACCTTTTTCACGGCCGTCGCGTGGAGATCTACTGAGTACGGATGTAGTGGGCGCGAGATGCGTCACATTTTTGGCTAGCCTTGCCGTTAGTGAAGTTTATGTTAATCCTAATCTTTGAAGGTTTTTGAGAGGGTCGATAGGAAGTGGCCATAGAAAGGCTTGTAATTATTAAACTTCCTAGGGGTAACAGTGGATAAATAAATAAGTTGTTTTCGACAACTTTTGTTGTGCTTTACTATCCCTATTGTTTGTTTATTGATCGGGGGTTTATTTGATTCGCTTCCACATGCGTTTAATTGAAAGATAAAAAGAATAGGTCAGCGACATGTCATAAGATATCGCATTTTTAATCAACCGCGGAGGGATGTTCGCGTACTTAGGGTTTGAGGTATGACAGATCCCTAGTGAGTTAAGTGAAAAAATTCCATACCCAAAAGGAAAAGAGTTATATCGCAAATGGTACATCAATTGAAGTGATGAGAGACAATTTCTTTCTTTATCCTAAACACTACAGGTATGTCTATTGTTTAACCCTTTTAAGCCCACACACGTGAACAAATTTAAATTATCCCTATTAAGAACCACCCCCACATTGGGGCAAACTGGAGGTAAATTGGTAGGGATTTTCTTGCTCACACTTATATCAATCTTTGAGTGTTGCTATTAAATTACAACTTATGCAGTACTTTAAGGGCGCGCAAGACAAAATTTATGTTTTTCGATTTCTCTGTTTCTTTGTTCCCCAGAACAGGTTTGGAACAGAAATCCGTTTGGTAACGCAATTTGATTTCTCTATTTCTAATTCAATTTCTCTATTTCAGAAATAGAGAAATTGAAGAAATCGAAGCTAAAATTTTTAACTTCTTAGTTTCTGAAATAGAAATCAGAAACTGAAATCAAATAATATAAAAGAACATTGCACTTTCATGTTAACTTAATTCACTCATAACCACAACTTCACAAATTATTAGTAATTTTCTTTTTCTTATTTTGCTCGTGTTTTTTTTTGTATTTTTTTTCAATTTTTTTTTTATAACTTCCTCTTTAGAATGAAAGGCAATCGAATGGGTCCCAAATTTTCAAAAACGACCCAAGTTCTTAAATGCTTACTTAAAAACAATGGGGCTCTTTCCTCCTAGAAAAGGCACACGCATGGCCAGTTGAAGAAAAAGTTCTTATGTAATAGATGAACGAAAAATGTACCTAGAAATTTAACCTTATTTTTTTTATAGATTCAAAATTCTTGCAAAATCAAAATAATTAGATTGTTACATAATCTTGAATTTTAATTCGAAAGCAAGAGATTCAAGAGAATCTCCCTCTTTGCTATGCAAGGGCCATTAAAAGTTCATTAAGCAACAATAAAGAAATTAGGGATGAGCAACTGGACTGATTCAATTCGAAAATCGAAATAAACTGACCTTCCCCCGATTGGTTCTTAATCATAAACGTTACTTTAAGGTAGAATTCTCATATATTCCTTTATACCATTAATTTTATTTTGTTGATAATTTTGTATAATACTAGTTTTTTATAAACTGACAAGGCTATATAGGCGTCATTGATGGCACCCATATTCATGTTTCTGCAGTACTTGTCTGAACCTACGCAGGATGAGCTTGCAAACGATACATTGACCGAGGAGGGAAACCAAATAAATATGCTTAGGAAAACAATTACGAATAAAATGGCAAAGGATAATAATATGCCGGAAATTCCATGAAATTGTATTTTCAACTTTTGTAATGTATTAGTATTATTTCGACTATTATTTTGTATTTGAGGATTTTTTTTTTTGTGACCTAGGAAACCCCGAGAGCCAGTGGATAGAACATGGGGGCAACATGGGGAAACCACCACCCCATGCCACCGGGTAAGTCACCAAGTGGCCCACTTGCCTCCCTGCAACTTGCGTTGCAGGGGCTTCGAACTCCAGACCTCCAGCGTGGAAGTCATGAAGCCTACTAGCGAAGCCACCGTGGCCGGTGGTTTTGTATTTGAGGATTTCTTATGTTGTTATCTAATCAATTTTTATTCCTAGAAATAGAAATTTTGTTTTGTTATCAAACGGATTTTTGTTTCAGAAATAGAAATTTTGAGTCGTTATCAAACGGGTTTCTTTGCTCAGAAATTCGTCCGGGGAATAGAAATTAAGAAATTGATTTCTGGCCAAAAATCAATTTCTATTTCAGAAATTTTATCATGCGCAGCCTAAGTGTCTTAGGATGACAAAGAGCGGTTCTTTATTTATCCTACATAGTTTTTCCCATTGCATAGCCCATTTGAGCCTGCAAATTCATTTCATATTGAACCTAGTTGGTAATCATCCCCCACATCGTGGCAAGACAAAATTCACCCCAAATACCAGTAGCATGATCTGGAGCGTCGTAAGAAGATAAAAGAGTCCAAATATAGAATCATTTCGTGAAAGAAACCAAAAAGTGGACAAGTGTGTTAGAAGTCAATAGGACTAAGGGTATGAAAAAGCAATGTGCTTGGTAAAAGCAAGACCAATGCCCATAAACATAAGAAAAATGAAATAAAAACTAGGGGGCCATAAAAACAATATGCTTGGTAAAGCAAGACCAATGCCTATCGAAAAAAGAGTCAAGTAGACAATTATCGATTGTAGAAAGTTGTATCCCTAGTGAGGTGGTATTCAAAGAATTCAAATGTTGAGGTGTTACAATCAATGGAGCTTTGATATGGAGAAAATCCCTATGGTGAATAAGAAGATTAGTGGCAATGTCAAGATGATCACCGGCTCTTACCCCACTAAACATATTTTAAGCCTAATGATCCTTTTTATTTCTTAACCCATGAACCTAGCCTATGTTACATCCTTTGTGAAGTCTCTTCAGATTAGGGCATTTGAATTAACATAAGAGTTGTTATGTTTACGAGTATTGCTCGAAGAAGTGTGAGCAAGATTATTTCTCTCATTTTGCAAGTTTCTTGACTTGTAAACCCAGAGATAGTTGTGAAATATTATTCTTTCAATAGCCTTAACTCAAAGAGTCCCCTTTGTTAATCCATTGACTAAGCTCACATTACGGTCCCCGTTAAAGACCTCTTAGATTGGTAAGGTTGTACCGCTTGCGAGATTGCTCAAACCCTTATTTGGCATGATAATAGTGAGATAGAGTGATTCTCAGGTTCTAGCATCAATGGTTGAGAAAAAAATAGCCCTTTTTATGAGGATGAGTGAAAAGTCATTTTAGATCAAAAGGTTCCTCATTTGACACATCCATGACTCTCATGTGAAATTCTTTCTAGTGAAATTTAGGTGATGCAAGATTGATAGAAATTATCACACATGAACCTCACTTAAATTAATGCTTGTGTTTTCTATGGCCACGAATGCATGTTACTTCTTTTATGACTAAGCTCCACAAGAGACATATCCCCAAGGATCATAGATGTTACCAGGTTATATATCTATCAATACTTTAAATAATTGTCATTGTGTAGGTATTTACTCTTAAGTACATCGACACTTGACTTGATTGAGTTGTCCCTAAAGTTTTTCTCCAGATTCAGTCTATTTAAGGCGACTGTAGAAAGGTATGGGTTATAGACAATATTTGTTGCTCTAACAAGCGATCGTGGAAAGGTACGGGTTCTAGAAAAACAATTTTTAGTTCAGGCAATCGTAAAAAGGTTTGGGTCCTGAAAAAGTAATTTTTCCGTCAAGGTGACTAAAGAAAAGTTCAGGTCCTAGACAAACAAATACTGCCATACTGGACGATCATAGAAAGGTATGAGTCCTAATAAAGTAGTTTTCTCTTACAAAACCCTATTACTATTCTAGGCGACCGTAGAAAGGTACAAGTGTTGGACGTGTAACACCGACTATCTTGAATTGCTCTACCCTCCTTAAAGGTAAGTCATTCCAGGTATGTTCCTTTATAATTTGCATTAGCATTTCCATGCATCATATAAATTGCATTTCAAATTGGGATTCGTTTTCGGGCAAAAATATTATCCATTGCATGTGCATGGTCAAAATTTAGGTCTCAATTTGTCTTTGAATGCAACCTTTGCGAGCTCACCTTCAAAGAGGGGCAACTATTGACACCTAAATTTTGACGATCTTATCATTCATTTGTTGCATAAAAAATTAGGGATTGAATTTTAGCCCCTAAACAAAAATATTAAATCGCATTACATATAGTTATTAGGAGCATTTTTCAATATACTTGCATATTCATGGACTGGTAGCGGATGGGCTTAAGTTCTGAACTTAATTGCATTGGGTCGTATTGGCGGCAGATGAACTTGGGTAAATGGTTTTGAGCTTTATTGAAGTCAAGCCCATGGTAAGTGAAATATTGGAGTTAGCTTTGTAATATGACCAAGGTTGACACAAATTTGGGAAATATTGAGTACAATCTCCACATGGGATGTTAATAGGGCGTGAAAAATCATTGAGGAATAAATATCTCTATTAACATAAAGTAATCTCGGTCGACTAGGTGCAAATAAGTGTGATATTTCCGCTCCATTATTTCTGCACAAGAATCTGCCAAAGAAGGACATTTGATCAAATAAAATATATATATTGCAAGGAGAGGATTGTTCAACAAGGGTTATATATCAGGTCATATGGGGTAAGTATACTAGAAGTACGATGCTTACTTTAGTGCCAAAAGTTTTTTCCGAATCACTTAAGTGCTACTTTTTTTTAAAAAAAAATGATAATTTAAGTGTCAACTTCAGTTCAGACTGCCAGAAATCCGATGTGGCTATATTTTATTAATTTTTCAATCCTACGTGGCTTACCGGTGTGCCTAGTCAACATATAATCCCTAAATGACGTCGTCCAAAAGTTATAAATAGTGATAATTTAAGTAACAAATTTTATTAGAAGTGATCATTTGGGTGCCAAATTTTATTTAAAGTGATCACTTCAATGCCGTCGTAGTTAAAAAACAATCACTTCAGAGCCAAGCATGCCATGTGAACTGAATTTTTTAAATTTTTTGCCAAGTCATATTATAATATTAATTATAAATGACACATAATTAGTTTGGCTGGAATTTTTTTGCCGTTGACACTAAAGTGATAGTTTTTCCTCCGATTTATCATTTAAGTGAGCCGGTCAAACTTTTGGCACTAAAGTGAGCGCCATACACAACTTTTGGCACTTCTAGTGTATTTATCTCAGGGTCATATAGTTCTTGTTTTTAAAACAAGAAAGAGTGCACCGTCAAAGAAAATCCCACGCATCCATGGACTTGAGCAGAAAAGAAAGGAATTATCTTTTGATCATCGCACCAACTTAGGGACAAAGAAAGAAATATTGCTGGATATACTCATGGCTCTATTCACAGCAAGAAAGGGAAGAAATCAACAAACTTGCAAGCTGATTGTTGTGAAGCGAAGCGAGTGAGCTAGGAATAGATGCTCACTAAGAGGAGACGAGCAACATGGACAATATAAAGTGGAACATGAGGCTGAGCGAAGTTGGGATATCCAAGAATCGAGTTAAGCGAAAATGGCAAAATTCAATCCTAACCCAATCTCACTCGGTTTTTCATTCATTTCATTGCGGTTAATGGTTAGAGACATTGTAACTTTTATTACCTCTGGCCCAACATCTGAAGGTTTAGAACAAGGAACACTCAAGACCCTCGAGCCTCGAGATTATCCCCCGACGTCACTTCATGTCATTAAGTTTTGTCACCTTGCCCTCACATTTTCCATGAAATTAGACTAAACAGAGGGCGAAATTGGGATAAATTGAAAGGGAGTAAAGTTTGCAATTGAAACCCAAAATAGAGGATAGAGTTCCAGATGCCATTTTCAAAAGTTGTGGGACCAAACTGCAAATTCCACCCAAATTTTTTTACAAGATGCTCGAATCGAGACCAAAGCAAGCGTTGAGGATCTGAGTGTGACCAAGTAAGCCTTGAGGGGGTTAGATTATATTTGAAAAAGCAAGTTAGGGCCAAAATGCAATTTCCAAAAGGTGAAAGACCAATTCACAAATTTTACAAAAATTTGCCAGAGCCCTTAAATAATCATTTTCATCATTCTTACCCCTAATTAAGCAAGAAATTGAACTTGGGCCGGGTCGAGTTGATCAAATCAAGCCAAAAAGACCAAATTGAATCAAATTGGGTATTCTCAAGCAAGAAAATGGCTAACCATTGGGGTTTGCCCTAGTGGCCACCCTTCCAACATAGAAGGGGGGGTTCGAATCATTACCTTCTCAGGGGAGTTGGGGTGGGGACGAATCAGTTTCAAGTGTGGGTTTCGACTCCCACGCCTTGCAGAGATGCATGACAAAAGTCTAAGAGTGAGAGTTAAAGTAGGAATAAAGTAGAATTAACCAAAAAAAAAAAAACAAAAAGAAAATGGCTAATTTTGAGAGATTTATTTTTGCAAATTTCGGCAAATTAACTTGCAAAGTCTCGTGTCGGGACGTAACCATGGGTAAACCACCTAGGGTTTGGCTAATGGATTATTAAGTTTAAACTTAGCTCGAGCTCTCCAAACCCATAACAATTCACAACTTAGGTTCAAGTTCTTAAAGTGCAAAAGATTTTTCAATTAGAATCGCCACTAATCAGTTTAGGGTAGGTCGATTAGATACTAAGTAAAATAACGAAAGAATTATTTTACTCGCACGAACAAGAGTTTTTGAGTACAGGGACTTGATTACATTAAATTTCTTTAATGTCCTTTTGGTACCGTTATTTTCATGAAAATTTTTTTTTTTATTAGGCAACTTGAGTTCATTTTATTACTCCCTAACATGTGAGGTGATAATACGAGTGCACAATTCACCAAGTTAACACCCAATTAAATGATAAATAAATTGCAAGACTTACATCATAACAATGAAAGCATTTGCAATGTTAACTTAGAACTAACATCAACAATTCTAGATATGGTTCCTAATTAGCATGCAACTACTCAATCTTTTAGGATTTTTTTCTTATTTAATGAAAACCTAATCTATTTGTAGTGCAATGCAATGATGTACAAAAATGTAAACGTGACATGCAACGTGCAACCTAATATGCAAACTATATATCATGCGACTTTACTTACTTGACCTAATCTAATGACGGGCAAATATTAATGCAATTATCATAATATATCATACGTTTAAATGATCCTAAACATGCAATGACTAAATGATGTGCAAGGGATGACCTAATTTTACATGACACATGTATGATATTTTTATATTTTTCTTTTTAAGTGAAATTCGAAATTAAAGTTACCTAATAATTAAACATGCAATTTTAATTAAGGAAATCTAACATCCTAAAGCAATTTTTTTTTTTGAACAATTTATTTTAAAAAATTTAAACAACTAAATAATTGAATCTAAATATGCAATCTAGCCTAAAACAAGCAATATTCTAACAACAATCAAATCTAATTCAAAGAGATTTTTTTGGGTTTTCTTCTTTTAAGGAAACCAATCAAACAATGGATAAATATTTAATTAAATAATGTAATCCACAATCTTATATTATCTATATCAATAAAGACACGAAATAAACCAATGATCGTATCCAAGTGGTTATGGATATTGATAGAAGGCTTATCCATTCAAATTTGGAAACGAGTAAATCAACGACCGTATCCAAATGGTCATGGATAGGATGGAAGATTTTCCGTACCCAAAGCATCATATCTCGTGGTTAGAGATCGGATGGTCATCCAAGTACATTGTTAAATTAGGAAAATTTCCTAACTTGGGGGGTATCTTAGGATTTTGTGGATAATGCATTATTTAAGTAAATATCTAACTGAATATTCTAATATCCAACAGAATATTTCTAAAATCTAACGAGATATTTTAGAATATACTAAATCACTCAAACAAGGCAACAAAATATGCAAAATATATTGAAGATAAGCATCTTACCTAATTTGAGGGCTCTCTTTCCAAATTTGGACCAAGCGTGATCGGAACGAGATCGCAACCGATTCCTTGAAGGTGAACGAGGACGGCAAGTGGTGAGTGGTGGCGGCACAGCAATTCACGAACTAGGACTCGATGGCAACGAACTCGTCATGTCGTAGGAGCGGTTCACGCTGGGGCTCCACGAACACAATGGTGAACCGTGGTTCACGACCAAGGCTCAGCTAGAGTCATGCCAAAAAAAAAAAAAACTCAATGAAATTACATGCACCTTAAGTTGATTCGAAATTTTTCCAAAAGAAGAAAACTGGTCGGAGACACATTGGCCTATTTGTCTTCACAAAATGTCCAATACACTCATCACAAGGTCCCCACCAACTGCTGCCTCATCCTCAACCATTATCCACTCCAAGGCTTCCTCAGGAAGCCATCCTAGGTGCCCAAAATGTTGCTCCCCCACATAGCTACGAATTTTGTACATTTCCCTTCCAAATTCAATCCAATTTCTCTTCAAAACAAACTAATTGATGCCCAAAAATTCTAGCTAAGGTATCCACATCAAATCCATGATTTTCCTCACCAATTAATCCAACTTGACAGCCAAAAATGTGCTAAAAAAATGGTCCTCAAATTTTCTCAGTCCAAAATAGCCAAACTTTGAATTTTTGCCAAAAACTCGGATTTGCAAAAAAAATCTTTAAATGATGAGTCAACATTTCTAAAATAAATCGTGACATGATAGAACTTTTAATTTATGAAATCGGGTTCAATTCCGTAGTTAATTTCAACCGGGTGCGATTTTAGCGTGATCTAGCCTACCGGGTAGTTTTTAGGAATTTTTAGTGCATTTGACTCGTGGTCGATTACTTTCGATCCATATTTTGCATCTTCGACTCATTGGCAACTCTTAGTTGTCGTGAAAATCCCAAGGTTTCAAATACAGACATAGGGTACAGAAATGATAGAAAAATCAGTTTATTGCCGTTCAACGAGAATTTTGTAATTAGATGGAATCACCCACACTTTAATCACATGCCTCTGTCGAACTAACCTATCTCCGATCTTTGATCGATTTTGACGATGCCATATTGACCCTTGCAAATTAGCACGGTCGAGTAGTCGATTTCTGATCAAATTCTCAAGTTTATTGCGTTTAGATTCCTTAACGGCTTCACCTGATAAATTAGTTATCTCATGAGTGATCAACTCAGAGAAAAAGACTATAGGCGCGTCAATGAAAAACCCAACTCATATCATCGAAAAGTAAGTGATGAGAAGAGTTTTTACTTTTATTTTGTTCTAGGAATTAAGCAATAAAAAATTTTAACTTCTCATTTTTGTTTCATATCTATTTCCGAAGTAAAAGTTTATTCTAGAAATAATGATGGCCACCTATTGAATATTGATGGCCACCTTGCCAATTCTTTGAAAAATTGGGTTCTTAATACGACAATGAGCAATGAAATATATGAATAACACATGTAGACAAGCTGTGCACTTGGCATCATACATTTAACAAAGATGAGTAAACACCGTAATAGTGACTGATGTCATTGATGTCACACTTTAAAAGTCTTAAAACAGAGTAAACACCGTAATAGTCGCAAGTCACACACACAGTAACAAGAGCAAACGAAGATCATCACAAATGTCTTTGTCCGCTAGTAAGCCAGGATTATTTCCAAAGCTTCAGGGGACGGTAGAGGTGAGGCCAATAAGTGGATTCAATCATTTCAAAATACAAGGGGAGATGTAGGATTGCGAACAATACGACAGGGATGGCAGCGAAAAAAGTAATTGGGATAATTGGGATGTAAATCCACTTCAGTTGTTCCCTCAAGACGATGGTAAGAGCAGAGCCGAATGCCACCAGCATAAAGGCCAAAGAGAGGAAGAGAAAAGTGAGGCCCAGTATCATTTTTGTTGGTAGTGAGTTGAGGAAATCTTCTGCACCATAGCGTGAAGTTAAGATAGCCAAGAACATCAAAGTGGCGGTGACAGAGGAGAAAAGAGCGAAAGCATCTGCAACCGCAAATACCATGACAGAACTCTCTTTAAGAAACTTCAGAATCCCTGTCGGGTTATCATTGCCTCCTGGTACTGTAAAAGCCGCAGCAAAAGTTACCGTAATGATGAGAGTTGAGACGAGGCTATAAGATGATGATGTATCTTTCATCCATTGCCCTGCCTCTTTGAGCAATTCTGTGCGTTTTTCTACGAACTCATCCCAGTATGATTTTTCATCTTCTAACAAATCAGGACTTTTTGAAGTATATTTGATCGCTGACAGAAAGTTCTGAAAAATTAAGGACGCCTATCAATATAAATATAAATAAAAAGGCACAAAAGGGTTGCAAACAAATAAGGTGAACCGACCTTAATTGGCAGACTTTTAGAAGATGGATCGCTCATATCTTCCAGTACCTTTAGAAAAATAAAGGATGCCTATCAATGTAAATATGAATAGCAAAAATGAGTGGTAAACAAATAAGGTGAACCGACCTTAAACCATTGGAGTTCTCTCTGCATAAGAAAAGGAGCTCCAGAAACATCTTTCGGTAGACATGTTTGTGACCATTCTACCACTTCGTTCCTCAGGTGTCTCCTCACATCATCAGTCAACAATGGAATTGTGCCGGGTGCGTTCAACAGTCTAAACAACTCCACATGCCGTCCTTTCACAACATTTTTCATCAGTTCTTTTATGAAATTTTGATTCCACGTCAACTCTGGAAAATGCTCAAAACATAACTTGACGATTTCAGAGATTCCATGAGATGCGGCGTCGAGGACAATGCTTGGAAGGAGCTCAAGCAATTTGGGAATTTCCATATGATTATTCATCTCGGTAAGAACTAGATTTGCAAATTCAAGCGAGCATTTGTGTCTCAATCCAATCCTTTTGGTTAGAAAAGCTGCATGTACATCAAATAAGCAATTTTCCAAACGATGAAGAATCAAAAGGTTAAAGAGGCTTTCACGGTTTCGCCATGTTCTTTTGTCTATATAATAATAGAAAAGAAAATCATGGATTTAAGATAGTATAAGTGCATTGAAAATTCTAAAACTTGTCAAGAAAGTGCAATTGAGTCATTAAGCTTGTCAAATTGATCCAAAAAATTCTTTCCATTGATTATACTTTCTGAAAATTTTACAACTCGATCGCACTTTCATTATAAGTTTTAAAACTTCGATTTCACTTTTTGAAAATTTAGGACTCAATTATACTTTGGTGACAAGTTTTAGGATGCAATTATATTTGTTGATAGTTTTAGGACTTAATTGCACTTTTTTGACAAGTTTTAGAATTACTAATGCACTTATTCTAATATAAGATAGTAATCGAGAAAGCAAACTATGTATGGCTTGAAAATCCAAATGTATGCGTCAGAGAACATATGGATTTGTCGATGAACACCCAATGTCATGAGAAAAAAAGAGCCCTTTTTTTTTTTATTGAAAAATTCGTAGATTTAGCAACAGATCAATAGATCTAATTTTGATTGCTTATTTTTACAAATTCCCCTAATAGGTATATATCGTTCAGACTTAGAATTGGATCTTGTCAAATCATATCATTATGTTACCTATGATCTCAAAGGGATATCACGAAAATATCAATTTACACTTTAAATTTAGGGATCTCTAACCATGGATGAAATAAGGTCTTTCTTCTATAGGTACCATGGCAGTTTCGTATACCTGGAATTGTGGCATAATTCGAGAGTGATATCTTGAACCGCTTAGCTGCCACTACAAAGAGGAGACAAGCATCATGTCAGCAAAGTAGAAATTGATGATGAACAAAAATACATATTAGACAATAACCAAATTTAATAGTGCTTAAATATGCTAGTCAATTAGGATCATCAACCTTTATGATATGAGATCCAATGCTACAATTCTCAATAATTCTACTTGGCAATTTGACATTGACTAAAATTTCTCAACTAACTTTACAAATGATGCATCATACATTAATTTGTGACATATATCATGGTTTAGATATTAAATTGTGCTTATAGATGTATTCCTTGTCCCTTAGCGTTTTTGTCGATGGGATCCCGAATGATATGCTGTTTGCATTGTTAGTCTAACCATTAAGCAGATTAATAGAAATACCTTGAGGTTTGGAGTTGTCAAATGATGTATCGACCAGACATAGAGGGATACCTATAACTGAGGATAGATAGGGTGATTAGAGGCTCTATTGTGGATAAAGAGTAACATGCATTGTGCGCATTTGATTTTAAAAAAAAAAGCGCAAGAATTACTTACATTTGTCAATGGATTTTTCCCAAAAATTGAGTCTAGCTCCACTACGAAAGTTAGACTCCATCTTCGCCAAGCGTCCCAAAATGATTTCGTTTTCTTCAAATAACATTGGGACTCTGTATCGGTGAGCTAAATACAAGGCTATGTCTTTGTGGACACAACAACAAAGAGTTAATTCAAGTAAAAAGTGAAGGAAATGTGATGAGCGAGCGTAATTTCTTACCCAAATGGCCGGCCTTAGTAAGCCTTAACATGGTACCCTCTATTGGGGGGAATTTTGTATGTTTGGCCAGACACCAGATAACCTCCTTTTGCTTAGGAGCATATGTAGTAGCAATGGAGATGGCATCGTATACACTTTTAGATTCAGCATCATCAACTTTGTCTACTAATGCCTTTACCATTTTTTTCCTTCCTCTCAAGGTAGCTCTCCTGAGGGGAATCTTGAAATCGAAATCTTCTGTTGGAAGTAAGCGCTTGATCAGGTTCTTGACCAGTTGATCTTGTGAGGCCATAATCGCAACATCGAGCACAGTGAAGGGTTCATCTTCTACGGTCATAACTGTGGCCGTCACTGCTTCCTGATGTTCATCGAGGAATTTCTTAGCACTTCTCCAATCACCTTTCTGTGCAGCTACAAACAATGCTTTATAACTTTTATTGACCACTGGTGTAGGCATATCTGCAAAAATTGCACATCAAAAGTCCTCAGGCTTTCGTACTTTTATGACCATTGCACCTGCTCATAGTTCTTAATGAAACGCAAATGCAAGCAAAGGGACTGTTGTTTACTCGACATACCTTTTCCTATTAGCACGTTCATTTACTCTTTGATAGTGAAAAGTGTTCTCTTTTGGGCTTTCTCAATTTTAATTCCAGCTTTTGTTCATATTTCAAAATTAAGAAAACATTATATTTGAATTGAAATGTAAGCATTTGTATGCTGCGACATTTAAAATGTTTAGGATTAAAAAGGTTAAAATGTATGAAAAGTAATATTTATGTAAAACAAAAATTAAAAGTTCAAGTGACAAACAAACCTTCAAGTGGTCCATGACTATCTTGAGAAAATTTATTAAAACACATGTCCACATGAACCTCTTTATTACCAAAAAGAGAATTGGACATAAATAACCTTAAAAAAATTAATTACACTTTGTATGCTTTAGATCATCTAAACATGACTAGTGTCATGCTCATTCATTGCATGGAATTTTATGTATCAACATTAAACTTAACGGAGACCAAGAGATTTTTTTTTTTTTTTGAGATAGGTATTGTATCATGAATTAACTTTCCAGGATTCTAACTTCCATATCTTGGACAATGTGTTATTTAGTGAATTTTTATTTCCCGTTACCATTGATCTTATCTGCTATATCATTCATAAATTATGAGCTTGTTCTTTTACTCTTGGAAGTAATTTTTTTTTTTTTTGGGCTTTCTCAATTATAATTCAAGATATTATTTAGATTTTAAAAATTATGAAAAAAAATATATTTGAATTGCAATGTCAGCATTTCTAAACTGTGAAATTTTAAATGTTATTTAAAAAATTTAAAATGCATGAAACACAAGATTTAGGGAAAACGAAAGTTAAAATTCCAAAGTCACAAACCTTCAGTTGGCATCCCACGATCTTGGAAAGCTGTATCTGCCATATTGCCTTCTGAGCTTATGTCTACACGAGACTCTTTGTCACAGAAAGAGAAATGATCATAAATAACCTCGGAAAAATAATCATACTTTGTATGCTTCATTTCAAGAATTTTCTTTTTTTGTTAAACTTAGATGGTAAACTTTAAACAAAAATATATATTAACGTTAACCTTTAGCTTTTGATTGATTCGTGATTCTCAGGTACACTTCAAACATAGTTGGTCTGCGACCATCTTGAGTAGCTTTATCAATTGACTAGTTACTAGTTTGAGGATCATGTCTTCAAAGATTAGTCTCGTAAAGTTTCTTAATGACAAGTACTTGGCTATTCAAAACCCATTTGTTTTGCCCTCAGTCCTTAAGATGTGATTGTTTGGGTAAAACTCCTTGAAAAGAGGAAATCTTCTGGTAATTAATTTGAATGAACTGGATATTAAGTGAGGAAAATTACCCAATTAGTCTTAAATTTATTGTACTAATGTCAATTCAGTCTTAAATTTTTCATTTTTTTCAATACAGTCCTAGGTATTTACGTGAATTTCCAATTTAATCATTCAAGTCAATTTTCGCCAAAAATCGTTGATATGATAGTCTAATCATTGTGAATTGTCCTATGTGGTACACCACTACGTTAGTGATTTTTGATAAAAATTGATAGGAATGACTATATTTAAATTTTATGTTGAGGACTAAATTGGAAAAATTAAATGGTTTAAAAATAAATTGACATTCATATAATAGATTTAGAACTGATTAGATAATTTCCTCTCATTAAGTGCTCATAAGTAACGAAACTATGATTGACAGAAAGCAGTTGTATCATCATCAACAACTATGAGGGAACTTGTGGAGCCAAGTTAATACCAAATTAGGAGATTCTGACTTTGAGTAATACATTTTGCGTCTTTACTGTTTACTGGAAAGGAATAGTCATGCCCATGGCCCGAGAAAAATGAATTAGTTTGCCACACGTTGCTTCTGGGTACTTAGTTTGGGGAAATTAAATTATCTCAGTCCCTGTAGGTGGGAAATCTCACTTTAGTCTCTATGTTTTTTGGTTATAATTCCATTCCTTACACTGGTCTGTGGTGACAATTAAGTCACTTTGTCAAAATTCCGGGGACAAAAAGTCTTATTTTCCAGAATGATTTAAGGCAATTTTTCTTTTTCAAAAAGGATAGTTTTAATTTCTGATGATTTAGTTGACTTTCAAAATTATTTGAAAGTCATTTTCCGTTGGCGCGGGCTTTTAAAGCAATCCTTGTAAAGAGTAATGTCATTTCGGTTATTTTCAGTTTCGAGGTTCAAATTTTTAAAACCGGGCAACCAAAATCTCTAACGAAAGTATTTCCATTGAGTGTTTTTGGAAATGAAAAACAAGGAACGGGAAGATTTCATCGTACCAAATTTTATCTCGGGTTCTGCACATATTTTCTTGGGTTCAACTTTGTTAAGCAATAAAATAAAGATATATTGTAATTTTCAACAGATTTATTTCGAAATTAAAACACTCAAAAATAAACTTTCCCAATTTTCCCATCGCCTTACGGGATCAAATCAGAACAACAAGGGAAAGAACAGAACAAACCTGCTGATCGTTCCGAGACCGAACTGTCTTGGGAATCCATAGTGTACTCCCTGCCGTGCACAGAGTATTTTTACGGGGTTGAATTCGAAGTTTGAGTTTTATTCTCGTGGATCTTCTCATTTTATACATAGGCCCGCGGATGGAGTTAAAGTTCCAACTGTAGATGACGTACCAGTCTCTTGTCCTGAATGACGTCTTCATTTCCGAATATTATTACTTCAGAAATTTTATGGAAATTTCTTTTATTCACAAAAGTGTAAATTTGGAAAATTCACATGAAAAAATACAAGTGTCAAAGTATTGCTTTTTCCTTTTCTTCCACCATCCCCTGCTTCGCAAACAACATATTTCTAAAGATTTTTTTCCATGTGCACTAACGGGGTAAAAATTTCTTTACATAAGCAGGTTTTATAAGATGATACAAATACAGTTTTATTTTCAGCGTGTAGATTTATTCCATAAACAGATTTATATCTCCATTCAAAGGCTGCTAGTGTAAAAAAAACAAAAAACAAAAAAGACTGTTTACACTGACGGTGTATGTAATATGAATCTATTTCAACGGGCTTTATTCCATGCAATGTGGATGTACATTTTCAAGTTTTAGATAATGACACAACCATTTATTTTTCATGTAACTCTATTCCATCGACAAGTTTATATTTCCATTCTAGGACTGTTTATGTAAAAAAAAAAAAACTTTGCGATCAAGATGTAGGTAATATATATATATATATGTATATTCACCGTCATTAGGTCCGTACTTTCTGAACAACACAGGTAAAATCATTCTTCGCACCTCTTTTTTCTTTTATTTTTGATCGCCAACTCAAAAAGTCTTCCAAACATAATTTGAGTCTGTTTGTGCTAACGTCCTTATAAAAGTGATAAATCGACATATTTAACTTTACCTCATAAAATGAGAACATGTTTATACTCAATCAAAAAATTTTAAATACATTTAGAGGTATTCTCAAATGCTTATCAGAATTTCTTCTAAGAAAAGAATAGTGAACCGAATATGGAATTCATTTCATCATTGGAAAAATAAGGAATGTAGAGGAAAAATTTAGATGGAAAGTTAGAGGATACGTTTTTCATCTGCACCATGAGACGAGCATGTTTGAAGGTGTGAAATCACGTATGAAATTATCGAGGACTCTTCTCGAATGTATGCATGTCCAGCGAGAGGAAAGAGAGAAAAGAGATCTAGAAGATCATTAGTATATGGCAATTGACTCTTAGTCAACTATAATTATACTTTTGGCAGAAGTTATATATTCAGGATATTCTAAACTTTTACATGATCCAATAATAGGGAGCACTTATGAAATGCTTTATAGAAAGGTCCGATGTAACTAGCTAAAAGTAATGGCCCATAAAAGTAAAAGAGCACAATAATACAAGCCAAGTGGCCGACAGAAGATGTCATTGGAGTGGAAAATGCTGCCAAAGTTAAGAAGGACGGCACACTCATTGCTTGTTTGCTGAACAAGTACAGTACCATAATTTTCATACAATGCTCACTTGAGGGTCATACGACGCTCACTTGAGAGTCGTAATTTTTTTTTTCCGCTCACTTAAATGCCATAAATTTGAAAATTAATCACATCAATGTCATTGGCGATTCGCCTCACCAAAAAGCCTAACATGGACATTGATCATCTTACATGACACCGCTAGTATCAACATAAACGATTTTTATAATTTTATAACTAATTTAAGTGTCACAAATTTGAAAAATTGATTACTAAAATTCCAAATATTTGAGAAATCAATTATTTAAGTGCCATCCACAATTTACTTTACTAGAAAATCCGCCGTTGGTCATGGGTGAGGTGACCTCACCCAGATCTAGTGAAGACCTCCGTGCCTTCGCCCTTGGCCAGCAAGGACACCATGGCCCTAGGCGAGGCAATCCCAACCTCGCCACAAAGTCCCTCACCTACAGCCAGTGATGGCATCACCTAAGGCCTTCGTGGCCCCACAAGTTGAGGGTGAGGCCCTTGCAACTAACAAACACACACACAAAAATGAAAAAAAAAAAATCAAATATTTTTAGTAAAATTGCAAAAAATCTGGGTAGGATGATTTTGTTGAAAGTAGCACTCAAGTGATCTATTTTACTTCGATTTGGTACTTCAATAAACGAAAAAAAAAATTATGGCACTCAAATAAGCGTCATATGAAAATTATACACTCATGCTATACTTGTCCCCTTCTTTTGAAATCTAAAATAGAGAAGTACTTTGACATGGATGAAGACTTGAAGTCAATTTGAAATCTAACGAAAAATTAATTAATAGAATTAGTAAAAACAAAGAGGAAACATTTTTCAGCTGCGTCGTGAGACATGAGCACGTTTAGAGTGTGTAATATTTATGTAAATATGGAGAAATCTTCTTGAATTGTATATACGTCACGCAAGAGGAAAGAGAGAAAAGAGATTTAGAAGATCGTTGATATATGGCGATTGACTCTTAGTCAACTCTTATTCTACTCTCGGCAGAAGTTAACCTTATATAGTGTAGATTGAGGATCTTCCAAACTTTTACAAGATCTCATGATAGGAGTACTTATAAAATGCTTTACGGATCGGTACGATGTAACTAGCTAAAAGTAATGGCCCATAAAAGTACAAGGAGCACGGTAATACAAGCCATATGGACGACAAAAGATGTCATTGGAGTGGAGAATGCTGCCAAAGCTCCTCACCAGAAGGAAGTGACACTCTTGCCTCTTTTCAAATCTAAAGCGGAGAAGTAATTTTACGTGGCTGAGCACTTGAAGTCGAATTTATTTTGTGCTGTCATGGATATTCTCTTTTTATCCATAGACATGTGGATGGAGCCAGAGTTCCAATGCAGATGATGTACCAGACTCCTTTTACTGAATGACGACTTCATTTCCAAATTTTATGACGCCAGAAACTTTGTGGATTCTCCTTTTATTTACAAAAGTGTAAATTTGTGTTGACATCCAAATTTAACTTGAAAACACGTGCTGGTCATGAGGAGGTTTTAAATGAAACGCCCTATTTTGATTCGTGAAATCAGTGGAAAGTAGTTTTCATGAAGACTACTTAAGTTGAGCCTCGACAGGATTCTAGAAGCCAAATTCAAAGTCGATGGCAAGGACATTAATTATCACATGTCAGGCTATAAGGATGGTGTGCTGAATTTGAAGATTAAGTTGGATTAGCTCGGGAATCCAAACGGAAATAATTGCTGCGAGAAATGTGCTTAGAAATAGCAAACAGTTATTTGCTTGAAGGGCAAGCTGCAAGAGCATGGTTGATGGGTCAAGGAGTGGTGGCTAAAGGATGAGGATGTCCGGGAGGAATGAAACCCGTGGAGATTGCAAAGAGTAGTGCCCAAGAAAGATTAACCGACAGAGGAACATTGACTCTCTATAAATACCGTAGTTTCTCCATTGAGAAGCCCTCCAGCGTATAACACAACAGCTATCTTTACTTTGTTTTACTTTATTGTACTTTAGCTGTAACTTTCAAGATTCTCATTATCAATTTTCCAGCATGCATCTTTATTTGGTTTAGCATCGTTGATTAAATTCTAGTGTGAATCCATAAAGCCCAATATCATTGATTAAATTCCAATGTTTTGTTTCTATATAGGGGTATAGCTGTTGATTAGATTCTAGCTCTGCACCCAAAACAAACTATGTCGTAAATTGGATTCCGACATAGTTTGAGTTTGAAGGGTGGCCTATTCAACTATTCGTATCAGGTTACACCATTGATTAAATTCTAGTGTAGGTTGGTCTAAGGGTTATTAGTTGTCAAGTCATTTGGGTATTGGTCATCGATATTGTATATACAAGTTGGGAATAAAATCTCCTTTGCATTTGATATTCTGTGTCCAAGCTCAACATAGTACCTGAGTCCCTGATGCAGCCTGCATTGAAGATCAGCTCTCTTGACCAAGAAGATCGGCTGGCATTCAAGCTCAACGAAACCGAGAAGCCATATCAATATTTGAGTCCATCCTGGAAGCTTGAAAGACACCTTGGGAGCCATGAAGATGTTATGCTTTTACTAGTTTCTAGTTCCTAAGCTCTTTACTATTTTTCTAGTTTCAATGTTCTTTAAAGCTTTCAAGTTTCTATGCTCTTTCCTAGTTTCATTGCTCTGTCTTTATTTTTTTTGACGATATAAGCCATCAAATTCCTTGTAGGAGACAAATGAATTTTGATGAATAAAAACTTTGCTTTCAAGCAACGTATGCAACAAAAAATTGACGAATAGACGCAAGAAGTTCAGCATTTGAGGGCTGAAGCAAATAATTCTCCACCTTGTTCCAAGACTGAAGATTCCCATGGTGACTCGTTGATTCAACCTCCGGCAACGAGATCATATCGCTTGTGGACAACTATTCGGGGGTATAATCAACTTTTTGTAGCGAAAGGGTATGTTCATAAAACCGCATTAAGGTGCCCAGGAGTAATTGGAACTTTCAAATGAGTGGTTATGCCTCTTGATATTAAGAATGTAGGCATGACGTACCAAAGGGCAATTAATTTCATTTTCCATGACATGATTGGTGAGTTCATGGAGGTTTATATGGATGGCGTGATCGTCAAGTCCAACCGGGTGAGTCATTTGATCTATTTAGAGAAAGCCTTTCTAAGAGTGCGAAAGTATAAATTGAAAATGAACTCTCTGAAGTGTGCTTTTGGAGTCAAAGCTGGCAATTTTTTTAGGATTCCTAGTTAATTAAAGAGGAATTGAAATAGATAAAAATAAAGTTAGAGCAATTCTAGAGCTAACACTACCAACTACCAAAAAGCAGCTTCAAATGATATTGGGTAAGGTAAAATTTTTGCGTCGATTTATTGCTAACCTATCAGGGAAAGTCGAGATATTTTCTCTATTTTTGAGACTCAAAAATCAAGAGGAGTTTGTGTGGGAAGACAAACATCAACGGGCATTCGACCAAATAAAAGAGTACCTTAGCAACCCTCCAGTTTTAATGCCACCCAAGGCAGGTAGGCCATTGAAACTATATTTGTTGGCCACTAATACTACAATCGGATGTATGCTGGCATGAGAAAATGATGAGGGAAAAGAGTAAGTAGTTTATTATTTGAGTTGAATGCTAAACAATGCAGAGACAAGATGCACAGCTATTGAGAAGTTGTGTTTGTCATTGTTTTATGCTTGTACAAAATTATGTCATTATATGCTGCTCACTACGGTACATGTGATATGTAAAAGAGATGTAATTAAGTACATGTTGACTTGATCAATAATAAGATTCATAAAACTGGGGTTAGTCCGCGACTGGGGTTAGTCCATATATGTTGACATCTGGTCAGGAGGCCGTGCTACCCTTTGAGATTATTGTTCAATCATTAAGGGTAAGAATCCAAGGAAAACTAGCTAAGGAGCAATATGATGAACTGATGTACGGTAATATTGACGAGTTGGGTGAAAGTAGGGTAGCCGCTTTAGAAAAATTGATTCTTCAAAAGAATAGGGCCGCGAAGGCTTATTATAAACATGTGAAAGAGAGAAGATTTGACATTGGTGACATAGTTTGGAAAACCATTTTTCCATCGAACGTAGACAATGAGAAGTTTGGCAAATGGTCACCAACTTGAGAAGGACTATATTTGGTTTCCGAAGTCTCTAGCGGAAATGCCTATGAGTTGATAGAGTTGGAAGGCAAAGAGTCGCCACGTACGATAAATGGAAAATTCTTGAAAAGATATTACCCAAATATGTAGGAAATGCAGGGAAATAAATAAACGGTACTGTTGTCAAATAAATATCATATTTACAGCCCTAGCCAGATCATCTACTAAAACTCTAGATGCCTTCTGAAGTCAAGTCCAAAATGGGAGAGGCGAGATTCGAGGCAACGGATCCCTTTATTTGCTGGAATACTCGCCTTCTCCAAGACATGCATGACTTTAAACAAGGTTTGCCACTCTTTCTCAAGGTAGTTTAAAATGATAATTTGGGAATCGACATGGTCATTCATCTGATTGATAAGTAGGGGTGAGCATGGTCCGGGTTGGTCCGGGCCACCCCCTAACCCTAGGACCAACCCATACAGTTTTGGTCCTCAATTTTTAGGACCGAGGACCGACCCTATTAAGCCTAGGACCAAGGACCGGACCAACCCAATGGGTTCGGTCCGGTTCCAGGGTCAACCCGAGACAGATCGATAATTTTTTTTCGTCTTATTTTTTATACTCCATAAAAAAGAAAACTTACAAATTCAAATTACACATCCATCGATAATGTAGTATTGTGCAACTAAACTATAAATACCAATACATATTTAGCAAATTTGAGATGACGTAATAATAGAAATTTCGTACCTGTTAATTGCTCATCGAGATATGGGACAAGATGGAAAGTTTTTGTAATAATCTATCTTTAATATTCATAACACCATATGCAAAAGCGTTTTCCTGCATTTGATCATGTAGAGTCTCAGTCCACTCAACCAAAAAATGAGCTTCACACCACTTGACTAACGAATCTCTCGTAGAACCGTAGTACTACTCTACTCTTCAAAAACTTCTACCATTTGACACAAATTGAAAAGCAAAGTGTAGCTGAAATTTATTAGTAAAATACAATTAAACCATAAAAAGTTCAAAAATACTTAATATAAACCATGAATATATAACTTCATATTTTATTAATTCACTTAAACTTCTAAATACTTGAAAACAAAACAAACAACACGTAATTAATGCTCAACAAAAATTTTAAATTGAAATTACTATTAGTGCTATTGATAGAACATCTTAATATAATATAATATAACAGACATTTTACTTAGGTTTGAATATATAAAAGAATTATAAATAATATAAAATAATATACAGGGTTGGTCCAGGGTTGGACCGACCCAAAACTCTTAGGACCGAGGACCAACCCGCACAGTGTTGGTCCTGGAATTCCAGGACCAAGGACCGACCCGGTCCCCTTGGGAACCGGACCAGGACCGGCAGGGTTGGGCCGGTCCAGGGTCGGTCCAGGGTCGACCCTAGACCGCTGCTCACCCCTATTGATAAGAGCTTTCGTGCTTTTAAGTTGTGTATTAAGCACCTCTTGAGTATTATCTTGCACTGCTATGTCATGTGCAAGCTTCTCCCTCTCTAGTGGGCTGAGATTTTTCTTCGACTCCTCGATTAAGTTCATCTTCATAATAGTTTAACAGCAATAAAGATGGTTGAATTGAGAGTGCAGAATGTTAAGTGAACTTCAAGTATTCACCAGTACATCACAGATTGCTTCCATACACCCAATTTGGGTGTCAACATATGTCCCCTTTCTAAAAACATCAGGTGAGGAAATGCATACCAAGACTTGGTAATAGTGTGAGCAAATGTTGGAGTGGCAGGAGTTTCAGCATGTTCAGTGTTGCCAGTGGTAATGTTTGCTTCAATTACAACGCAATCAGTGTTGCCTATCGTAATGGTAGGTTCGGGTGTTATCCACAAACAAGGGGTCATTGCGAAATACACAATATCTGCAGGATTGAAAAACAATTAAATAGAACTTACAATGAGCAACTATTGCGAGTGGATTAGGATCATAATGATTTAATGGAGAACGGATGATAGGAACAGAGAGAATAGCATCATCGACGACATTGAGAGGCTTTGATAACGAAGTAGACACATCGTTGACGGCATTTAGAAGTTCTGGAAAGGGGGTAAGTAGTAAGTACATCGTCAATGGCATTAAGTGGTGCTGGAAAGAGAGTAGGCCCAGTGGAAGTATCATTTTACCCTATTGTCGATGGTACTAAAAAGCCTTGTTGGAGAATGTGAAATAATTGGAGCATCGTCTACAGGAGTCTTTTCCAAGGAAACAAAATGTTGGGGAATATCAATTGCTAAAGATCTTTTAAAGGAGCAAAAATAGTTGAGATAGAAACATCGGAAATTACTTTAAATCGCTGCTCTTTTTTTTTTTTTTGGGGGGTTGGGGGTGAGGAAGTTCCCTTCCTTTTCTTCAGCAATTGGGCCAATGTTTCTTCATCTAAATTCGAAGTATGTAGCCTCTTGTACGTAACGGACACGCAAAATGAGAAGAAATATGAAAAGCTTATAAGAGTTTAGACAGAGTACCTTTGTCTAATTCGTGAGGAAGGTTGATGATGTAGCCACTCGGTTCCCCGAGCTCATTCAGGCGAGGTAAAAGCATGAAGGAAGGATTAAGGTTACTCGATTTAGGTAAAAGATTGTTAGGGGAAGTATAGCTATCAGATGCAACCAGAGCAATAGAAGAACCAGGTTTAGTGGCCAGACGACCCTGCTTCAATTTTATCTTGTGCTGAATTTGATCAACTGCTGTTACAATACCCTATTCGTAAGGACCCTCATGGGTAAAATTGACCCACCATGTCACTCATTTAGGAAATTGACTAGGCTAGAAATCTCTTTGAAGATCCTGGGAATATCTGGTATACATGGTTTTGGTTACCTTAGCATAGCAAAATAAAGGTCTACGATCTTCCAAATCATACTATTTCTTCTTTGGCAATGAGAAATCCATGGAGTAAGGAATGTTATAGATGAAGCTAAATATTTGTTTTTAGGGGCTTTTTTTGTCTTTTCTATTAGATATCCTTTTAGGTTAAAAGTGGTATCTTTATATTAGCGATGGCAAGACCCTAGCCGTCAAGATGCTGAAAAAGGAAATAGAGAAGCAAGAAAAAGAGAGAAGAAAAAAGTGAGTTTTTTGTTGATGAGGGTTCTCAATCTCTTTGTGCCCTGATCTTGAGAGAAGATCGTCGTTGTATTCCAACTTTTTTGAAGTCTAGTAGATTCGCAGAGTGCTTTTGAGCGGAGATGTAGCCCAGGTTTGGGTGAACTTCGATAACAAATTTTCTAGCGTGTTCATATGATTCTGTTCTTTTATTATTATATTCAGTCTGGTGAATTGTTTGCAGGCGTTATTTTTGTGGAATCGACGTGCGACTTTGTAACAACTGGTATCAGAGCCTAGGTTGGCCAATCGAGAACATCGAGGGTTTTTGGTGACATTCAATTGAAAGCAAACAGGATGGCAGAAGATAAAATCAAAATCGATAAGTTCAATGGGGAGGATTTCGGATGGTGGAAACTACAAATAGAGGATTACCTTTATCAAAAAGATCTCTATGCACCACTTGAGGGTTGGAAACTCGAGATGGCGGAAGTGGATGCGACAGCAGAAGCCGGATGGAAAATTCTTGATCGAAAGGCATTAGGTGCGATTCGTCTAAGGTTGACGAAAAAGACAAGATACCACATCACGAAAGCAAAAACTGCAAAAGAAGCCATGGATATTCTAACGAATATTTATGATAAGCCGTTCACATCAAATCATGTGTTTTTGCTTAAGAAACTGGTTAATAGGAAGTTATCTCGATAGAGGTTTTGCGGCAAAGCATATTAATAGTTTCACGCAGTTCACAAGTCAATTGGAATTCGTAGGCATAAATTTAGATACGAAGCTTCAAGCTTTATTATTTTCATGTTCTCTTTCAGAAAGCTACAATACCACAGTGCAGGGAATTTCAAGCACCATGAAGGATGATTTAACTCTTGATGATGCTGTGAGTAGTATCATGGATGAAGAGATGCGAAGGAAAGTTTCAGGTGGAGATAATTTTTCTACATCTACATCTTCAATGGTACTTGCAATGGAGAACCATGGAAGAAGTAAAAGTAGATGAAATTTCCGCGGTCGTGGCAAATCACAATCAAGGTGTAAGAGACAGGTTACAAAAGATGAGTGCTGGTTTTGTCACAAAACAGGATACCGGAGGTTTCAATGTGAAGCCTACAAAAAGAAGCAGCAAGATGAGAATCAAGGTGCTGATGTAGTTAACGATGAATCTTTGCTAGATAACTTGTGTTTGTCTGCAGGGTTTGACTTGACAACAGATAAATGGTTTATTGATTCTGGCGCTTCTTTCCATTGCACCTCACAAAGAGACATATTTGATGATTATGCTAGTGGAGATTTTGGACAAGTGGTTATGGGAAACGGCCACATGTGTCCAATTGTTGGGAAAGGAACTCTGACTGTGAACATCTCAGGTGGAGGACATATAGTTTTGCGTGAAACTAGGCATATTCCGGAATTAAAGAAAAATCTAATTTCAACCAGTAAACTTGACCAAGAAGGTTTGGTAATAACCTTTGGCTATGGAGAGTTGAAGATAATCTCAAGGGTAAGAGTAGTAGCGAAGGGAAAGCGTAAGGCTACACTTTACCTTTTCTAAGGAGACAATATAAGTGATATGGTTGCAACTACAATGGCTAAAGGTAATTTATCTACTCTTTGGCATTATCGTTTGGGACATCTTGGTGAAAAAGGTGTAAAGCAGTTACACTCGAGAAAATTACTCCCAAGTTTGCAAAAAGTTGAGTTAGATTTTTGTGAGAGTTGCATTTATGGAAAACAGAAGGCTGTTAGTTTTCAATTGAATGGGCGACAAAATAAAGGCTAGAAGCTAGAGTTGGTTCATACTGATGTATGGGGACCTGCTCAGGAACTCTCTTATGGTGGTAAGAGATATTTTGTCACATTCATTAATGATGCAACAAGGAAAACTTGGGTCTATGCTCTTAAAGAAAAATTAGAAGTATTCGAGATGTTCAAAATGTGAAAGACCATGGTAGAAAAAGAGACAGGTTATCATATTAAAGCTCTAAAATTTGATAATTGTGGTAAATACACAAGTAAATAATTTGCAGATTATCTAAATTGAGAAGGCATACATGGGTTAAAGATTGTTCCTAGAACTCCTCAAGAGAATGGTGTAGCTAAAAGAATGAACAAGACTATTCTAGAACATGCGAGATGCATGAGACCACACGCGGGTCTCCCGCTACACTTATGAGCTGCCATAGTTGATGCAGTTGTTTATCTTATCAATAGAAGTCCATCTAGTGCGTTGGATGGAGAAATACCACAAGAGCAGTGGTCAAGTAAAAAGATTAATTATTCACATCTAAAGGTGTTTGGTTGTATTGCATATGCTTTGATTAACAGGGAGCATAGGAAAAAGCTTGATGCTAAGTCCCAAAAGTGCGTCTTTATCGGATACAGTGGTGACGAGTATGGCTATAAGCTTTGGGATTATGTGAATAATAAAGTCATCCGCAGTCGCAATGTGGTATTCCATGAAGAAAAGATGTACAAGGATCGTCAGACAGAGACAAAGCATGAGAAGATAGTACAACCAGAATATGTTGAATCAGACACAATGCCCATGAAGATGTTTCAAGTAGATCATAGTTCACCTGAAAGAGAGGTTCAAGATGAGCCTATTATCAGTGAAGAGGTAGTTCAAGAAGAACGCAGTGATTCGGAGCAAACGAATGACCCTGAAGTACCTGTCTTGAGAAGGTCTACACGTGTGAGAAAGCCAAAGGTAATTTTTGATCCATCAGCTAATATTGTTCTGAGTCATGTCTTATATACAGATTCGGGAGAACCAGAGACTTACGATGAGGCAAAGGCAGACACTTCTCACTTTCAGTGGGAGTGTGCTATGAAAGACGAGATGAGCTCGTTACTTCAGAACAAAACTTGGGAGTTGACCAAGTTGCCCACAGGTAAAAAAGCTTTATTGAACAAATGGATGTACAGAGTTAAGAATGAAGCAGATGATAGTATTAGATACAAGGTGAGACTTGTACTATTCTGAGATATTTTCACCTGTAGTGAAAATGACATCAATTAGAGTTTTGCTAAGTATAGTTGCAGTGGAGGATCTTCATTTGAGCAGTTAGACGTAAAAACAGCATTTTTACACGATGACTTAGATGAAGAATTATACATGGCACAACCTAAGGGTTTTTAAGTCAAAGGTAAGGAGCACATGGTATGTCGCTTGAAGAAAAGCTTGTATGGCTTGAAACAAGCTCCGCGGCAATGGTACCTAAAATTTGATGGCTTCATGTAAGAAAAAGGATTTGCACACTGTGAGTCTAATCACTATGTTTATTTTCGCAAATATGATGATGATGACATTGTGTATCTATCTTTATATGTGGATGACATGCTGGTGGCTAGTTCTTATATGAGAGAATCGTAGAAGTGAAAAAAAAATGTTATTATCACAGTTTGCTATGAAAGACTTGGGAGAGGTCAAGAATATTTTAGGCATGAAAATCATCAGGAACAGGAAAAATAAGAAATTATGGTTGTCGCAGGAAGACTATGTGAACAAGGTGTTAAAGAGATTTAACATAGACAAGGCAAAACCGGTTGCAACTCCTCTAGCAAGTCACTTCAAACTTTCCAAGAATATGTGTCCAAGCACTCAGGCTTTGAAAGATGAGATGGCGGTAGTTCCATATGCATCAGCAGTGGGGAGTTTCATGTATGCCATGGTAAGCACGAGACCAGACATGGCACATGCAGTGGGAGTTGTGAGTCGATATATGCAGAAGCCAGGCAAAGAGCATTGGAATGCAGTCAAATGGATATTGAGATATCTAACAGGTACTTCCATTGGATATATCTTTACTCACTTTGTTATGGCAGTACATCTCTAGAGTTTTAGGGTTATGTAGATGCAAATCATTCGGGTGATTGAGATAGTGGTAAGAGTACCATTGGATATATCTTTACAGTTGCAGGTACAGCAGTGAGTTGGGTATCTCAACTACAAAAGGTAGTGGCTTTATCGACGATAGAGGCAGAATATGTAGCGATTACAGAAGCCTCCAAGGAAATCATGTGGTTACAAAATTATATGGAAGAGTTACATCGAAAATAGCCAATCAGTACACTTTGGAGTGATAGTCAAAGTGCAATGCACTTAGCAAAGAATATAGCTTATCACTCAAGGACTAGACATATCAAGAAGCGTTATCACTTTATTAGGTCAGCATTGAAAGATAATGAGTTAAAACTACAGAAGATTGATGGCTCGAAAAATCCAGCTAACATGATAACCAAGGTAGTAGATAGAGAGAAGCATATTTTCTGTACTACTACCATTGGTATTACTCCATGTTGATTGATGAGGAGTATCGCAGAGGTACAAGTTTTTCAACTACTATTTTTTGAAGAAGATGGATACAAAGTTGCTTGGTACTTGGGTATATTTGTCTTCAAGTGGGAGATTGTTATAGATGAAGCTAAATATTTGTTTTTAAGGGCTTTTTTTTTTTTTGTATTTTCTATTAGATTTCGTTTTAGGTTAAAAGTGGTATCTTTATATTAGCGATGGCAAGACCCTAGCCGTCAAGACGCTGAAAAAGGAAATAGAGAAGCAAGAAAAAGAGAGAAGAAAAAAGTAAGTTTTTTCTTGATGAGGGTTCTCAATCTCTTTGTGCCTTGATCTTGAGAGAAGATCGTCGTTGTATTCCAACTTTTTTGAAGTCTAGTGGATTCGCAAAGTGCCTCTGCGCGGAGATGTAACCCAGGTTTGGGTGAACTTCGATAACAAATTTTATGACGTATTCATCTAATTCTATTATTTTATTACTATATTCTGTCTAGTGAATTGTTTGCAAGCGTTATTTTTGTGGAATCGACGTGCGATTTCTTAACAAGGAATGGGTATAGGAATGGCTTGAAAGAAGTCAAATTACCTTGCACAATAGTGAGGAAAATATACCTCGAAACCTGGATAGAATAGACCCTTTGTGGATAGACATAGGGGAAGATCTACTGTAGATAGGATACGAACCCAGAAATCTTGGAAAGAGTTCATGCTGTCAGAATCGAAAAGATAATAATGTTCCTCATTCTCATAAGGGAAAAAGTCAATATCCTATGGTCAACTTCCAAGATAATTTGAAAGTAATGGAGAAAAGGAAGGACATTCAATGGAGCTTCATTGGGCAAGCGGTTCAAAAGTCGATAGCCTAGAAGGGGCCTTATAGATACTGTGCTTGGCAAAGGATAACAAGGTAGGTCTCAAGAACCTAAACCAAAAAGGAATTCCAATTATAGTGATATCCAAGCCTGTAAGATCCAAACAGGGCCAGAAATAGCGCCTCTCTTCTTAGCCTTCATGACCAATGAAGCGTGTGCTAGCCCTCGATACAGGGAAGTGAGGACTACTGGAGCCAAAGCAACACGCCTACCATCCGCAAGATTTGTAGCTATTTGAAGATAGTCCTTGTTCACCGTAAGCGTGGCACAACAGAAAATATATCTTAATAACCAGTGTAGCAAGAAAACGATATGCTCTTTTTCATCAACAGAATTGGTGTCTTTGCGAAATCGTTCGAGGAATTTGCTATATGTGAGGACTCCATCTGAGATGAAAAAATCAATTTCTATTTGAGGTAACTGCTCAACAGAACGACCGAGTAATTAAAAATCAATTATGGTATGCATGTCCAGCAAAGTAATAGTCATGGGTCCCAAGGGAAGAGGAAACGGTTAACTGAGGGAGGCTAATAGCTTATTGCAGACCCCACCAATCCACGGTTTACATCATAGGAAGACATGTTGATTGCCAGTCTTTTCTCAGTCCCAGCATTCATCCAAGTCAGTCGAGTTGGATCATCATCCCTTAAGGTACCATTCGTGGAAATCCGATTCGAATGGGGGGAATCCATGAAAATGAGGAGAGGCTGAAGACCAGATGTCTCGGAAAGAGTTATGTTGAAAAGCCAAAGTCTCGCGCTTAGTGAGAAAGCAAGCTTTGACTGGGGGGAGGAATCCTATTATAATCGATGATGCTGGGACCGAGAAGAAAGCAGCCCGTCACGTCTTCGACCTCGCTTATTAGACCAAAACGGCAATCTTTCGCATGCTCCCCTGTTTGAAGAGTGATCAAATTGCTGATGTAGTTTGAGAAATCGTATTCATAGTTTTTTTTTTTTTTTTTTTTGGTTGCCATAGTAAGTGACAAGGCATAGATGAAAGGAATCGCAAAGAGAATGTGAAAACAGGGTAGAATGAGAAGACGAAACACAATGGTGAAAAACTTGAAGAGATACTGGTAGAGAACAACGGCTCGGGGAGAAAAAAGAAAGGTTACGAGATTAGAAGAGACGTATTGAGATAATATAGGGAATGAAAATCCATATGAAAAAGGATATCATAAGACAAAAAGATATGATCGCCTTAGGAGGTTATGCGGAAAAAAGGTATTTCTCTAAAAGAAATAAATTCAAATTTATTTCTTTTAAAATGGGGCATATATTGACACTCAAATTTACCCTAAAAAGACATGCTGGTCACGAGGAGGTTTTAAACAAAACGCCTCGCTTTTAATTCACAAAATCAGTTGAAAGCAGCTTTCATGAAGGCTACTTAAGCTAAGCCTTGACAAGATTCTAGGAGCCAAACTCAAAGTCAATGGCCGAGAAATTAATTACCACATGTCAGGCTATAAGGATGGTGTACTGAATTTCAAGATTAAGTGGGATTAGCTCTGGAATCCAAACGGAAATAACTACTGCGAGAAATATGAGTAGAAATAGCGAATGGTTATTTGCCTGAATGGCGAGCTACATGAGCACCATTGATGGGTGAAGGAGTGGTGGCTAAAGGATAAGGATGTCCAGGAGGAATGAAACATGTGAAGATTGCAAAGAGTAGTGCCCAAGAAATATTAATCGATTAAGGAACATTGACTCCCTATAAATACCACAGTTTCTCCATTGAAAAGCCCCCTAGCACATAATACAACAACTATCTTTACTTTATCATACTTTAGTTGTAGCTTTTAGGATTCTCGTCGTAGATTAAATTTACGTGTGTATCTTTTTCTGGTTTAGCACTATTGATTAAATTTTGGTGTGAATCCATAAAGCCCAATGTCATCGATTAAATTCCGGCGTTGTGTTTTCTATCAAGGGGTATAGCTGTTGATTAGATTCTAGCTTTGCACCCAAAACAAGCTGTGTCGTAGATTGTATTCCGACATAGTTTGAGTTTGAAGTGTGGCCTATTCAACTATTTGCATCAAGTTACACCATTGATTAAATTCTTGTGTAGGTTGGTCTAAGGGTCATTAGTCCTCAAGTCATTTGGGTATTGGTCATCAAGGTTGTATATACGAGTTGAGAATAAAATTCTTCTTTGCATTTGACATTCTCCGTCCAAGCTCAACATAGAACCAGAGTCTCCTATAATAGAACCGAAACGTAGCGTTGGTGATTATTCACATGAATCAAAATTGGTGAAACAATTTGAAAATTTTACTAAAAAAATGATACAAGTGTAATTTCACATGGCTTTGCAAACAGCATTTTTTAATAGGGATAATACCCTAAAAAACTCCAAACTAGTACACTTGTGACAAATTTACCCCAAACTATTTTTTTGACCACCAAAAACCCCAAACTGGTATACTTTTGACAAATTTATCCCAAATTGGTACACTTGTGACAAATTTACCCTATGTTAGTTTTCGTTAAATTTTATTCTCAAATTATTAAGTTAAATGACACGTGACAGTCAACCAGTATACCAATTTAGGATTTTACGTTCCGTTTGTTACAGTTTACAATTTTTATGATTTTTTTGTGGTATTAATCCAATTTAGCATAGGTATATTTGTCACAAATTTACCCGTTTAGGGTTTTTTGCAGTCGAATAAATTAGTTTGGGGTAAATTTGTCATAAATGTACCAGTTTATGGTTTTTTTATAATCAGTCGGGGTAAATTTGTTACAAATTTACCAGTTTGGGGTTTTTCATGGTCAAAAAAATAGTTTTTGGTAAATTTGTCACAAGTGTACCAGTTTGGGGTTTTTCAAGGTATTAACCCTTTTTAATAGACTTATATTTTGTAAAAGTGGTGTAAAGTTTCTTCGCACAAGCAAGTTTTAGATAATGATACACAATAATTTTATTTTTTTTCATGTAACTATACTTAATAAAAAGATATATATTACCATTCTAAGACATTTTTGGTTAAAAAACTTTTAGGATGCCAATGGATATAGTATTAGATAATATTCTTATTCATCCTCGTTAGATTTTTACTTTCTCAATAACATAGGGAAAATCATTCTCTTCACCATTTTTTTTTCCGGCTGGGAGACTTTTAATCACTGCCGAATGATTTATACATTTTGAGAACACTAGCAGAAAAAGGACGAACGCACATGGGCGTGCAAAGATAGATAAAAATTATCAACGAAGAAGAAGAGCGATAGAGCTTATTATAGAAATCAATTTAAATTTTCTAATGATGGAAAAGTTTCAATTTAAATTTATAGTCCATTGCAGAGATGTTTGTAATAACACATTTTTTTTGTGGATCTTCAAAATTACCATTTTTACCAAATACATGGTTATTGTTCATTAATTTTCAGTCTAGGGATATTTTTGGAAATTGCGGGCCAAAATTGAGATTGGCATTGGATTTACTTTAATGTGTAGAGATGGTGCACTACCAAAAGGGCGAGCAATTGATGGTCTCCAACAAGGAAAAAATTCATGGGGAAGTTAAGAAAAAGCCTTGCCCGTGTATGCTAATTATGCTTGAATAGCTAAAGAACAAGTTAGATCAACCTGGTGACCTAGAAATCCAACTTAGCTAGTTTTCGTACCTACATTTGGCAAAAGGAGTAGAGAAAGGCGGGCACGAAAGAACAACCATATTGAACTCTGACAATTTCTCTATTTTCAAAATATTAAAGGAACTATTAGTTAACTCATATATTAAGCATCATCATTAAAATGGGCATATAAGATAATGCAATCGGGATAAAGAAAGTGTAATTTCACATGATAATGTTCTTTCTTTCCTTCCACCATCCCCTGCTTTGCAAACGACATATTTCAATGACCATTATTCAATGGTTTTATAGAATGATTCATTTTTGGCAAGTACTAAGTAAATTTAACCAATGAAGAGGTTTTTCCATTTTGAGACTGCTTATGTGTATTCATTCAATGTGTACATATATATATGTACACATTGAATGAATACACATAAGCAGTCTAAATATATATATATATATATATATATATATATATATATATATATATATATTTACCTTGACAGTATATTTAATGTTAATCCTATTTAAATAGACTTTTATTCTATAAAATGACAGTGTCAAATTTTCTCCGAAACAATCAAAGATGCTCCATATCAAAGTTGTGGCATTGCATCGCAATCGTTGGATTCCCATCCATAAGTTGTTCTCATCTTAATATCCACTGAGTCCATAATTGGAGTATATTTTGTCTAGCAAATTGAAATTAATAGATCAATCTTAAAAGAAATCTCGGCCACATCAAACCAAAGAATCTAGCTCCTACTTCACATGACGTATCAATATGATGTCGTTCATCAAACTGACCATCCTTGATTGCCTTGTGAGATATTTAATTGACGTAAATCGGCACCAAGTAAATACGTTAGTATTTTTCCAAAACGAATCCACGTTTGAATGGTGGATGCCGAGTCACTATTCATAAATCGATTCATCCACCACCGATAATTTAGGGCATGATCTACTCTTAATCTCCGAGGGCTCTTGCAAGTCTATGGGGAATACATCCAACATACACGAGATGCTGTCACGATACGGCATGACTTGTGAGAAAAAGAACTTGTCTTGTTGTCCTAAAATGCACTCTACTTAGATGCTCTGTCATATCAACTTCTTTCGCCAACGGGAAAGAAAAATATCAACTTGTCAAGAAAGAGCAGCGCCAGTCTAAAAGAAACCTTAACTTTGCCCAAACTAGCTGTAAACAATAATCTTAAGTGTTCACATAAAGCATCGAATTTTTGGCTCCTCTCAAGTAAGAGTTTGCACGCCACCTGAGATTGACTCCAAAGATATGAAGATCAAATAAGATTTTACCTAAGTTTGAATTTGAATTTCGAATTGCGTCACGTGCTCTAATTTGTGCGCTCATCATGATTTATAAAAGCTTCCCAGTCGTGTTTTATAAGCTTTTTAATTTCTCTACGCACTTTAATCTTCTTCATTAGCAGCTTAGGTTCAAGTTTGGTCGTAGCGCAAACATAGCATCCAAGAATGTAAGTTATACGTTCTAATTTAATAAAATTTCTTGCAAATTCTTAATTGTTTCCAAGCTACTATTTGCGCATTAATTAGTAATTCGAATTTTGTCTAGTTTTTGAGGTTTCCAGGCATATTAAATTCATTTACTTTTTATTCGATGTCATGTTTAATGAATTAACTGGCCATCAATAGTGCTCCATTGGACTCTAATTACTAATTAAATTCATTGAGTTTTTGGCAATCAGGACCTGGCAAAAATTTACGTACCACTTTTTTTTTTTTTTTTTTTCCATATGACCACGAAGGGAGAGCACGATGTCTCACCGGATTACTAGTAATGTGGCTGGTCATTAGGATTCTGAAGCCAATGACTCCAATAATCAAGAGTTGAGTCCTAACCCATCAAGAGCCTCTAAGGCTAGGGATGATCCTAGGGATCGAAGACCACCGTATCGCAAGCATGAAAAGAAATCTGAAGCAGAGAAGTATTTTTACGTGGGTCAATTCGAAGTTATTTTCTAATCTCTTGGATCTTCCCTTTTTATGCATCGACTTGTGGATATATAATATATCCAAATTTATGACCTTAAATTTTTTATCGAAATTCCTTTAATTTACAATAGTGTAAATTTGGAAAATGTAATAAAAAAATATACAAGTGCAATTTCACATAATTATCTTTTTTGTTTCCTTCCGCCATCTCCTTCTTTGCAAACGGCATATTTTAATGGTTTTTTTTTATTCTGTCTACTGGCCGTGTCAAATTTTCTTGACATAAATCGGTTTTTGTTTTTAGCATGTAGATTTATCCCATAAACAGTTTAATGTTTTAAATTTAAGACTCTTTGTAAACAAGAGTTTTATACTGACAATTTTTGTAGTATAAATGTTATTTTGACAGGCTTCTATTCTGTACATTAGTGACGTAAACAAGCAAGTTTTACATAAAAGCTTTTCCAATTGTGTTTTGTCAGCTTTTTACTCTCTCTACGTACTCCAATCATCTCCACTAGCAGTTTATGTTCAACTTCAATCATCGAGCAAACGTGGCCAGCAAGATTGTAGGCCATCTGCTGTAGTTCATTAAAATTTCATGCAGATTCCTTGTTGTCTCCAATACATTATTTTTGTGTCATTAAGTATTTCAAATTTTACAAAGTCCTTGAGTCCATTTACTTTTGACTCCAAAATACATATGTATCGATTTAATTAGCCATCAATCATCCTCAATTGGACTCTAATAAATAAGTGAAACCATTGCGTTTCTGGCGACCACAATCTTGCAAAAATACATGAAACAGTTAATTACACGTTTTTTCCAATAGAACCCACATAATTAATAGTTCAAGTAGACTTCATCCATGTAATTTATAGATCACGTAATAAGAAATTTATCCTCTGAAATCAGATCCTTTGTATTTGGTGAATCACAAAAATTCACAATCATTATGTGTCACATCCCGATCCTCTGAGCACGTGTCCATCCTTGCTTGCGATGTGATAGAAAAGTAGGGCTATAAATTTTCTTCAAACCAAAAACAACAACCACACTTACACGCACACATGCACACACGCACATGCGCGTGCGTGTGCGTGTGCACGCACACAGAGCAAACCATGTCGTATATAATACAAGCTAGTCTATTCATAACGTCTACAACACAGGAGGGTTTTCCCAAAACTACAGATCATCATCCTCCTCATCATCTCCCTCCACACTCCAGCTGGAGCCTACAGCGAAATACATAGGAGACCCTGGATCTTTAAGGTTAAGGTCCACCGAATATGTCACCGAACCACCTGGAGGATTTGTTGTGCCCTTTCCAAAAGCAACTTACATCACATACAAAGATATCTCAGATTTCGGTATGGGGCCCTCTCTTAGTCCGTTATGAAACTGGTGATACCATGCCCTGTATTGATGGGGTACATTTTTGGGTAGACCCGCATCAACTCAGATTATGGACTTCACTAGTTCATACTCTAATCCTTCAAGGTGCCCATGGATTGGAATATGGTACATCTGTTTTGTGATCTTCATCAGTTGTCCAAAATGCTCAAGAGGAGTTGCCATCTAAGGATCTGAAATTGTTATCTCCCAACAGGGTGAGACGACGCATTGGCGAGTTAAGTACCCTAAGACCCGATTAGAAAGAAAATACGCCCTGAGGGCTGCCTAGGCATAATCACAAGTCAAAGGACTTACCTTGGCCTCAATTCTTTCCTATCAGTCAATATAATTCAAATAGAAATCCAATCAGTTCAACTAATCAAATCGAATTATCGATCAATCGACTCTGTCAATTCTATGTCATCATGATATTCCCTTGGTCAGCCCATTCAATACTATCTAATAAGTCCGATCATATTGGGATTGGGACTACTCCCTCTAAGTTGATAATAGATAGTATAGCTCACACTAAGCTCATAAATAGTATACTGCTCTCTTACTAAACTGTCATATCAGAGCCCGTAGGTTGATATAATATACTAATAATGCTCACTCTAAGCTGGTAGTAACATTGCGCACTCTTAGCCGATAAGGTATACTGCTCTCTTACTAAGCTGACTTAGTAAAGCCCGTAGGTTAATATAGTATACCGGTATACTACTTTCTATCTAAACTGAGATATCAACCCATAGGCTGATATAGTATACCACCCTGACCATCTAACACTTTCGCTATCTTTATCATATCTGATAAAAATACTCTTATGTGGGTACACGGTCGATCTTAGCAAAAATACGATATTTTTGCTTTTGAACATCCCACTAATTTCAACAGTCCAAAAATAAATTTTTGGAGCTATAGACCGACGCTCGGTGATTTTCGAATTAATTACTGAAATTAAATAAATTTAGAAATAAATTCCCAAAATCACAATCACTCACAATCAGTACAAGTTAGAACTCAATTAAATAAACAAATCACACAACTGCAATCAACATAAAATTCTGGTCACCGTTACATTGGTTTAATTTCTGGAAAATAATTAATTAATTATTTAATTAATTACGAAAATTAATTAAATAATGCCACTAAATAGCAAAAATGCAAACTTAGGCCCGTAACGCCTAATTAAATGTTGATTCAAGTTCAAAAATTTTTGAACCACTCTAGATAAATACTAGAGCTTGTCTAGGTCCTAATTGCACTAAACTAACCACCTAACATGCAATAATGATTAATTAGATTGCTAATCTAATCTAACTATCCACATAATTCATACTTAGCCTAAACTAATCAACCATTAAGCGTAATTAACCTACTAATCATGGATTAGTGAGTTAAACTCACTTGTTTAATGATCCACTCAAATCAAAACAACAGGGACGCGACGAGGCTCGAGATACTCCAAAGCGAGCTTGCCAAACGGGGTCGAGAATGCCTCCAAAATAGGCCAAACAATAGCCTAGAGACCCACTAACTTCGATCACTGATCTGGGCCAAGAAAGGGTTGAACGAGAGTTGGTTGAGGCGAGAACAGGCTGAAACGGATTGAGGAGGCTAAACTGGGTCTAGGCAGACGGCTTCGTGCTCCTAGACGGCTCTAATGGCAGCGAGGTAAGCTTGAATAGCTCCGCGAATCACCTGGGCTCATGGTTGAAGCAGGAGGACGGCTAGGGAAGGCAAAGATGCGAGTGGGGCTAGCGTGAGGTGCAACGATGGGCAAGCGACAGTCCGACCGGGGGGGTGGGCTGCTTTGACAGCTTCAGTTGGTCTCCTTTGAAATTCTGGGCTTCAAACAGCAAAAATGGAAAAGGAGAGAAGGGCTAGTCAATGGTATAGGGTAGAGGAGAGAGGGAGGGGGCAAGGGGGACCACTTGGTCTCTTCTTATCTCACTTGGTCTCCTTGACTTGGCCCACCACCAGTTGGTTTCCTTTGCCCAATTTCCAGCCACACAAACTCTTTCTAGAAGCCTTGAGTTGGTCCAAAATGCTGGGTCCATGGGGGCATACGAATTTCACATTATTTTCCCTCAAATTGGACTTTAATCCTTCTTGAATCAACTCAAATCAGCTCCCATAAATTCCATTATCAAGTCAACGATCAAATTGGTATTTTTCCCCATCAATTGATCCCACTTGCCAATTGCGTGATCAAAAACGGTCTTTAGAATTTTCTGGACAAAAATGACTATACCTTGACTTTTTCCCAAAAAGTCTTGATTTGCAAAAAATTCTTTGGAGACGAGTCAATATTCCTAAAATGACTTGTGATATAACAGAACTTTCAATTTCTTGAATCAGATTCAAATTCGCGGTTAATTTTAATCTGGCTCGATTTTAGTGTAACCTAGGCGACCTGGTGGCTTTCAGAAATTTTTAGTGCAAATGACTCGTGGTCGATTTTCTTCGAGCCACTATGAATCCCTTTGATACATTGACGGCTCTCAGTAGTCGTAAAAATCTTGAGATTTCAATTACGGACACAAAGTACGAAAACAATAGAAAAATCAATCTAGTGCCGATCGACGAGAATTTTGCAATTTAGTGGAATCACTCACGTTTAACCCCATCTTTCAGGCAAATCGACCTATCTCTAATTTCTAAGCAATTTTAACTGTGTCGTAATGATCTTTGTAGATGAGTACAATCGAGTAGTCGATTCCTAATCGAATCTTCAAATCTAATGCAAAAAAATCATCTAATGACTTTCTCAGATCATCTAGTTATCTCAAGAGTGATTAGTTCTGAGAATAACACTATAGGCGCGTCAATGAAATGCTCAATTTATTCAATTGAAAGCATAATGAAATTTCAGGATGTCACATTATGGATCTCACAAAATCAAACCATTGTGATGCATTTGATCCATAGAACTCATTTTTAGGCAAGAAATATCTTGGATTATAACTTCTCATCACAATTATGCGGTAATAATTAGTTGTTGATTGTTTATTTACTTCTCTTATTAGATTTGGACAGAGGTCCACTCCTTTGTTGTCTCTTTTCTTTTGTTTAATCTTAACACCATCCGATTCAAGTGTTTTAATACTAGCCATACGATCAATGCGTGTTGTCTGCAATTCGATTATGAACTTGTCATTGCATCGAACAAGCATGGCAAAATTACAGTGCTCAAGGGCATTCGACCATAGCAAAGGCTGTGGAAAAAGTTACCAAAAAGTCCTAAATATATTACAATTATGAAAATTCAATTACAAACTTTTTTTTGACCAATTCAGTTTTAAACATCTTGCATTTGTGTTAATTCAGTCTATTTAACCAATTTTAGCCCACATATGCTAACGTGGATGTCAGCTTGTGCCAATTGTCCTGGTTGACGCCGACGTTAACAATTTTTTGATAAGGACTTTTTATGAATTTTTTAATTAATTTTTAATTTTTTTCCTTTTTTTAATTTTTAATTATTTTTACCTCCTTCTTCCTTCTTCCATTGGCCGATTGCCGCCGGCCATAGGTGAGGGCCATGTGAGGTCAACCTCGTTGGCTAATGGCAAGGCTTGCCCCTGCCACTAGTGAGGGCAAGCCTTGCAATCCAACAATTGAATGTGGAATTTACATTATCTTTAGAAAGCAAGGAAAATGGGGAAGGTACAAATTTAGATGGGAAATTTAAGTAATGAAATTAGCTGTTAATTAAAAAAATAATGTAAAATTTCAAATAAAGGCCCGAAGTACTTTCATTTTTTTTTTAAATAAAGACCTAAAGTGGACATTATTTCAAATAAGAGCATGAATATTGGTCCTAAAAAAGGGTATGAAGTGATTATAACCATTTCAAATAAGGATCTAGTCTCACCGATAGGCAAAATATTCTGGCCAATCAGTAATATTTTCATCCAAATACAAGTTAAATTTAAATAATATTATATTAAATATTAAAAAAAAAATTACAAAAAAGAAAAAGAAAAGGAAAACACCAATAGGAGGGAGCACTCTCTTACCTGTGGCTGTTGCCCCATCGTGGCTGGGGCGATAGCAAAGGCTGACAAGCTCATCGACGCTTGGGTGAGGGCCAGCAGCCCTCACCAACTAGAGGTGAGGGCCTACTCCAGAAGTGAGAGAGGGTGGTGACCCTCTCCCAGATCTAGGCGAGGGTCCCTACCCTATTTGCTTCTACTAGCTCTTGCCTCTTGTTAATGAGGGTCATTGGCCTTCGTAGCTACCCCATCAAAGATAGGGTGGTAGTCACTGCCTATGTTTTCCCCTTTTTTTTAAAGCTTTTTTTTTTATGAAAAGAAAAAAAAGGAAAAAATAAATAATTTTAAAAGATGAAATTGTCATTGAGTTCAAGCCTTTCTTTAATATTGATATGGGTATTTTAGATTTTTATTTGAAATAAGATACATTTTAGATCTTTATTTGAGAAATAAGGATATTCTATATGTTTATTTGAAATTTTTCAAAAAAATGAAGAGGGAATGTTTATCACGTGCATCGTGAGACAAAGACATGTTTGAGAAAGTGCAGTTGTGGATGGAAACTGAGCACCTTACCTTCCCTAATTGTAGACGTGTCATGCCAGCACGTCTTTCGTGCAACACGTTTTTAGCCTCGGCGACCTAAAGATGTCATTGAAGTCAAGGATGCTGCCAAAGTCCCTCCCCACAAGGATGTGACATTCTTACTCTTCGAGGTTCGTGTTACGTCATTGCTCACATCAAGTTGGGTCGTATCCTGACTCTTGCGAGGTGTCTCGCATGAAAAGATATGGAAGAGACAGACAAACATCATCAAGAGGAAAGTTGGGTCGTATCGTGACATGGATTTTGACACTTGCTAGGTGTCTCGCATGAAAAGATATGGAAGAGATAGAGACAAGGCATCCGCATGGAAGGGACAAGAGAGAGACAGGTTTCATCTTTGAGCTTTACCACATGGATCCTAGCATCTTAAAAAATTTTGACTTGCACGCAATGGCACCCCAGTAATTTTCATAAACTTCGAGGGTGATTTTTTTGGAGGGAGAGAGATGGATTCGGATCATTATCGGTCCACCAGGTTGGGACGAGATTAATTAAATGACTTTTTGATTGTCGAAACATAGACATGGTCTCATTCAAATTAGAGTCACTACTATCACTAGATATCTGGATTTCATCCGCAAGAACTACGTCAGCGAGCTTTTTACCTAGGGCGCAACGATGCGAAGATAGCCTCTTCCCTCCAGCTGATCTAGCAAGAATTCTAGAAAGGTATTCTTAACCATCGGTCCCCTGTCTCAAGCCTATTACACCACTGAAAAAATCCTCCCAAATCACCATTCAGAAACAAACCATTCAAGGTACCAAATGTACAGTTAGAGGATGCGCACTCCCAAACCAAGCCAACATAAATTATGCCAGACTCTCTCTTATCTTTCATTAGAATGGGGCAGAGGGACAAAAATCATGTAAAGGAAACCAATTTTGTAGAGGTTGAATACGATAATCGGTGAACTTCTTAGCAGTTTGTGGTTTATACAATTCAACTGGGGCTACTTTATCACATTTGTTTGTTTAACAATGGTTGCAGAACATCAGATCTTTCTTGGACAGCTGATGTCTGGCTAATAAGTGATTTCTACTTTTATTAAATATTTTATCGTACTGCATTTCTCTTCTTTGATTTTTAAAGTGAGTCAACCGATAAAAACCAAGTTAGTCTAGGTCGTCTTCACTTTTTGCTAGCGAGTGTTCACACGTTATTAATTCATAACGAAAATTATTAAGAACTATAATGTTCATTTCTCTATTTTTATTAAATATTTTATCTTACTGCATTTCTCTTCTCTGACTTTTAGAGTGAGCCAACCAATAAAGACAAAGTTAGTCTAGGTCGTCTTCACTTCTTGCTAGCGAGGGTTCACACATTATCAGTTCATAACGATAATTGTTAAGAACTATCATTTTCATTTCTCTAATTTTATTACATACTTTATCTTACTACATTTCTCTTCTCAGATTTTTAAGGTGAGCCAACCGATAAATACCAAGTTAGTCTAGGTTCCCTTCGCTTTTTCCTACCGAGTGCTCACATATTGTTAGTTCATAAAAAAAATTATTAAGAACTATAATTTTCATTTTTCTTCTTTTTTAGATTTTATCTTACTGCATTTCTTCTCTCTGATTTTTAAAGTGAGTCAACTGACAAAGAACAAATTAATTTAGGTCGTCTTCACTTTTTGTTAGTAAGGGTTCACACATTATTAGTTTATAACAAAAATTGTTAAGAATTATCATTTTCATTTCTCTTCTTTTATTAAATATTTTTTCTTACTACCTTTCTCTTCTCTAATTTTTGAAATGAGACAACCGACAAAGACCAAGTTAGTCTAGGTCATCTTCACTTCATGCTAGCGAGCGTTCACACATTATTAGTTCATAATGAAAATTGTTAAGAACTATCATTTTCATTTCTCTACTTTTATTAAATATTCTATCTTACTTCATTTCTTTTCTCTGATTTTTAAAGTGAGTCAACCGATAAAGACCACGTTAGCCTAGGTTCTCTTCACTTTTTGCTAGCGAGTGTTCATATATTATTAGTTCATAACGAAAATTATTAAATACTAAAATTTTAATTTCTCTAATTTTACATACTTCATCTTACTGCATTTCTCTTCTCTGATTTTTAAAATGAGCCAACCCACAAACACGAAATTAGTCTAAGTCATATTCACTTTTTGCTAGCGAGCGTTCACACATTATTAGTTCATAATGAAAATTGTTAAGAAATATCATTTACATTTCTCTACTTTTATTAAATATTCTATCTTAGTACATTTCTTTTCTCTGATTTTTAAGTTGAGCCAACTGACAAAGACCAAGTTAACCTAGGTTCTATTCGCTTTTTGCTAGTGAGGGTTCACACATTATTAGTTTATAACGAAAATTGTTGAGAACTATCATTTTTATTTCTCTTCTTTTATTAAATATTTTATCTTACTACTTTTCTCTTCTCTGATTTTTAAAATAAGTCAACCGACAAAGACCAAGTTCGTCTAGGTCGTCTTCACTTCTTGCTAGCGAGCGTTTACACATTATTAGTTCATAATGAAAATTGTTAGGAACTATCATTTTCATTTCTCTTCTTTTATTAAATATTTTATCTTACTACCTTTCTCTTCTCTGATTTTTAAAATGAGCCAGTCGACAAAAACCAAGTTAGTCTAGGTTGTCTTCACTTCTTGCTAGCAAGCGTTCACACATTATTAGTTCATAATGAAAATTGTTAAGAACTATCATTTTCATTTCTCTACTTTTATTAAATATTCTATTTTACTGCATTTCTTTTCTCTGATTTTTAAAGTGAGTCAACCGATAAAGACCAAGTTAGCCTAGGTTCTCTTTGCTTTTTGCTAGCAAGTGTTCACACATTATTAGTTCATAACGAAAATTATTAAGAATTATTATTTTCATTTCTCTCCTTTTTTTAGATTTTATCTTATTGCATTTCCCCTCTCTGATTTTTAATACGATCCAACCGAGAAAGACTAAGTTAATCTAGGTCGTATTCACTTTTTGTTAGTAAGGGTCCACACATTATTAGTTTTATAACGAAAATTGTTAAGAACTATCATTTTCATTTCTCTTAATTTATCAAATATTTTATCTTACTACCTTTCTCTTCTCTGATTTTTAAAATGAGCCAACCGACAAAAACTAAGTTAGTTTAGGTCGTCTTCACTTTTTGCTTGCGAGTGTTCATACATTATTAGTTCATATAGAAAATTGTTAAGAACTATCATTTTCATTTCTCCACTTTTATTAAATATTTTATTGTACTGCATTTCTCTTCTCTTATTTTTAAAATGAATCAACAAATAAAAACCAAGTTAGTCTAGGTTGTTTTCACTTTTTGTTAGCGAATGTTCACACATTATTAATTCATAACGAAAAAAATTAAAAACTATAATTTTCACTCTCTACTTTTATTAAATACTTTATCTTACTGCATTTCTCTTCTCTAATTTTTAGAGTGAGCCAACCAATAAAGACAAAGTTAGTCTAGGTCTTTTTCACTTCTTGCTAGCGAGGGTTCACACATTATTAGTTCATAATGATAATTGTTAAGAACTATCATTTTCATTTTTCTAATTTTATTAAATACTTTATCTTACTTCATTTCTTTTCTCAGATTTTTAAAGTGAGCCAACCGATAAATACCAAGTTAGTCTAGGTTCCCTTCGCTTTTTGCTAGTAAGGGTTTACACTTTATTAGTTCATAACGAAAATTATTAAAAACTATCATTTTCATTTCTCCACTTTTATTAAATATTTTATTGTACTGCATTTCTCTTCTCTTATTTTTAAAATGAATCAACAAATAAAAACCAAGTTAGTCTAGGTCGTTTTCACTTTTTGTTAGCGAATGTTCACACATTATTAATTCATAACGAAAAAAATTAAAAACTATAATTTTCACTCTCTACTTTTATTAAATACTTTATCTTACTGCATTTCTCTTCTCTAATTTTTAGAGTGAGCCAACCAATAAAGACAAAGTTAGTCTAGGTCTTTTTCACTTCTTGCTAGCGAGGGTTCACACATTATTAGTTCATAACGATAATTGTTAAGAACTATCATTTTCATTTTTCTAATTTTATTAAATACTTTATCTTACTGCATTTCTTTTCTCAGATTTTTAAAGTGAGCCATCCAACAAAGACCAAGTTAGCCTAGGTTCTCTTCGCTTTTTGCTAGTAAGGGTTTACACTTTATTAGTTCATAACGAAAATTATTAAAAATTATCATTTTCATTTCTCTAATTTTATTAAATATTATATTATACTGCATTTCTCTTCTCTGATTTTTAAAGTGAGTCAACCGATAAAAACCAAGTTAGTCTAAGTTGTCTTCACTTTTTGCTAGCGAGTGTTAACACATTATTAGTTATTTAAAAAAATTATTAAGAACTATAATTTTCATTTCTCTAATTTTATTACATACTTCATTTTACTACATTTTCTTCTCAAATTTTTAAGGTGAGGCAAGCAACAAAGTCCAAATTAGCATAGGTTATCTTCGCTTTTTGCTAGCGAGGGTTCACACATTATTAGTTCATAATGAAAATTATTAAGAACTATCATTTTCATTTCTCTGCTTTTTTAAAATTTTATCTTACTGCATTTCTCCTCTATGATTTTTAAAATGAGCCAACCGACAAAGACCAAGTTAATCTCGGTCATCTTCACTTTTTGTTAGTAGGGATTCACACATTATTTGTTTATAACAAAAATTGTCAAGAACTATCATTTTCATTACTCTTCTTCTATTAAATATTTTATCTTACTACATTCCTCTTCTCTGATTTTTAAAATGAGCCAACCAACAAAGACCAAGTTAGTCTAGGTTATCTTCACTTTTTGCTAGCGTGCGTTCACACATTATTAGTTCATAATGAAAATTGTTAAGAGCTATCATTTTCATTTCTCTACTTTTATTAAATATTTCATCATACTGCATTTCTCTTCTATGACTTTTAAAGTGAGTCAACCGATAAAAACCAAGTTAGTCTAGGTCGTCTTCACTTTTTTCTAGCGAGTGTTCAGACATTATTAGTTCTTAACGAAAATTCTTAAGAACCATCATTTTCATTTTTGTAATTTTATTACATACTTCATCTTACTGCATTTCTCTTCTCAGATTTTTAAGGTGAGCCAACTGACAAAGACCAAGTTAACCTATGTTCTCTTCGCTTTTTGCTAGCGATAAAGACCAAGTTAATCCCAGTCGTCTTAACTTTTTGTTAGTAAGGGTTCACACACTATTAGTTTATAATGAAAATTGTTAAGAACTATCGTTTTCATTTCTCTACTTCTATTAAATATTTTATCGTACTGCATTTCTCTTCTCTGATTTTTAAAGTGAGTCAACTGATAAAACCCAAGTTAGTATAGGTCATCTTCACCTTTTGCTAGCCAATGTTCACACATTATTAGTTCGTAATGAAAATTATTAAGAATTATAATTTTCATTTCTCTACTTTTATTAAATACTTTATCTTACTGCACTTCTCTTCTGTGATATTTAGAGTGAGCCAACCAATAAAGACAAAGTTAGTCTAGGTTGTCTTCACTTCTTGCTAGCGAGGGTTCACACATTATTAGTTCATGACAATAATTGTTAAGAACTATCATTTTCATTTCTTTAATTTTATTACATACTTTATCCTACAGCATTTCTCCTCTCAGATTTTTAAGTGAGCCAACTAACAAAGACCAAATTAGCCTAAATTCCCTTCGCTTTTTGCTAGCGAGGGTTCGCACATTGTTAGTTCATCATGAAAATTGTGAAGAACTATCATTTTCATTTCTCTTATTTCATTAAATATTATATCTTACTACATTTATCTTCTCTGATTTTTAAAATGAGCCAACCGACAAAGACAAAGTTAGTCTAAGTCGTCCTTACTTTTTGTAGCGAGCATCCACACATGATTAGTTCATAAGGAAAATTGTTAAAGAACTATCATTTTCATTTCACTTCTTTCATTAAATATTATATCTTACTACCTTTCTCTTCTCTGATTTTTAAAATGAGCCAACCGATAAAGACAAAGTTAGTCTAAGTCGTCTTCACTTTTTGTAGCGAGCATTCACACATGATTAGTTCATAAGGAAAATTGTTAAAGAACTATCAGTTTCATTTCACTTCTTTCATTAAATATTATATCTTACTACCTTTCTCTTCTCTGATTTTTAAAATGAGCCAACCGACAAAGACAAAGTTAGTCTAAGTCGTCTTCACTTTTTGCTAGCAAGCATTCACACATGATTAGTTCATAAGGAAAATTGTTAAAGAACTATCATTTTCATTTCTCTTCTTACATTAAATATTATATCTTACTACCTTTCTCTTCTTTGATTTTTAAAATTAGTCAACCGACAAAGACAAAGTTAGTCTAAGTTGTCTTCACTTTTTGCTAGCGAGCATTCACGCATGATTAGTTCATAAGGAAAATTGTTAAAGAACTATCATTTTCATTTCACTTCTTTCATTAAATATTATATCTTACTACCTTTCTCTTCTCTGATTTTTAAAATGAGCCAACCGACAAAGACAAAGTTAGTCTAAGTCATCTTCACTTTTTGCTAGCGAGCATTCACACATGATTAGTTCATAAGGAAAATTGTTAAAGAACTATCATTTTCATTTCACTTCTTTCATTAAATATTATATCTTAATACCTTTCTCTTCTCTGATTTTTAAAATGAGCCAACCGACAAAGACAAAGTTAGTCTAAGTCGTCTTCACTTTTTGTAGCGAGCATTCACACATGATTAGTTCATAAGGAAAATTGTTAAAGAACTATCAGTTTCATTTCACTTCTTTCATTAAATATTATATCTTACTACCTTTCTCTTCTCTGATTTTTAAAATGAGCCAACCGACAAAGACAAAGTTAGTCTAAGTCGTCTTCACTTTTTGCTAGCAAGCATTCACACATGATTAGTTCATAAGGAAAATTGTTAAAGAACTATCATTTTCATTTCACTTCTTTCATTAAATATTATATCTTAATACCTTTCTCTTCTCTGATTTTTAAAATGAGCCAACCGACAAAGACAAAGTTAGTCTAAGTCGTCTTCACTTTTTGTAGCGAGCATTCACACATGATTAGTTCATAAGGAAAATTGTTAAAGAACTATCAGTTTCATTTCACTTCTTTCATTAAATATTATATCTTACTACCTTTCTCTTCTCTGATTTTTAAAATGAGCCAACCGACAAAGACAAAGTTAGTCTAAGTCGTCTTCACTTTTTGTAGCGAGCATTCACACATGATTAGTTCATAAGGAAAATTGTTAAAGAACTATCAGTTTCATTTCACTTCTTTCATTAAATATTATATCTTACTACCTTTCTCTTCTCTGATTTTTAAAATGAGCCAACCGACAAAGACAAAGTTAGTCTAAGTCGTCTTCACTTTTTGCTAGCAAGCATTCACACATGATTAGTTCATAAGGAAAATTGTTAAAGAACTATCATTTTCATTTCTCTTCTTTCATTAAATATTATATCTTACTACATTTATCTTCTCTGATTTTTAAAATGAGCCAACCGACAAAGACAAAGTTAGTCTAAGTCGTCTTCACTTTTTGTAGCGAGCATTCACACATGATTAGTTCATAAGGAAAATTGTTAAAGAACTATCATTTTCATTTCTCTTCTTTCATTAAATATTATATCTTACTACATTTATCTTCTCTGATTTTTAAAATGAGCCAACCGACAAAGACAAAGTTAGTCTAAGTCGTCTTCACTTTTTGTAGCGAGCATTCACACATGATTAGTTCATAAGGAAAATTGTTAAAGAACTATCATTTTCATTTCACTTCTTTCATTAAATATTATATCTTACTACCTTTCTCTTCTCTGATTTTTAAAATGAGCCAACCGACAAAGACAAAGTTAGTCTAAGTCGTCTTCACTTTTTGTAGCGAGCATTCACACATGATTAGTTCATAAGGAAAATTGTTAAAGAACTATCAGTTTCATTTCACTTCTTTCATTAAATATTATATCTTACTACCTTTCTCTTCTGTGATTTTTAAAATGAGCCAACCGACAAAGACAAAGTTAGTCTAAGTCGTCTTCACTTTTTGCTAGCAAGCATTCACACATGATTAGTTCATAAGGAAAATTGTTAAAGAACTATCATTTTCATTTCTCTTCTTTCATTAAATATTATATCTTACTACCTTTCTCTTCTGTGATTTTTAAAATGAGCCAACCGACAAAGACAAAGTTAGTCTAAGTCGTCTTCACTTTTTGCTAGCGAGCATTCACACATGATTAGTTCATAAGGAAAATTGTTAAAGAACTATCATTTTCATTTCTCTTCTTTCATTAAATATTATATCTTACTACCTTTCTCTTCTTTGATTTTTAAAATGAGCCAACCGACAAAGACAAAGTTAGTCTAAGTCGTCTTCACTTTTTGCTAGCGAGCATTCATACATGATTAGTTCATAAGGAAAATTGTTAAAGAACTATCATTTTCATTTATCTTCTTTCATTAAATATTATATCTTACTACCTTTCTCTTCTTTGATTTTTCAAATGAGCCAACCGACAAAGACAAAGTTAGTCTAAGTCGTCTTCACTTTTTGCTAGCAAGCATTCAAACATGATTAGTTCATAGGAAAAATTGTTAAAGAACTATCATTTTCATTTCTTTTCTTTCATTAAATATTATATCTTACTACCTTTCTCTTATCTGATTTTTAAAATGAGCCAACCGACAAAGACAAATTTAGTCTAAGTCGTCTTCACTTTTTGCTAGCGAGCACTCACACATGATTAGTTCATAAGGAAAATTGTTAAAAAACTATCATTTTCATTTCTCTTCTTTCATTAAATATTATATCTTACTACCTTTCTATTATCTGATTTTTAAAATGAGCCAACCGACAAAGACAAAGTTAGTCTAAGTCGTCTTCACTTTTTGCTAGCGAGCATTCACACATGATTAGTTCATAAGGAAAATTGTTAAAGAACTATCATTTTCATTTCTCTTCTTTCTTTAATTATTATATCTTACTACCTTTCTCTTCTCTGATTTTTAAAATGAGCCAACCGACAAAGACAAAGTTAATCTAAGTCGTCTTCGCTTTTTGCTAGCGAGCATTCACACATGATTAGTTCATAAGGAAAATTGTTAAGAACTATTATTTTCATTTCTATACTTTCATTAAATATTCTATCTTACTACATTTTTTTCTCTAATTTTTAAGGTGAGCTAACCGACAAAGACCAAGCTAGCCTAAGTTCTATTCGCTTTTTGCTAACGAGGGTTCACACATTATTAGTTCATAATGAAAATTATTAAGAACTATCATTTTCATTTCTCTATTTTTTTAAAATTTTATCTAACTCCATTTCCGCTCTCTGATTTTTAAAGTGAGCCAACCAACAAAGACCAAGTTAGTCTATATCGTCTTCACTTTTTGTTAGTAAGGGTTGACACATTATTAGTTGATAATGAAAATTGTTAAGAATTATCATTTTCATTTGTCTGCTTTTATTAAATACTTTATTTTACTTCATTTCTCTGCTCTGATTTTTATAATGAACCAACCGACAAAAACCAAGTTAGTCTAAGTCGTCTTCACTTTTTGCTACCTAGCGTTCACATATTATTAGTTCATAATGAAAATTGTTAAGAACTATCATTTTCATTTCTCTACTTTTATTAAATATTCTATCTTACTGCATTTCTCTTCATTGATTTTTAAAGTGAGTTAACCGTTAAAGACCAAGTTAGTTTAGGTCGTCTTCACATTTTACTAGCGAGGTTAAAATATTATTAGTTCATAATGAAAATTGTTAAGAACTATGATTTTCATTTCTCTACTTTTATTAAATATTTTATCTTATTGCATTTCTCTTCTCTGATTTTTAGAGTGAGCCAACCAATAAAGACCAAGTTAGTCCAGATCGTCTTCACTTATTGCTAGTGAGGGTTCACACTTTATTAGTTCATAACGAAAATTGTTAAGAATTATCATTTTCATTTCTCTAATTTTATTAAATACTTTATCTTACTACATTTCTCTTCTCAGATTTTTAAGGTGAGCCAACCGACAAAAACCAAGTTGGCTCTTCATTTTTTGCTAGCGAGGATTCACACATTATTAGTTCATAACGAAAATTATTAAGAACTTTCATTTTCATTTCTTTGCTTTTTTTTTTTAAATTATATCTTACTGCATTTCCTCTCTCTGATTTTTAATGTGAGATAGCCGATAAAGACCAAGTTAGTTTAGGTCATCTTCACTTTTTGTTAGTATGGGTTCACATATTATTAGTTGATAATCAAAATATTTAAGAACTATTATTTTCATTCATCTGCTTTTATTAAATACTTTATGTTACTACCTTTCTTCTCTCTAATTTTTTGAGTGAGCCAATCAATAAAGACCAAGTTAGTCTAGGTTGTCTTCACTTCTTACTAGCGAGAGTTCACACATTATTAGTTCGAGAACGAAAATTTTTAAGAATTATCATTTTCATTTATCTAATTTTATTAAGTACTTTATCTTATTGCATTTCTCTTCTCAGATCTTTAAAGTGAGTCAACCGACAAAAACCAAGTTAGCCTAGCTTCTCTTCACTTTTTGCTAGCGAGGGTTTGCACATTATTAGCTCATAACGAAAATTGTTAAGAACTATCATTTTCATTTCTCTAATTTTATTAAGTACTTTATCTTACTGCATTTCTCTTCTCAGATCTTTAAAGTGAGTCAACCGACAAAAACCAAGTTAGCCTAACTTCTCTTCGCTTTTTGCTAGCGAGGGTTCACACATTATTAGTTCATAATGAAAATTGTTAAAAATTATCATTTTCATTTCTCTACTTTTATTAAATAGTTTATCTTACTACCTTTCTCTTCTCTGATTTTCAAAATGAGCCAACAGACAAAGACCAAGTTAGTCTAAGTCGTATTCACTTTTTGCTAGCGGCGTTCACACATTATTAGTTCATAATGAAAATTGTTAAAACTATGATTTTCATTTCTCTACTTTTATTAAATAATTTATTGTACTGCATTTCTCTTCTCTGATTTTTAAAATGAGTAACCAATAAAAACAAAGTTAGTCTAAATCGTCTTCCCTTTTTGCTAGCGAGAGTTCATACATTATTAGTTAATAACAAAAATTATTAAGAATTATAATTTTCATTTCTCTACTTTTATTAAATACTTTATCTTCCTACATTTCTCGTCTTTGATTTTTAGAGTGAGCCAACCATTAAAGACCAAGTTAGTCTAGGTTATTTTCACTTTTTGTTAGTAAGGGTTCACAAATTATAAGTTTCTAACGAAAATTGTTAAGAACTATTATTTTCATTTCTCCGCATTTAGTAAATACTTTATCTTACTACCTTTCTCTTCTCTGATTTTTAAAATAAGCCAACCGACAAAGTTCTTAATAAAAATACCAAGTTAGTCTAGGCCGTCTTCACTCTTTGTTAGCGAGGGTTAATACATTATTAGTTCTTAATAACACATTATTAGTTCATAACAAAAATTATTAAGAAACATCATTTTAATTTCTCTGCTTTTTTAAAATACTTTATCTTACTACCTTTCTCTTCTCTAATTTTTAAAATGAACCAACCGACAAAAACCAAATTCATCATAGTCGTCTTCACTTTTTTCTACTAAGGGTTCACATATTATTATTTTATAACGAAAATTGTTAAGAACTATCATTTTTATTTTTCTGCTTTTATTAAATACTTTATCTCACAACATTTCTCTTTTTAAATTTTAGAGCGAGCCAAACGGCAAACACCGAGTTAGTCAAGATCGTCTTCACTTTTTGCTACCTAGGGCTAACACATTATTAGTTCATAACGAAAATTGGTAAGAACTAAAATTTTCATTTATTTTCTTTTATTAAATACTTCATCTTACTACCTTTCTCTTCTCTAATTTTTAAAATGAGACAACTGACAAAGACCAAGTTAGTTTAGGTCGTCTTCACTTTTTGCTAGCGAGCATTCACACATTATTAGTTCTTAATAAAAATTGTTAAGAACTATCATTTTCATTTATCTACTTTTATTATATATTTTATCTTACTACATTTCTCTTTTCTGATTTTTATAGTGAGTTAACCGACAAAAACCAAGTTAGTCTAGGTCGTCTTCACTTTTTGCTAACTAGGATTAACACCTTATTAGTTCATAACGAAAATTGTTCAGAACCATCATTTTCATTTCTCTGCTTTTATTAAATATTATATCTTCTTACATTTTTCATCTTTGATTTTTAAAATGAGCCAACCGACAAAAACCAAGTTGGTCTAGGTTGTCTTCACTTTTTGCTAGTAAGGGTTTACACATTATTAGTTCATAATGAAAATTATTAAAAACTATCATTTTCATTTCTCTACTTTTTTAAAATTTTATCTTACTGCATTTCTCTTCTCTGATTTTTAAAGTGAGCCAACTGACAAAGACCAAGTTAGTTTAGGTCGTCTTTACTTTTTGTTAGTAAGGGTTCACACATTATAAGTTTCTAACGAAAATTGTTAAGAATTATTATTTTCATTTTTCCGCTTTTAGTAAATACTTAATCTTACTACATTTCTCTTCTCTGATTTTTAAAATGAGTCAACCGATAAAAACCAAGTTAGTCTAAGTCATCGTCACTTTTTGCTAGTGAGGGTTTACACCTTATTAGTTCATAATGAAAATTATTAAGAACTATCATTTTCATTTCTCTACTTTTTTTAAATTTTATCTTACGGCATTTCTCCTCTCTGATTTTTAAAGTGAGCCAACCGACAAAGACCAAATTAGTTTAGGTCGTCTTCACTTTTTGTTAGTAAGGGTTCACACATCATTAGTTTCTAATGAAAATTGTTAAGAATTATTATTTTCATTTATCCGCTTTTAGTAAATACTTAATCTTACTACCTTTCTCTTCTTTCATTTATAAAATGAGACAACCGACAAAGACCAAGTTAGTTTATGTCGTCTTCACTTTTTGCTAGCAAGGGTTAATACATTATTAGTTCTTAATAAAAGTTGTTATGAACTATCATTTTCATTTCTCTACTTTTATTGAATATTTTATCTTACTACATTTCTCTTATCTAATTTTTAAAGTAAGTCAACCGAAAAAGACCAAGTTAGTCTATGTCGTCTTCACTTTTTGCTAGCTAGTTTAACACATTATTAGTTCATAACAAAAATTATTAAAAAATATCACTTTCATTTCTCTACTTTATTTAGATAATTTATCATACTACCTTTCTCTTCTCAAATAAGCCAACCGACAAAAACCAAATTAGTCTTAGTTGTCTTCACTTTTTTCTGCTAAGGGTTTACATATTATTATTTCATAACGAAAATTGTTAAGAACTATCATTTTCACTTTTCTACTTTTGTTAAATACTTTATCTTACTACATTTCTCTTCTCTGATTTTTAAGGTGAACTGACCAGTAAAGACCAAGTTAGTCTAGGTCGTCTTCACTTTTTGCTAGCGAAGGTTCACACATTATTATTTTATAACGAAAATTATTAAGAACTATCATTTTCATTTCTCTGCTTTTATTAAATAGTTTATCTCACTAACTTTTTATTCTCTGATTTTTAAAATGAGCCAACCAACAATGACCAAGTTAATCTAGGCCGTCTTCACTTTTTGCTAGCGAGCGTTCACACATTATTAGTTCATAATAAAAATTGTTAAGAACTATCATTTTCATGTCTCTACTTTTATTAAATTTCTTATTGTACTGCATTTCTCTTCTCTAATTTTTAAAATGAGTCAACCGATAAAGACCAAGTTAGTCTAGGTCGTTTTCACTTTTGCTAATTAGGATAAACACGTTATTAGTTCATAACAAAAATTGTTCAGAACTATCATTTTCATTTCTCTACTTTTATTAAATACTTTATCTTACTACCTTTCTCTTCTCTGATTTTTAAAATGAGCCAACTGACGAATACCAAGTTAGTCTAGGTCTTCTTCACTTTTTGCTTGCGAGGGTTCACACATTATTAGTTCATAATTAAAATTTTTAAGAACCATCATTTTCATGTCTCTACTTTTATTAAATATTTTATTGTACTACATTTCTCTTCTTTGTTTTTTAAAATGAATCAACCGATAAAGACAAAGTTAGTCTAACTTGTCTTCACTTTTTATTAGAGAGGGTTCACACATTATTAGTTCATAACGAAAATTATTAAGAAATATCATTTTCATTTCTCTACTTTTTTTAAATAATTTATTTTACTACCTTTCTTTTCTCCGATTTTTAAAATGAGACAATCGACAAAAACCAAATTACTCTTAGTCGTCTAAACTCTTTTCTACTAAGGGTTCATATATTATTATTTTATAACGAAAATTGTTAAGAACTATCATTTTCATTTTTCTGCTTTTATTAAATACTTTATCTTACTGCATTTCTCTTCTCAGATTTTTAAGGTGAGCTGACCGGTAAATACCAAGTTAGTCTAGGTCGTCTTCACTTTTTGCTAGCGAGAGTTCACACATTATTATTTCATAACGAAAATTGTTAAGAACTATCATTTTCATTTCTCTGCTTTTATTAAATAGTTTATCTTACTACTTTTCTCTTCTCTGATTTTTAAAATGAGCCAACCGACAATGACCAAGTTAATCTAGGTCGTCTTCACTTTTTGCTAGCAAGCGTTCACACATTATTAGTTCATAATAAAAATTGTTAAGAACTATCATTTTCATGTCTCTACTTTTATTAAATTTCTTATTGTACTCCATTTCTCTTCTCTGATTTTTAAAATGAGTCAACCGATAAAGACCAAGTTAGTCTAACTTGTCTTCACTTTTTATTAGCGAGGTTCACACATTATTAGTTCATAACGAAAATTATTAAGAAATATCATTTTCATTTCTCTACTTTTTTTAAATAATTTATTTTACTACATTACTTTTCTCCGATTTTTAAAATGAGCCAACCGACAAAAACCAAATTAGTCTTAGTCGTCTTCACTCTTTTCTACTAAGGGTTCATATATTATTATTTTATAACGAAAATTGTTAAGAACTGTCATTTTCATTTTTCTGCTTTTATTAAATACTTTATCTTACTGCATTTCTCTTCTCTGATTTTTAAGGTGAGCTGACCGGTAAATACCAAGTTAGTCTAGGTCGTCTTCACTTTTTGCTAGCGAGAGTTCACACATTATTATTTCACAACGAAAATTGTTAAGAACCATCATTTTCATTTTTCTGCTTTTATTAAATACTTTATCTTACTGCATTTCTCTTCTCTGATTTTTAAGGTGAGCTGACCGGTAAATACCAAGTTAGTCTAGGTCGTCTTCAATTTTTGCTAGCGAGAGTTCACACATTATTATTTCACAACGAAAATTGTTAAGAACCATCATTTTCATTTTTCTGCTTTTATTAAATAGTTTATCTTACTACTTTTCTCTTCTCTGATTTTTAAAATAAGCCAACCGACAATGACCAAGTTAATTTAGGTCGTCTTCACTTTTTGCTAGCGGCGTTCACACATTATTAGTTCATAATAAAAATTGTTAAGAACTATCATTTTCATATCTCTACTTTTATTAAATTTCTTATAGTACTGCATTTCTCTTCTCTGATTTTTAAAATGAGCCAACCGACAATGACCAAGTTAATTTAGGTCGTCTTCACTTTTTGCTAGCGGCGTTCACACATTATTAGTTCTTAATAAAAATTGTTAAGAACTATCATTTTCATGTCTCTACTTTTATTAAATTTCTTATTGTACTGCATTTCTCTTCTCTGATTTTTAAAATGAGTCAACTGATAAAGACCAAGTTAGTCTAGGTCTTCTTCACTTTTTGCTAACTAGGATTAACACGTTATTATTTCATAACAAAAATTGTTCAGAACTACCATTTTCATTTCTCTGCTTTTATTAAATACTTTATCTTACTACCTTACTCTTATCTGATTTTTAAAATTAGCCAACTGACAAAAACTAAGTCAGTCTAGGTATTCTTCACTTTTTGCTTACGAGCGTTCACACATTATTAGTTCATAATTAAGAACTATCATTTCACTTTTTTGCTAGCGAACATTCACACGTTATTAGTTCATAATGCAAATTTTTAAGAACTATCATTTCCTTGTCTCTAGTTTTATTAAATATTTTATTGTACTACATTTCTCTTTTTTGATTTTTAAAATGAGTCAACCGATAAAGATCAAGTTAGTCTAACTTGTCTTCACTTTTTATTAGCGAGGGTTCGCACATTAGTAGTTCATAACGAAAATTATTAAGAACAATAATTTTCATTTCTCTACTTTTATTAAATACTTTATCTTCCTGCATTTCTCTTTTATGATTTTTAGAGTGAGCCAACCAATAAAGATCAAGTTAGTCTAGGTCGTCTTCACTTATTGCTAGCGAGGGTTCACACATTATTAGTTCATAACGAAAATTTTTAAGAACTATCATTTTCATGTCTCTACTTTTAATAAATATTTTATCGTACTGCATTTCTCTTCTCTGATTTTTAAAATGAGTCAACCGATAAAGACCAAGTTAGTCTAGGTCTTCTTCACTTTTTGCTTGCGAGCGTTCACACATTATTAGTTCATAATAAAAATTTTTAAGAACCATCATTTCCATGTCTCTACTTTTATTAATTTTCTTATTGTACTGCATTTCTCTTCTCTGATTTTTAAAATGAGTCAACCGGTAAAGACCAAGTTAGTCTAGGTCTTCTTCACTTTTTGCTTGCGAGCGTTCACACATTATTAGTTCATAATTAAAATTTTTAAGAACCATCATTTCCATGTCTCTACTTTTATTAAATATTTTATTGTACTACATTTCTCTTCTTTGTTTTTTAAAATGAGTCAACCGATGAAGACAAGTTAGTCTAACTTGTCTTCACTTTTTATTAGCGAGGGTTCACACATTAGTTCATAACGAAAATTATTAAGAAATATAATTTTCATTTCTCTACTTTTTTTAAATAATTTATTTTACTACCTTTCTTTTCTCCGATTTTTAAAATGAGCCAACCGACAAAAACCAAATTAGTCATAGTCATCTTCACTCTTTTCTTCTAAGGGTTCATATATTATTATTTTATAACGAAAATTGTTAAGAACTATCATTTTCATTTTTCGGCTTTTATTAAATACTTTATCTTACTGCATTTCTCTTCTCTGATTTTTAAGATGAGCTGACCGGTAAATACCAAGTTAGTCTAGGTCGTCTTCACTTTTTGCTAGCGAGAGTTCACACATTATTATTTCATAACGAAAATTGTTAAGAACTATTATTTTCATTTCTCTGCTTTTATTAAATAGTTTATCTTACTACCTTTCTCTTCTTTGATTTTTAAAATGAGCCAACCGACAATGACCAAGTTCATCTAGGTCGTTTTCACTTTTTTGCTGGCGAACATTCACACATTATTAGTTCATAATGCAATTTTTTAAGAACTATCATTTTCATGTCTCTACTTTTATTAAATATTTTATCGTGCTGCATTTCTCTTCTCTGATTTTTAAAATGGGTCAACCGATATAGATCAAGTTAGTCTAATTTGTCTTAACTTTTTATTAGCGAGGGTTAACACATTATTAGTTCATAACGAAAATTATTAAGAAATATCATTTTCATTTCTCTACTTTTTTAAAATAATTTATTTTACTACCTTTCTTTTCACCGATTTTAAAGTGAGCCAACCCACAAAAAACCAAATTAGTCTTAGTCGTCTTCACTCTTTTCTACTAAGGGTTCTTATATGATTATTTTATAACGAAAATTGTTAAGAACTATCATTTTCATTTTTCTTCTTTTATTAAATACTTTATCTTACTGCATTTCTCTTCTCTGATTTTTAAGATGAGCTGACCGGTAATACCAAGTTAGTCTAGGTCGTCTTCATTTTTTGCTAGCGAGTTCACACATTATTATTTCATAACGAAAATTGTTAAGAAATATCATTTTCATTTCTCTGCTTTTATTAAATAGTTTATCTTACTACTTTTCTCTTCTCTGATTTTTAAAATGAGCCAACCGACAATGACCAAGTTAATTTAGGTCGTCTTCACTTTTTGCTAGCGAGCGTTCACACATTATTAGTTCATAATGAAAACTGTTAAGAACTATTATTTTCATTTCTCTGCTTTTATTAAATAGTTTATCTTACTACCTTTCTCTTCTTTGATTTTTAAAATGAGCCAACCGACAATGACCAAGTTAATCTAGGTGGTTTCCACTTTTTTGCTAGCGAACATTCACACGTTATTAGTTCATAATGAAAATTTTTAAGAACTATCATTTTCATGTCTCTACTTTTATTAAATATTTTATTGTACTCCATTTCTCTTCTCTGATTTTTAAAATGAGTCAACCGATAAAGACCAAGTTAGTCTAGGCCTTCTTCACTTTTTGCTCGTGAGCGTTCACACATTATTAGTTCATAATTAAAATTTTTAAGAACCATCATTTCCATGTCTCTACTTTTATTAAATATTTTATTGTAATACATTTCTCTTCTTTGTTTTTTAAAATGAGTCAACAAATAAAGACCAAGTTAGTCTAAGTTCTCTTCACTTTTTATTAGTGAGGGTTCACACATTATTAGTTCATAACGAAAATTATTAAGAAATATTATTTTCATTTCTCTACTTTTTTAAAATAATTTATTTTACTACCTTTCTTTTCTCCGATTTTAAAATGAGCCAACCCACATAAACCAAATTAGTCTTAGTCGTCTTCACTCTTTTCTACTAAGGGTTCATATATTATTATTTTATAACGAAAATTGTTAAAAACTATCATTTTCATTATTCTGCTTTTATTAAATACTTTATCTTACTGCATTTCTCTTCTCAGATTTTTAAGGTGAGCTGACCGGTAAATATCATGTTAGTCTAGGTCGTCTTCACTTTTTGCCAGCGAGAGTTTACACATTATTATTTCATAACGAAAATTGTTAAGAACTATCATTTTCATTTCTCTGCTTTTATTAAATAGTTTATCTTACTACTTTTCTCTTCTCTGATTTTTAAAATGAGCCAACCGACAATGACCAAGTTAATCTAGGTCGTCTTCACTTTTGCTAGCGAGCATTCACACATTATTAGTTCATAATAAAAATTGTTAAGAACTATCATTTTGATGTCACTACTTTTATTAAATATTTTATCGTACTCCATTTCTCTTCTCTGATTTTTAAAATGAGTCAACCGATAAAGACCAAGTTAGTCTAACTTGTCTTCACTTTTTATTAGCGAGGGTTCACACATTATTAGTTCATAACAAAAATTATTAAGAAATATCATTTTCATTTCTCTACTTTTTTTAAATAATTTATTTTACTACATTTCTTTTCTCCGATTTTTAAAATGAGCAAACCGACAAAAACCAAATTAGTCTTAGTCGTCTTCACTCTTTTCTACTAAGGGTTCATATATTATTATTTTATAACGAAAATTGTTAAGAACTATCATTTTCATTTTTCTACTCTTATTAAATACTTTATCTTACTGCATTTCTCTTCTCGATTTTTAAGGTGAGCTGACCGGTAAATACCAAGTTAGTCTAGGTCGTCTTCACTTTTTGCCAGCCAGAGTTCACACACTATTATTTCACAACGAAAATTGTTAAGAACCATCATTTTCATTTTTCTGCTTTTATTAAATACTTTATCTTACTGCATTTCTCTTCTCTCGATTTTTAAGGTGAGTGACCGGTAAATACCAAGCTAGTCTAGGTCGTCTTCAATTTTTGCTAGCGAGAGTTCACACATTATTATTTCACAACGAAAATTGTTAAGAACCATCATTTTCATTTTTCTGCTTTTATTAAATACTTTATCTTACTGCATTTCTCTTCTCTGATTTTTAAGGTGAGCTGACCGGTAAATACCAAGTTAGTCTAGGTCGTCTTCAATTTTTGCTAGCGAGAGTTCACACATTATTATTTCACAACGAAAATTGTTAAGAACCATCATTTTCATTTTTCTGCTTTTATTAAATAGTTTATCTTACTACTTTTCTCTTCTCTGATTTTTAAAATAAGCCAACCGACAATGACCAAGTTAATTTAGGTCGTCTTCACTTTTTGCTAGCGAGCGTTCACACATTATTAGTTCATAATAAAATTGTTAAGAACTATCATTTTCATGTCTCGACTTTTATTAAATTTCTTATTGTACTGCATTTCTCTTCTCTGATTTTTAAAATGAGCCAACCGACAATGACCAAGTTAATTTAGGTCGTCTTCACTTTTTGCTAGCGAGCGTTCACACATTATTAGTTCATAATAAAAATTGTTAAGAACTATCATTTTGATGTCACTACTTTTATTAAATATTTTATCGTACTCCATTTCTCTTCTCTGGTTTTTAAAATGAGTCAACCGATAAAGACCAAGTTAGTCTAACTTGTCTTCACTTTTTTTTAGCGAGGGTTCACACATTATTAGTTCATAACAAAAATTATTAAGAAATATCATTTTCATTTCTCTACTTTTTTAAAATAATTTATTTTACTACATTTCTTTTCTCCGATTTTTAAAATGAGCAAACCGACAAAAACCAAATTAGTCTTAGTCGTCTTCACTCTTTTCTACTAAGGGTTCATATATTATTATTTTATAACGAAAATTGTTAAGAACTATCATTTTCATTTTTCTACTCTTATTAAATACATTATCTTACTGCATTTCTCTTCTCTGATTTTTAAGGTGAGCTGACCGGTAAATACCAAGTTAGTCTAGGTCGTCTTCACTTTTTGCCAGCGAGAGTTCACACACTATTATTTCACAACGAAAATTGTTAAGAACCATCATTTTCATTTTTCTGCTTTTATTAAATTCTTTATCTTACTGCATTTCTCTTCTCTGATTTTTAAGGTGAGCTGACCGGTAAATACCAAGCTAGTCTAGGTCGTCTTCAATTTTTGCTAGCGAGAGTTCACACATTATTATTTCACAACGAAAATTGTTAAGAACCATCATTTTCATTTTTCTGCTTTTATTAAATACTTTATCTTACTGCATTTCTCTTCTCTGATTTTTAAGGTGAGCTGACCGGTAAATACCAAGTTAGTCTAGGTCGTCTTCAATTTTTGCTAGCGAGAGTTCACACATTATTATTTCACAACGAAAATTGTTAACAACCATCATTTTCATTTTTCTGCTTTTATTAAATAGTTTATCTTACTACTTTTCTCTTCTCTGATTTTTAAAATAAGCCAACCGACAATGACCAAGTTAATTTAGGTCGTCTTCACTTTTTGCTAGCGAGCGTTCACACATTATTAGTTCATAATAAAAATTGTTAAGAACTGACATTTTCATGTCTCTACTTTTATTAAATTTCTTATTGTACTGCATTTCTCTTTTCTGATTTTTAAAATGAGCCAACCGACAATGACCAAGTTAATTTAGGTCGTCTTCACTTTTTGCTAGCGAGCGTTCACATATTATTAGTTCTTAATAAAAATTGTTAAGAACTATCATTTTCATGTCTCTACTTTTATTAAATTTCTTATTGTACTGCATTTCTCTTCTCTGATTTTTAAAATGAGTCAACCGATAAAGACTAAGTTAGTCTAGGTCTTCTTCACTTTTTGCTAACTAGGATTAACACGTTATTATTTCATAACAAAAATTGTTCAGAACTACCATTTTCATTTCTCTGCTTTTATTAAATACTTTATCTTACTACCTTTCTCTTATCTGATTTTTAAAATTAGCCAACTGACAAAAACTAAGTCAGTCTAGGTATTCTTCACTTTTTGCTTACGAGCGTTCACACATTATTAGTTCATAATTAAGAACTATCATTTCACTTTTTTGCTAGCGAACATTCACACGTTATTAGTTCATAATGCAAATTTTTAAGAACAATCATTTCCATGTCTCTACTTTTATTAAATATTTTATTGTACTACATTTCTCTTTTTTGATTTTTAAAATGAGTCAACCGATAAAGACCAAGTTAGTCTAACTTGTCTTCACTTTTTATTAGCGAGGGTTCACACATTATTAGTTCATAACGAAAATTATTAAGAACAATAATTCTCATTTCTCTGCTTTTATTAAATACTTTATCTTCCTGCATTTCTCTTTTCTGATTTTTAGAGTGAGCCAACCAATAAAGATCAAGTTAGTCTAGGTCGTCTTCACTTATTGCTAGCGAGGGTTCACACATTATTAGTTCATAACGAAAATTTTTAAGAACTATCATTTTCATGTCTCTACTTTTATTAAATATTTTATCGTACTGCATTTCTCTTCTCTGATTTTTAAAATGAGTCAACCGATAAAGACCAAGTTAGTCTAGGTCTTCTTCACTTTTTGCTTGCGAGCGTTCACACATTATTAGTTCATAATTAAAATTTTTAAGATCCATCATTTCCATGTCTCTACTTTTATTAAATATTTTATTGTACTACATTTCTCTTCTTTGTTTTTTAAAATGAGTCAACCGATAAAGACCAAGTTAGTCTAACTTGTCTTCACTTTTTATTAGCGAGGGTTCACACATTGTTAGTTCTTAACGAAAATTATTAAGAAATATCATTTTTATTTCTCTACTTTTTTTAAATAATATATTTTACTACCTTTCTTTTCTCCGATTTTTAAAATAAGCCAACCGACAAAAACCAAATTAGTCTTAGTCGTCTTCACTCTTTTCTACTAAAGGTTCGTATATTATTATTTTATAATGAAAATTGTTAAGAACTATCATTTTCATTTTTCTGCTTTTATTAAATACTTTATCTTACTGCATTTCTCTTCTCTGATTTTTAAGGTGAGCTGACCGGTAAATACCAAGTTAGTCTAGGTCGTCTTCACTTTTTGCCAACAGAGTTCACACACTATTATTTCACAACGAAAATTGTTAAGAACCATCATTTTCATTTTTCTGCTTTTATTAAATACTTTATCTTACTTCATTTCTCTTCTCTGATTTTTAAGGTGAGCTGACCGGTAAATACCAAGTTAGTCTAGGTCGTCTTCACTTTTTGCTAGCGAGAGTTCACACATTATTAGTTCATAACGAAAATAGTTAAGAACTATCATTTTCATTTCCCTAATTTTATTAAGAACTTTATCTTACTGCATTTCTCTTCTTAGATTTTTAAGGTGAGCCAACCGACAAAGACCAAGTTAGCCTAGGTTCTCTTCATTTTTTGCTAGCGAGAGTTTGCATATTATTAGTTCATAACGAAAATTATTAAGAACTATCATTTTCATTTCTATGTTTTTTTTTTTAAAAAAATTTTATCTTACTAGATGTCTCGTCTCTGATTTTTAAAGTGAGCAAATCGACAAAAACCAAGTTTCTCTAGGTTGTCTTCACTTTTTATTAGTAAGAGTTCACACATTATTAGTTTCTAAGGAAAATTATTAAGAACTACCATTTTTCATTTATCCGATTTTAGTAAATACTTTATCTTACTGCATTTCTCTTCTCTGATTTTTAAAGTGAGCCAACCGACAAAAACCAAATTAGTCTTAGTTGTCATCACTTTTTTCTACCAAGGGTTCACACATCATTATTTTATAACGAAAATTGTTAAGAACTATCATTTTCATTTTTCTACTTTTATTAAATAATTTATCTTACTGCATTTCTCTTCTTTGATTTTTAAGGTGAGCTGATCGGTAAAGACCAACTTAGTCTAGGTCGTCTTCACTTTTTCCTAGTGAGGGTTCACACATTATTAGTTCATAACGAAAATTATTAAGAAATATCATTTTCATTTCTCTACTTTTTTAAAATAATTTATTTTACTACCTTTCTTTTCTCCGATTTTAAAATGAGCCAACCCACATAAACCAAATTAGTCTTAGTCGTCTTCACTCTTTTCTACTAAGGGTTCATATATTATTATTTTATAACGAAAATTGTTAAAAACTATCATTTTCATTATTCTGCTTTTATTAAATACTTTATCTTACTGCATTTCTCTTCTCAGATTTTTAAGGTGAGCTGACCGGTAAATACCATGTTAGTCTAGGTCGTCTTCACTTTTTGCCAGCGAGAGTTTACACATTATTATTTCATAACGAAAATTGTTAAGAACTATCATTTTCATTTCTCTGCTTTTATTAAATAGTTTATCTTACTACTTTTCTCTTCTCTGATTTTTAAAATGAGCCAACCGACAATGACCAAGTTAATCTAGGTCGTCTTCACTTTTTGCTAGCGAGCATTCACACATTATTAGTTCATAATAAAAATTGTTAAGAACTATCATTTTGATGTCACTACTTTTATTAAATATTTTATCGTACTCCATTTCTCTTCTCTGATTTTTAAAATGAGTCAACCGATGAAGACCAAGTTAGTCTAACTTGTCTTCACTTTTTATTAGCGAGGGTTCACACATTATTAGTTCATAACAAAAATTATTAAGAAATATCATTTTCATTTCTCTACTTTTTTTAAATAATTTATTTTACTACATTTCTTTTCTCCGATTTTTAAAATGAGCAAACCGACAAAAACCAAATTAGTCTTAGTCGTCTTCACTCTTTTCTACTAAGGGTTCATATATTATTATTTTATAACGAAAATTGTTAAGAACTATCATTTTCATTTTTCTACTCTTATTAAATACTTTATCTTACTGCATTTCTCTTCTCTGATTTTTAAGGTGAGCTGACCGGTAAATACCAAGTTAGTCTAGGTCGTCTTCACTTTTTGCCAGCCAGAGTTCACACACTATTATTTCACAACGAAAATTGTTAAGAACCATCATTTTCATTTTTCTGCTTTTATTAAATACTTTATCTTACTGCATTTCTCTTCTCTGATTTTTAAGGTGGTGACCGTAAATACCAAGCTAGTCTAGGTCGTCTTCAATTTTTGCTAGCGAGAGTTCACACATTATTATTTCACAACGAAAATTGTTAAGAACCATCATTTTCATTTTTCTGCTTTTATTAAATACTTTATCGTACTGCATTTCTCTTCTCGATTTTTAAGGTGAGTGACCGGTAAATACCAAGTTAGTCTAGGTCGTCTTCAATTTTTGCTAGCGAGAGTTCACACATTATTATTTCACAACGAAAATTGTTAAGAACCATCATTTTCATTTTTCTGCTTTTATTAAATAGTTTATCTTACTACTTTTCTCTTCTCTGATTTTTAAAATAAGCCAACGGACAATGACCAAGTTAATTTAGGTCGTCTTCACTTTTTGCTAGCGGCGTTCACACATTATTAGTTCATAATAAAATTGTTAAGAACTATCATTTTCATGTCTCTACTTTTATTAAATTTCTTATTGTACTGCATTTCTCTTCTCGATTTTTAAAATGAGCCAAACGACAATGACCAAGTTAATTTAGGTCGTCTTCACTTTTTGCTAGCGGCGTTCACACATTATTAGTTCATAATAAAAATTGTTAAGAACTATCATTTTCATTTTTCTACTCTTATTAAATACATTATCTTACTGCATTTCTCTTCTCGATTTTTAAGGTGAGCTGACCGGTAAATACCAAGTTAGTCTAGGTCGTCTTCACTTTTTGCCAGCGAGAGTTCACACACTATTATTTCACAACGAAAATTGTTAAGAACCATCATTTTCATTTTTCTGCTTTTATTAAATTCTTTATCTTACTGCATTTCTCTTCTCTGATTTTTAAGGTGAGCTGACCGGTAAATACCAAGCTAGTCTAGGTCGTCTTCAATTTTTGCTAGCGAGAGTTCACACATTATTATTTCACAACGAAAATTGTTAAGAACTATCATTTTCATTTTTCTGCTTTTATTAAATACTTTATCTTACTGCATTTCTCTTCTCTGATTTTTAAGGTGAGCTGACCGGTAAATACCAAGTTAGTCTAGGTCGTCTTCAATTTTTGCTAGCGAGAGTTCACACATTCTTATTTCACAACGAAAATTGTTAACAACCATCATTTTCATTTTTCTGCTTTTATTAAATAGTTTATCTTACTACTTTTCTCTTCTCTGATTTTTAAAATAAGCCAACCGACAATGACCAAGTTAATTTAGGTCGTCTTCACTTTTTGCTAGCGAGCGTTCACACATTATTAGTTCATAATAAAAATTGTTAAGAACTGTCATTTTCATGTCTCTACTTTTATTAAATTTCTTATTGTACTGCATTTCTCTTCTCTGATTTTTAAAATGAGCCAACCGACAATGACCAAGTTAATTTAGGTCGTCTTCACTTTTTGCTAGCGGCGTTCACATATTATTAGTTCTTAATAAAAATTGTTAAGAACTATCATTTTCATGTCTCTACTTTTATTAAATTTCTTATTGTACTGCATTTCTCTTCTCTGATTTTTAAAATGAGTCAACCGATAAAGACTAAGTTAGTCTAGGTCTTCTTCACTTTTTGCTAACTAGGATTAACACGTTATTATTTCATAACAAAAATTGTTCAGAACTACCATTTTCATTTCTCTGCTTTTATTAAATACTTTATCTTACTACCTTTCTCTTATCTGATTTTTAAAATTAGCCAACTGACAAAAACTAAGTCAGTCTAGGTATTCTTCACTTTTTGCTTACGAGCGTTCACACATTATTAGTTCATAATTAAGAACTATCATTTCACTTTTTTGCTAGCGAATATTCACACGTTATTAGTTCATAATGCAAATTTTTAAGAACAATCATTTCCATGTCTCTACTTTTATTAAATATTTTATTGTACTACATTTCTCTTTTTTGATTTTTAAAATGAGTCAACCGATAAAGACCAAGTTAGTCTAACTTGTCTTCACTTTTTATTAGCGAGGGTTCACACATTATTAGTTCATAACGAAAATTATTAAGAACAATAATTTTCATTTCTCTGCTTTTATTAAATACTTTATCTTCCTGCATTTCTCTTTTCTGATTTTTAGAGTGAGCCAACCAATAAAGATCAAGTTAGTCTAGGTCGTCTTCACTTATTGCTAGCGAGGGTTCACACATTATTAGTTCATAACGAAAATTTTTAAGAACTATCATTTTCATGTCTCTACTTTTATTAAATATTTTATCGTACTGCATTTCTCTTTCTCTGATTTTTAAAATGAGTCAACCGATAAAGACCAAGTTAGTCTAGGTCTTCTTCACTTTTTGCTTGCGAGCGTTCACACATTATTAGTTCATAATTAAAATTTTTAAGATCCATCATTTCCATGTCTCTACTTTTATTAAATATTTTATTGTACTACATTTCTCTTCTTTGTTTTTTAAAATGAGTCAACCGATAAAGACCAAGTTAGTCTAACTTGTCTTCACTTTTTATTAGCGAGGGTTCACACATTGTTAGTTCTTAACGAAAATTATTAAGAAATATCATTTTTATTTCTCTACTTTTTTTAAATAATATATTTTACTACCTTTCTTTTCTCCGATTTTTAAAATAAGCCAACCGACAAAAACCAAATTAGTCTTAGTCGTCTTCACTCTTTTCTACTAAAGGTTCGTATATTATTATTTTATAATGAAAATTGTTAAGAACTATCATTTTCATTTTTCTGCTTTTATTAAATACTTTATCTTTACTGCATTTCTCTTCTCTGATTTTTAAGGTGAGCTGACCGGTAAATACCAAGTTAGTCTAGGTCGTCTTCACTTTTTGCCGAGAGTTCACACTATTATTTCACAACGAAAATTGTTAAGAACCATCATTTTCATTTTTCTGCTTTATTAAATACTTTATCTTACTTCATTTCTCTTCTCTGATTTTTAAGGTGAGCTGACCGGTAAATACCAAGTTAGTCTAGGTCGTCTTCACTTTTTGCTAGCGAGAGTTCACACATTATTATTTCATAACAAAAATTGTTAAGAACTATCATTTTCATTTCTCTGCTTTTATTAAATAGTTTATCTTACTACTTTTCTCTTCTCTGATTTTTAAGGTGAGCCAGCCGACAAAGACCAAGTTAGCCTAGGTTCTCTTCATTTTTTGCTAGCGAGAGTTTGCATATTATTAGTTCATAACGAAAATTATTAAGAACTATTATTTTCATTTCTATGTTTTTTTTTTTAAAAAATTTTATCTTACTAGATGTCTCGTCTCTGATTTTTAAAGTGAGCAAATCGACAAAAACCAAGTTTCTCTAGGTTGTCTTCACTTTTTATTAGTAAGAGTTCACACATTATTAGTTTCTAAGGAAAATTATTAAGAACTACCATTTTTCATTTATCCGATTTTAGTAAATACTTTATCTTACTGCATTTCTCTTCTCGATTTTTAAAGTGAACCAACCGACAAAAACCAAATTAGTCTTAGTTGTCTTCACTTTTTTCTACCAAGGGTTCACACATCATTATTTTATAACGAAAATTGTTAAGAACTATCATTTTCGTTTTTCTACTTTTATTAAATACTTTATCTTACTGCATTTCTCTTCTTTGATTTTTAAGGTGAGCTGACCGGTAAAGACCAACTTAGTCTAGGTCGTCTTCACTTTTTCCTAGTGAGGGTTCACACATTATTAGTTCATAACGAAAATTATTAAGAAATATCATTTTCATTTCTCTACTTTTTTAAAATAATTTATTTTACTACCTTTCTTTTCTCCGATTTTAAAATGAGCCAACCCACATAAACCAAATTAGTCTTAGTCGTCTTCACTCTTTTCTACTAAGGGTTCATATATTATTATTTTATAACGAAAATTGTTAAAAACTATCATTTTCATTATTCTGCTTTTATTAAATACTTTATCTTACTGCATTTCTCTTCTCAGATTTTTAAGGTGAGCTGACCGGTAAATACCATGTTAGTCTAGGTCGTCTTCACTTTTTGCCAGCGAGAGTTTACACATTATTATTTCATAACGAAAATTGTTAAGAACTATCATTTTCATTTCTCTGCTTTTATTAAATAGTTTATCTTACTACTTTTCTCTTCTCTGATTTTTAAAATGAGCCAACCGACAATGACCAAGTTAATCTAGGTCTTCTTCACTTTTTGCTAGCGAGCATTCACACATTATTAGTTCATAATAAAAATTGTTAAGAACTATCATTTTGATGTCACTACTTTTATTAAATATTTTATCGTACTCCATTTCTCTTCTCTGATTTTTAAAATGAGTCAACCGATGAAGACCAAGTTAGTCTAACTTGTCTTCACTTTTTATTAGCGAGGGTTCACACATTATTAGTTCATAACAAAAATTATTAAGAAATATCATTTTCATTTCTCTACTTTTTTTAAATAATTTATTTTACTACATTTCTTTTCTCCGATTTTAAAATGAGCAAACCGACAAAAACCAAATTAGTCTTAGTCGTCTTCACTCTTTTCTACTAAGGGTTCATATATTATTATTTTATAACGAAAATTGTTAAGAACTATCATTTTCATTTTTCTACTCTTATTAAATACTTTATCTTACTGCATTTCTCTTCTCTGATTTTTAAGGTGAGCTGACCGGTAAATACCAAGTTAGTCTAGGTCGTCTTCACTTTTTGCCAGCCAGAGTTCACACACTATTATTTCACAACGAAAATTGTTAAGAACCATCATTTTCATTTTTCTGCTTTTATTAAATACTTTATCTTACTGCATTTCTCTTCTCTGATTTTTAAGGTGAGCTGACCGGTAAATACCAAGCTAGTCTAGGTCGTCTTCAATTTTTGCTAGCGAGAGTTCACACATTATTATTTCACAACGAAAATTGTTAAGAACCATCATTTTCATTTTTCTGCTTTTATTAAATACTTTATCTTACTGCATTTCTCTTCTCTAATTTTTAAGGTGAGCTGACCGGTAAATACCAAGTTAGTCTAGGTCGTCTTCAATTTTTGCTAGCGAGAGTTCACACATTATTATTTCACAACGAAAATTGTTAAGAACCATCATTTTCATTTTTCTGCTTTTATTAAATAGTTTATCTTACTACTTTTCTCTTCTCTGATTTTTAAAATAAGCCAACCGACAATGACCAAGTTAATTTAGGTCGTCTTCACTTTTTGCTAGCGAGCGTTCACACATTATTAGTTCATAATAAAATTGTTAAGAACTATCATTTTCATGTCTCTACTTTTATTAAATTTCTTATTGTACTGCATTTCTCTTCTCTGATTTTTAAAATGAGCCAACCGACAATGACCAAGTTAATTTAGGTCGTCTTCACTTTTTGCTAGCGAGCGTTCACACATTATTAGTTCATCATAAAAATTGTTAAGAACTATCATTTTGATGTCACTACTTTTATTAAATATTTTATCGTACTCCATTTCTCTTCTCTGATTTTTAAAATGAGTCAACCGATAAAGACCAAGTTAGTCTAACTTGTCTTCACTTTTTATTAGCGAGGGTTCACACATTATTAGTTCATAACAAAAATTATTAAGAAATATCATTTTCATTTCTCTACTTTTTTTAAATAATTTATTTTACTACATTTCTTTTCTCCGATTTTTAAAATGAGCAAACCGACAAAAACCAAATTAGTCTTAGTCGTCTTCACTCTTTTCTACTAAGGGTTCATATATTATTATTTTATAACGAAAATTGTTAAGAACTATCATTTTCATTTTTCTACTCTTATTAAATACATTATCTTACTGCATTTCTCTTCTCTGATTTTTAAGGTGAGCGACCGGTAAATACCAAGTTAGTCTAGGTCGTCTTCACTTTTTGCCAGCGAGAGTTCACACACTATTATTTCACAACGAAAATTGTTAAGAACCATCATTTTCATTTTTCTGCTTTTATTAAATTCTTTATCTTACTGCATTTCTCTTCTCTGATTTTTAAGGTGAGCTGACCGGTAAATACCAAGCTAGTCTAGGTCGTCTTCAATTTTTGCTAGCGAGAGTTCACACATTATTATTTCACAACGAAAATTGTTAAGAACCATCATTTTCATTTTTCTGCTTTTATTAAATACTTTATCTTACTGCATTTCTCTTCTCTGATTTTTAAGGTGAGCTGACCGGTAAATACCAAGTTAGTCTAGGTCGTCTTCAATTTTTGCTAGCGAGAGTTCACACATTATTATTTCACAACGAAAATTGTTAACAACCATCATTTTCATTTTTCTGCTTTTATTAAATAGTTTATCTTACTACTTTTCTCTTCTCTGATTTTTAAAATAAGCCAACCGACAATGACCAAGTTAATTTAGGTCGCCTTCACTTTTTGCTAGCGAGCGTTCACACATTATTAGTTCATAATAAAAATTGTTAAGAACTGTCATTTTCATGTCTCTACTTTTATTAAATTTCTTATTGTACTGCATTTCTCTTCTCTGATTTTTAAAATGAGCCAACCGACAATGACCAAGTTAATTTAGGTCGTCTTCACTTTTTGCTAGCGAGCGTTCACATATTATTAGTTCTTAATAAAAATTGTTAAGAACTATCATTTTCATGTCTCTACTTTTATTAAATTTCTTATTGTACTGCATTTCTCTTCTCTGATTTTTAAAATGAGTCAACCGATAAAGACTAAGTTAGTCTAGGTCTTCTTCACTTTTTGCTAACTAGGATTAACACGTTATTATTTCATAACAAAAATTGTTCAGAACTACCATTTTCATTTCTCTGCTTTTATTAAATACTTTATCTTACTACCTTTCTCTTATCTGATTTTTAAAATTAGCCAACTGACAAAAACTAAGTCAGTCTAGGTATTCTTCACTTTTTGCTTACGAGCGTTCACACATTATTAGTTCATAATTAAGAACTATCATTTCACTTTTTTGCTAGCGAACATTCACACGTTATTAGTTCATAATGCAAATTTTTAAGAACAATCATTTCCATGTCTCTACTTTTATTAAATATTTTATTGTACTACATTTCTCTTTTTTGATTTTTAAAATGAGTCAACCGATAAAGACCAAGTTAGTCTAACTTGTCTTCACTTTTTATTAGCGAGGTTCACACATTATTAGTTCATAACGAAAATTATTAAGAACAATAATTTTCATTTCTCTGCTTTTATTAAATACTTTATCTTCCTGCATTTCTCTTTTCTGATTTTTAGAGTGAGCCAACCAATAAAGATCAAGTTAGTCTAGGTCGTCTTCACTTATTGCTAGCGAGGGTTCACACATTATTAGTTCATAACGAAAATTTTTAAGAACTATCATTTTCATGTCTCTACTTTTATTAAATATTTTATCGTACTGCATTTCTCTTCTCTGATTTTTAAAGTGAACCAACCGACAAAAACCAAATTAGTCTTAGTTGTCTTCACTTTTTTCTACCAAGGGTTCACACATCATTATTTTATAACGAAAATTGTTAAGAACTATCATTTTCATTTTTCTACTTTTATTAAATACTTTATCTTACTGCATTTCTCTTCTTTGATTTTTAAGGTGAGCTGACCGGTAAAGACCAACTTAGTCTAGGTCGTCTTCACTTTTTCCTAGTGAGGGTTCACACATTATTAGTTCATAACGAAACTTGTTAAGAACTATCATTTTCATTTCTCTGCTTTTATTAAATAGTTTATATTACTACCTTTCTCTTCTTTGATTTTTAAAATGAGCCAACCGACAATGACCAAGTTAATCTAGGTCGTTTTCACTTTTTTGCTAGCGAACATTCACACGTTATTAGTTCATAATGCAAATTTTTAAGAACTATCATTTTCATGTCTCTACTTTTATTAAATATTTTATCGTACTGCATTTCTCTTCTCTGATTTTTAAAATGAGTCAACCGATAAAGACCAAGTTAGTCTAGGTCTTCTTCACTTTTTGCTTGCGAGCGTTCACACATTATTAGTTCATAATGCAAATTTTTAAGAACTATCATTTTCATGTCTCTACTTTTATTAAATATTTTATCGTACTGCATTTCTCTTCTCTGATTTTTAAAATGAGTCAACCGATAAAGACCAAGTTAGTCTAGGTCTTCTTTACTTTTTGCTTGCGAGCGTTCACACATTATTAGTTCATAATTAAAATTTTTAAGAACCATCATTTCCATGTCTCTACTTTTATTAAATATTTTATTGTACTACATTTCTCTTCTTTGTTTTTTAAAATGAGTCAACCGATAAAGACCAAGTTAGTCTAACTTGTCTTCACTTTTTTATTAGCGAGGGTTCACACATTATTAGTTCTTAACGAAAATTATTAAGAAATATCATTTTCATTTCTCTACTTTTTTAAATAATTTATTTTACTACCTTTCTTTTCTCCGATTGTTAAAATAAGCCAACCGACAAAAACCAAATTAGTCTTAGTCGTCTTCACTCTTTTCTACTAAAGGTTCGTATATTATTATTTTATAATGAAAATTGTTAAGAACTATCATTTTCATTTTTCTGCTTTTATTAAATGCTTTATCTTACTGCATTTCTTTTCTCTGATTTTTAAGGTGAGCTGACCGGTAAATACCAAGTTAGTCTAGGTCGTCTTTACTTTTTGCTAGCGAGAGTTCACACATTATTATTTCATAACGAAAATTGTTAAGAACCATCATTTTCATTTTTCTGCTTTTATTAAATACTTTATCTTAGTTCATTTCTCTTCTCTGATTTTTAAGGTGAGCTGACCGGTAAATACCAACTTAGTCTATGTCGTCTTCACTTTTTGCAAGCGAGAGTTCACACATTATTATTTCATAACAAAAATTGTTAAGAACTATCATTTTCATTTCTCTGCTTTTATTAAATAGTTTATCTTACTACTTTTCTCTTCTCTGATTTTTAAAATGAGCCAACCGACAATGACCAAGTTAATCTAGGTCGTCTTCACTTTTTGCTAGCGAGCGTTCACATTATTAGTTCATAATAAAAATTGTTAAGAACTATCTTTTTCATGTCTCTACTTTTATTAAATTTCTTATTGTACTCCATTTCTCTTCTCTGATTTTTAAAATGAGTCAACCGATAAAGACCAAGTTAGTCTAACTTGTCTTCACTTTTTATTAGCGAGGTTCACACATTATTAGTTCATAACGAAAATTATGAAGAAATCTCATTTTCATTTCTCTACTTTTTTTAAATAATTTATTTTGCTACCTTTCTTTTCTCTGATTTTAAAATGAGCCAACCGACAAAAACCAAATTAGTCTTAGTCGTCTTCACTCTTTTCTACTAAGGGTTCATATATTATTATTTTATAACGAAAATTGTTAAGAACTATCATTTTCATTTTTCTACTTTTGTTAAATACTTTATCTTACTGCATTTCTCTTCTCTGATTTTTAAGGTGAGCTGACCGGTCAAGACCAACTTAGTCTTGGTCGTCTTCACTTTTTGCTAGTGAGGGTTCACACATTATTAGTTCATAACGAAAATTGTTAAGAACTATCATTTTCATTTCTCTGCTTTTATTAAATAGTTTATATCACTACCTTTCTCTTCTTTGATTTTTAAAATGAGCCAACCGACAATGACCAAGTTAATCTAGGTCGTTTTCACTTTTTTTGCTAGCGAACATTCACACGTTATTAGTTCATAATGCAAATTTTTAAGAACTATCATTTTCATGTCTCTACTTTTATTAAATATTTTATCGTACTGCATTTCTGTTCTCTGATTTTTAAAATGAGTCAACCGATAAAGACCAAGTTAGTCTAGGTCTTCTTCACTTTTTGCTTGCGGCGTTCACACATTATTAGTTCATAATTAAAATTTTTAAGAACCATCATTTCCATGTCTCTACTTTTATTAAATATTTTATTGTACCACATTTCTCTTCTTTGTTTTTTAAAATGAGTCAACCGATAAAGACCAAGTTAGTCTAACTTGTCTTCATTTTTTATTAGCAAGGGTTCACACATTATTAGTTCATAACGAAAATTATTAAGAAATATCATTTTCATTTCTCTACTTTTTTTAAATAATTTATTTTACTACATTTCTTTTCTCTGATTTTTAAAATAAGCCAACCGACAAAAACCAAATTAGTCTTAGTCGTCTTCACTCTTTTCTACTAAAGGTTTATATATTATTATTTTATAACGAAAATTGTTAAGAACTATCATTTTCATTTTTCTGCTTTTATTAAATACTTTATCTTACTGCATTTCTCTTCTCTGATTTTTAAGGTGAGTTAACCGGTAAATACCAAGTTAGTCTAGGTCGTCTTCACTTTTTGCTAGCGAGAGTTCACACATTATTATTTCATAACGAAAATTCTTAAGAACCATCATTTTCATTTTTCTGCTTTTATTAAATACTTTATCTTAGTGCATTTCTCTTCTCTGATTTTTAAGGTGAGCTGACCGGTAAATACCAAGTTAGTCTAGGTCTTCTTCACTTTTTGCTAGCGAGAGTTCACACATTATTATTTCATAACAAAAATTGTTAAGAACTATCATTTTCATTTCTCTGCTTTTATTAAATAGTTTATCTTACTACTTTTCTCTTCTCTGATTTTTAAAATGAGCCAACCGACAATGACCAAGTTAATCTAGGTCGTCTTCACTTTTTGCTAGCGAGCGTTCACACATTATTAGTTCATAATAAAAATTGTTAAGAACTATCATTTTCATGTCTCTACCTTTATTAAATTTCTTATTGTACTCCATTTCTCTTCTCTGATTTTTAAAATGAGTCAACCGATAAAGACCAAGTTAGTCTAACTTGTCTTCACTTTTTATTAGCGAGGTTCACACATTATTAGTTCATAACGAAAATTATTAAGAAATATCATTTTCATTTCTCTACTTTTTTAAATAATTTATTTTACTACCTTTCTTTTTCCGATTTTAAAATGAGCCAACCGACAAAAACCAAGTTAGTCTTAGTCGTCTTCACTCTTTTCTACTAAGGGTTCATATATTATTATTTTATAACGAAAATTGTTAAGAACTATCATTTTCATTTTTCTGCTTTTATTAAATACTTTATCTTACTGCATTTCTCTTCTCTGATTTTTAAGGTGAGCTGACCGGTAAATACCAAGTTAGTCTAGGTCGTCCTCACTTTTTGCTAGCGAGAGTTCACACATTATTATTTCATAACAAAAATTGTTAAGAACTATCATTTTCATTTGTCTGCTTTTATTAAATAGTTTATCTTACTACTTTTCTCTTCTCTAATTTTTAAAATGAGCCAACCGACAATGACCAAGTTAATTTAGGTCGTCTTCACTTTTTGCTAGCGAGCGTTCACACATTATTAGTTCATAATAAAAATTGTTAAGAACTATTATTTTCATGTCTCTACTTTTATTAAATTTCTTATTATACTGCATTTCTCTTCTCTGATTTTTAAAATGAGTCAACCAATAAAGAACAAGTTAGTCTAGGTCTTCTTCACTTTTTGCTAACTAGGATTAACACGTTATTAGTTCATAACAAAAATTGTTCAGAACTACCATTTTCATTTCTCTGCTTTTATTAAATACTTTATCTTACTACCTTTCTCTTCTCTGATTTTTTAAAATTAGCCAACTGACAAAAACTAAGTCAGTCTAGGTCTTCTTCACTTTTTGCTTACGAGCGTTCACACATTATTAGTTCATAATTAAAATTTTTAATAACTATCATTTCCATGTCTCTACTTTTATTAAATATTTTATTGTACTACATTTCTCTTTTTTGATTTTTAAAATGAGTCAACCGATAAAGACCAAGTTAGTCTAACTTGTCTTCACTTTTTATTAGCGAGGGTTCACACATTATTAGTTCATAACGAAAATAGTTAAGAACTATCATTTTCATTTCCTAATTTTAT